>OX104118.1:44851107-45451107 GCA_944474755.1 Limnoperna fortunei | reverse complement strand
TAGTTAGTCGTGAAAGTTCATGCTGACAGAGCTTTTTGAAGACTATTAAAAAATAGACATAAAATACCTTCAAAATGCGCTGTTTTGCGTATTATTGTATTTAGCTTATCAGTTTTTGTATATTACATAATGTGTTTGTAACAAATGATAGGAATCTGTGTCTTGAAATATTCGTTTTTGTTTCGGATTTTGATGGACTTTTTTTACACACAGTGCAGATATTTCCAATGAACGCAATAGGTTTTAATTCGTTAATGAGGCAAGACGCAAGGGTCTAATATTTAAATACTAGATCGAGATATGCGCCATACATAATGTCAATAGCATTCCCATGTGCATATAATAATACAGTACTGTTGTTCTCTTGTAGTTCATGACATAGTTGTTCCAATTATATGGCCAAGAGGAACGTATGCGTTTGTTCAAGTGCAAGGCGATCAATATGGCAGACAGAAATGCCCAACTGGTGTAAATTGGAATACAGCAGCTGTTATATGGGGAACAGGAGAAAACCCAGATAAGTCCCAGTCTGAACATTTTTACGGTACGATGTCAAATTTTATGTTTGCTTAGCCGAAAACAAATATCTAAATAATAAGATTAAGCAAATAAACTTTATACACGTTTGATTGGCGATATATTGCCTTCTAAAAATAAAAATAAAAATTATAACAACAGGAATATCACGATAACAAATAAAAGAAGGTATGATACCCAGATAAAAGCGTCAATCGACGTCCTTGGAATACAATATTTTCTGATAATTTGTAAAGATTGTGGAAGTTCAATCTCACTATTATATATTGAGTGAACTGAATTGAATGTTACAAAATTACTGTTACTGTAACACCAAAATTAACATTATTGCAGCACATTAATTTGTAACAAGATGTAAGGCATCATTTATTTTTGGCACAAAACCAATGAAGGTTTCAGTCTGAAATATATAAGCAAAATTGAAAAGTTGCTTAGCATTCTACTCAGTTTGACCTGCTCGCCACAGATTCATGTGAATGCACTAACTATACCATATGCATGTATTTAAATTACTCTTGAACCGGAGATAATGAGTTCGACAATAAACGCTGGTAAATATACAGCGGATGCTCGTTGCTCTTATGTGTTTCTTTGAACTATGTGACGGTGTGTTTTTTAATATTTTTATCAAGTAACATCACAGTACGTTTGTTGATGAACTAATATTGACATGTAAAAGTGTAGTACAGTCCACAATTCGGGCCTAGAATTATAATCTACATATTGGGTTTTTTGTAGTAGAAGGCTAACAATTTTATTTGTTGTGTCTACAAAAATTCTGATTGCGTATATGTTGTTTTGAAACTGCTATATTATCTTTCGGTAAAATGTTAAGCACGCTTAAATATTAGAACTGGAAATTTGGTAGCAAAAGTTCTTTTTTAAATGACTTGATGAAACAGTATGTTACTTACTTGGATTTTTTTAGATGTAACTAGATTTGATTTGTATAGATAGAAGTGAAATCCTTCAAAACACGGAAATGTCCCATATTAATTTAATGCAAATGCAGTTTGTTACATTCAGCATTCTGTGGATATTTTTTTAATCTACATGTAATCGGTTGTTTTGAATACAGGTTGTAAATATTTTCAACGAAATAAAATGTATACCATCAGGAACATTATGTATAATGTATATTAAATACTAGTTGTTAACATGCCTCAAGGGGACAATATGATAAAGCTTTACTGCAGTTACATAACATTTTGTTCTCAATAGATCACATGTTTAGTTCCTGCGAAAACAAAACTCTAATTCTTATTAAAAAATGACAGAGATAAAGTATCTTAAAAAAAAATTGAAGCTCTTGAAACGGAAATAGAAAAAATGTACGAAGAAAAAGAAAAAGGGGCAAGAATAAGGTCACGTGCAATCAATATTGAACTAGGTGAAAAGAATTCTAAATATTTCTTCTCTCTGGAAAAGTCTAGGCAAATACGAAAAGCTATAACTCAATTAAAAAATGAAGATGGTAAAATTTTTGAAGACCAGGGGGAAATATTAGAAATCCAAAGAGACTTCTATAAGAGCCTATACATGTCCAAAAATCCAAACATTGAAGATTTAAAAATGTATATTGAAAATACAAAAATTGACAAAACTTTAACAAGTAAAGATAGTGACAGTCTAGAAGGTCTTTTAACAGAAGATGAGTGCACAAATGCAATCTTCAAAATGAAAACAAATAAATCACCTGGATTAGATGGTTTAACTGTGGAATTTTATCAACAATTTTGGTCGAAATTAAAGAATTTTATAGTATCAGTTTTTAATAAATCATGTGAGAAGGGAGAACTAACTGACACGCAGAAAATTGGGCTAATTAGTCTTATTTATAAAAAGAATGATCCTTTATCTATGGACAATTACAGACCAATAACTTTGTTAAATGTTGACACTAAAATTATAGCCTATGCCCTAGCTCAAAGATTGAAACCAGTACTACACAAAGTTATTCACAGTGATCAAAATGTCTACATTAAAAATAGATATATTGGATTTAATATTAGACAAATCCAAGATATCATAGATCACTCAAATAAGTATAATTTAGAAGGGGCAATTTTAGTCTTATATTTTTCCAAAGCTTTTGATTAGCTAGAGTGGAGCTTCATGTATGAGACATTGAAGAAATTTGGGGTAAATGACTTAATGTTGGGGTGGATCAAAACTTTATATACCAATATAAAAGGGTGCGTCATTAAAAATGGCTGGATTTCTTCACCATTTAATATATTATGGGGCATACGACAAGGATGTCCAATAAGTGCTCTCATTTTCGTTTTTGCTGTTAAAATACTAGCATGTAGATTAAGACAAGACAATAATATCAGGGGGGTCAAAATAAAGCTAGATGGCAAGACACATAGCCTAAAACTAACTCAACTGGCAGATGATACGACATTGTTTTTAAGTTCAAAAAGGAAATTTCTAGAGCGTTGAATGTCATAGAAATTTTTGGAACATGGTCAGGTCTTAAACTTAATCGAAGTAAAACTGAAGGCATATGGTTAGGCAAACTTAAACATTGTAAAGATAAACTTGAAGATATTAATTGGAATACAGATGTTGTTAAATGTTTGTGGACATATTTTGGGCACAACAAGCAAAAATGTGAAGAACTAAACTTTGAAAGAATCTATTCAAAATCTAAAAAAAACACTGCAGGATTGGAAAAAAAGACAACTGACCATGATAGGGAGAATAACAGTTGTCAAATCTCTTATTTTACCAAATATTACCTATTTGGCATCAGTAATGGCTATAAATGCAACACAGGTTGACAAATAAAAACAATTACTTTTCAAATATATATGGGATAGAAAGACAGAAAAAGTAAAAAGAAACATACTTTATAAAGAATACCAAGAGGGGGATTAAAAATGATAGATATAGATAAATATATACAATCAATACAAATAAACTGGGTTAAAAGGTTAGATTCAGCAGTAAATAATTGAAACAATATCCAAAGTTGGGCAGTGATTCCACTTTTCTACCTTAATAAATATGGACCAAACATCCTTGTGTTCCACTTCAATGTTAATGATTGCAAATTAATAGACAATATAAAAGATAACTTACCAGAATTTTACTTTCAGGTAGTTAAATCATGGTTTAGGGGTTAAAAAAATACTGACTGTAAAAATAAACTAAACTTTAGAGAAATACGACAGCAGGTCATTTGGGGAAATCAATTTATTACGTTCAACGGAAAGTGTCTAAATTTTGCAAATTGGATAAAAAGTAACATATATTTTATCAATGATATAATTGATGACAGGGATATAATTTCTCAAAAACTTCTTTTGTCTAAATTAATCTATAAAAACAATTGGTTCTCAGAATATTCAAAACTCATTAAAAGCATTCCAAAAAGCTGGATTGAAACTTAAAAAAATGATGTGTCTACCAAAACAATAGTAAAACCAAATTTAACATTGTCAATCAATACTAAAGATGGAAAAAAAAGTTAACTGAAATGTCAGTAAAAGATACTTATCATTTACTGATAGACCAGCACCAAGAACAACCGCTTGGTAAAAGTAAATGTATAAACAAATTAAAAGATGCTAATATCAATTCAAAAATAACAGTAACATTTAAATTTATCTCTAAAGAAATACCGGTAGAAGGCAATAAAATAAGAATGATGAGATGGAAACTACTTCACTTTATTCTGCCTTGTAAAGAACTACTTCATGTTTGGAAAATTTCCGATAATAGTTTATGTCCAATGTGTAAAGTCAAAGAAGACTATGATCATTACTTTATTCAGTGTGAATATTTTAAAAACTTTTGGGAGAAAGTATTTAAGGTTTTTGATCAATTGAAGCTTGGAAGAAATATAGTTAATCTAGAAAATATGGTTTTTGGTTACAAAGTTTTTGACAATAGCTACAATGACATTAATTTCCTGCTATCTATTATAGTTTACAGCATTTATAAAACTTATCATTTGTCAAATGGGAAGGAAAAGAATGTGAATCCATTCTCATTTTTCAAATATGAATTCAATAAAATGTATGAAATAATGTGCCACTCCATTTACAAATCTCTGCTTTTATCAAGATAACAA
This sequence comes from Limnoperna fortunei, assembly GCA_944474755.1. Lineage (NCBI taxonomy): Eukaryota > Metazoa > Mollusca > Bivalvia > Mytilida > Modiolidae > Limnoperna > Limnoperna fortunei. The sequence goes on along the minus strand of OX104118.1, from coordinate 45,446,489 downwards.
AATTTGCATTAGAGCATTTGTAGCAAAGGTGGTTATTAAGTTTCGAATATTCTTATATTCATATAATAAGATTTACATGTATGCTCTACAAATGATATTTTTGTAAATAAGTATCTTTAAAGTACTTCGGTTTACATCTGCATAGAATTAGCAATAAATTAATAATTGTCAATTTTCTACTTGTAGATGACAGATTTTATATGAATCATTTCAAAAGTACTTTTTGATACCTTTTCTTAATTTCATAATATCGAGTCATAGTTCTTGAATAAAATATGTGTATTCCTGAATCGAATATTTGTAAACAAACAACATGTGCTTCCGGTATATTTTACTAAGTTCCTCATCAAGGACGGAATGCATGCATATTCCGGAAACAACCTGCAATAATTTATTGAATTCTTGTATAACATCACTAACATTAACATGCTATTAATATTTGCTCAGATAATACCCTGCTTATCTGTGCACTAATATTACTGGGTACTTCGTTAATAAATGCTGTAATTACGAAGTCATTGTTAACAGCAAATAGTGCAATAAAAGTTATTTACTTGTTAAAAAAAAGAAATAGAAAGCAAAGAAAAATTTATGTCTGCATGTTTTGACGCAAAACTTTCTTCGTTGTAAAAGTACTTGTATTATTATTTAAGAAGCGTAAGCGATGTATTTAATAGTTCAAAGAACTCCCCTGACTGCTATAGTACATTAAGAACAAATCATTATATAGTATCCTTTAATAACTACTTTCTAGAAGAATTGCATAAGTAAAAACTAGAATCCATGATATATCTCAATAATTTTGAAAGTGCTACCACGTCAAACAAATTCAAACAGACAAAAATCTATTCTGGAGTATAGCATAAAAGTGTCAGCATTCCATGCATTTTTCATACGAAGTTTGGTCACAAATATCCCGATGTAAAGCCACAATCAAATGTTGAATTATTTAAATCCCCTACTTTGCTGATGTTTTACGGTTTTTTGTGTCTATTTTTACTTAAAACAGTGTATGGCTTAGATAACAGTGGAAATTGTTTTCTATGCAAACAAAGATTTATGCTATTCGATATCGATAGATGTATTAATGGCAGTACAACAGATTTTATAGCAGTATATTACAAACGTTAGTCGTTTGATATTATTTATATTAATTAGCGAAACTTAAACTTGTACCTTGCCTAGGAGTAACGTGAAGTTGATTCTTAGTATTAGAAATATCTAACAAATACATGGCGTACGTTAGAAATGTCTAAAATATCTAAAATATCAACAACGTTAGTTACTTACAAAAATATTTCTTTAGGATCGGTTGAGCTTCGACCTTTTTTGTATTTTCGGCGCACATAAAATTCACATCTTGTTCCGGTGCACGCGAGACGTTGGGAAGGTGGATTTGAACCTGTCCCTACGGTAATGATGACGTTTCGATCTCGTTTAAACTTAGCACATCATTTTGTGATGCTTAATAATTAACTAGTTAAAACAAATTAATAGTATTCTTGTAGTCTTGAAATAAAGTAAGGAGACTGCACTTCGCACGATTTCATCAGACCAACCATGAACAGGTTCATGCGGGAAGCATCAAGATATCATCAAACCGTCACACCTGTGTTTGTGTAGGTTTTCACCAGTCTCAGTTAGATGGAGTCAGTTTTTTTCTATTTTTGTGTTTTACAACAACTTTTATCTTGTTTTTGTTAAACTGTTCTTTTTCGCGTTGCTTTAAATCAATCAATATGTATATCTTCTACGTGTCAAAGGTGTCAACGAGTTTCTAAGACAATTTACAAAAATTCTATACGCCAGTGAATAAAAATTGCATTAACCTTTGAATTACAGATGAAACATCTAACAATCGCATAAAGCTGTATTTCTGTATTAAACGAGAGATTTCAACAGATAAAGATAGACAGGTTCAGGATTGGCCAAGGGGAAACTACTGTATTATAAAATATGAACATTGTCCAGATGGTAATTTCTTTTTTAATTTTAGAAATAATGTATGGGGGTGGTGTTTTACTAATTTCCACACTACTGAAGATACGATAATTTTCTAAGGGGGGGGATTGTTTGTTATTCCTAATACATGATTAAACTGTGTTTTCTGTAATCGTTGACGCATATCAATATAACGTGTTTTTCAACAAATTGTTTTCAAGTTATCAACGAGCTGTCACTTACAAAACGTCATTTGTAACCATCAAAACTAGGATGTAATAGACCATTTATATTCTTTGACTCTCCATTGTTTATTATCCGACATACGTTTAGAAAATTCCGAAACAAGAACGTTAATTTAGACCGTTGTGTCACCACAACAACGGTATTGTTTCAAGCATTTTGATTGGATGAAGCAATGAGTACAGATGAGTGCTCGTGAGCTCATCAGTACTGAGTTATCCGTATCATAAATAAGCCATTTACATAAGAAATATATTATAAAAACATGACCACTCTTAAGTAAGGATAATATTTAAGCAATGATGTATATTAATTGTTTTATATCAAACTGTTAGGAAATACTTTGTTGTCTAACGCAAACTGGTAAACTGAATAAAAAGTAATGGAGCCAAAAACTGTGTGGAATTTCTATCTCTCTTTGTTGATACTTTCATTAAAAAATACTAAGTTTTGTCGTCTTCAAAGAAATGTTCGGTAGTAAAAGGTTAATGTTTTTATTTGGAGTTTAAATACTTTTTTTGTATTGTGCACGTTGACTGTATTTGCAACATTTATTTAAGGGTTTTCAAATGGGTCCATCGTATGGAAAAGTGAATATTCATCATCATATGGGTCTCAATATCTTCCTGATGGCAATTATCAAAGAAACAGTATTCAGATAAATTTCTGTTGCAGGTGAGTATTTGTGTATACTTCGTGTACCGTTTTCGAAATCATGCGTTGAGTTACAACATTAAACCGTATAAACACCGGATGCAATGAGAGGCCGGAACAAATAACCTTATTCCAACAAACCAACAACATCTAACATGCGATCTATTTGGTCTATTCATTCTTAGTTAACTTTTTTGCATCAAAAGTGATTCAACTTGAATAAATCTAAATAAATAAAACTCCGAAGTAAAATGTTTCGGTGCTTATTGAACGCATAAATAGTTAAATACACGTAGTTAATGCTTTTTTATTCAAAGTTGATTTAACGACAGTGATGAATAGTAAAACGTTTCATTAACAACTATTATAGAGCATTAGTCATTTAAATTATTCGATTTACTGTCACTGCAAATTAACAACACCAACGAATTAAAGTAGTCCGCATGATACTGATGAGTCAGTAGAGATCACAAGTTCTTATTAGTCCGAGAATTTTCTGCCTGCATTGCTTCGTTAGACTTGGATGGAAGCGTGAAGGTAAAAGAGCTCCCCATATGCAAAAGAGCCAATTTTGGGTCTGAGTCTTCAGCGTCTCCGATTTCCATAAATGTTTTAGTATAGTAAAAACAATACAAATCTCTGTCTTCGCATGAACAAAATCATCATACCTGGAATCAAGCTCAATTGAATCTATTTCTGAGCTAGTTAATGTCACAGTTCCACCTTTTCGTGCTGCAAATCCGCTGTTTGGCATATCCCATTTGTATTGCCCATCAGATCGAACCGTGATGGTGAATAAGGTTTATACACCAATACTTATTTCACTGATTGGCTAGCAGATTATGCCCCACATACATCTACATAGAAGTGGCCCCACCCAAGTAGGTAAACTTTTCCATCACCATATTTTGTTTGAACTAAAACTTTGTTAGTGTCTTCCGCTGACCTCCATTATTGTTTCATGCTTTATTGGACACCATAGGAGGTAAAATAGTTGCTGTTGCAATGCTTGAAATTAAATAATATACTTAGTAACAAGTATCCTTTAACTGTGATTATCCATTGTTCTAATCTCCAAACATTTGCGTTTTATCTTTCAAGTATAATTTTAAAGTTTATAGATTTTCAAAACATTATTTCTTCCCTTATGATATTACCTGATTGCCACATAAACTTTTACGATATTTTGACAACAATTACATTGTATGGAGAAATTTTTTTTGTCATTGTGTCCTTTTTAACGTCCGCGCGCTTGTGTATGGGAACACACAAAATACATACATTCTATTGTGGCAAAACAAAAAATCTTGCTGTGGGTGATGTGAATACAATTAGATGCAATTGGAAAATGGTAATTGCCAATAATTATGTTCATTAAAAGTGTATTAAGTTTTAACAAAATCTATTTGTGTTAGCAAAGTGGCCCAGTGGAATAGGTTGTTAGTCATCTATTAGTGATCACGATTTTGTACATACTGCGGTTACAAGTTCAAGCCTGATTTTGGGCAAAGTGGGTTTAATGAACAAGTATTGTTCTTTTTTTTGCCAGGGTTTTTCACCAAGTATTGGAGGCGTTAATATAGCTTTTTGCTGCAAGTGGCACAAGACACCATCAAAATATAAATGAAAATATTTGAAAATATTCTATTTTAACATTTTTAATATATTTTTATTATTTTGTCTTCAGAAATGACAGTGATGTATCTTATCCAATAAACTTACCGAGAGACACACCTTTCTATCTTGTCAGAAACAATGGATCTACTGACTGTCAACAGGTATACGGGATGAAATCCAAGGAAGAATATATTAAGTGGGTTGCAGCGAAGGACGCGATGTACAAATCTGGACAAAAGTATGCCGATGGAGCACACCCAATGGTGCACTTCTCTGAGAGTTTTGACATAACGATGTATTTCTGCTACTACGTCTCAAAATACACTTAGATATTATACTTATCTTTATTTCCGGACATTACTATAAAGTCTATGTCTTCACGTGGTTTTGTACCCCTACAAATTTAAAAACTGTGAAACGAAGATAAGGTGTTATACAGTAAAATATTTGGTGTATTTACAATTTCTTTACATTGAGATATATTTGTATTTTGCTGTTTTCTTAAACTATGTAACGTTCTATGTTCTATGTTATGCTTTTGATATAATAGGTTTTAATAAGTTTTTACATACGTTTTGATGAAAGACAAGGTGAATTCCCAAGAGTAACAGAAATCGTTAGTCTTGTCGTGATATATACATACAAGAAAAAACGTTTTCTATCACGAGTGTAAGATCACACAGGCTTTCCCAACATCGCATGAATGTTTTGAATTTGAAATCCAATCCACAAACCCCAAAAAATTAGAACGTTCTTGTTCCGGACATTTGTTCGGATGGCCCAACGACGAGTAGAGATGAATGCATTACCTCTTCTGAACTCGGTCATCTCAACTCGAAATTGTTTATTTATGGAAGAATAGTAAAATCTAACTGCTTAATTCACACGGTGCCAGACTCCAATCCACATCAACAAAAAAAGATGTTAAGCAATGTAATCTAGATAAATCAAAGAATGAATAACAGTGACATACACAACTAGAAATAGAATACACTTTTCTTGTAATATCTATTCAGAAGTTCTATGGTCGTGGCCATGACTTAATTGACTGTTAAAATGACCAAAACACATTAATAGGCAAGACCCAACACACGCACTCTTATATATTGTACAATGAAAAGCTTAGTTTTATTTTAGTTTTATTATAATATATAAGGCGTCAACATTTATAAATAATGATGCATTAATAAAATTCATCCTATAAGTGTTCTTTTTGCATTGATAGTCCTAAATATGGATTTAAAGATAATCTATCCAGATATTAATTTATACGTGATCTTTTCCTCGTGTATTCTGTTTGACAAATAGTATATACATAAAGTATTTAAGTATTTAATTATTATATAATGTTTATAATAAAATTTTTAATTAAGAACACAAAATTTTATTTAATATATGAAGCCATGTATTTGATAAAAAGAAACAGAATTAAAGTAGAAGTATGAATCACTGTTTATTAAATGTACAAGGGAAATATCAACAATTACACCTTAACTCCAAATATACCATATAGTTACAAATGAACATTGTCCAGATCAAAAATTCAGTCGTGTTTTTTATGTGTCATAAAACCCAAACTGACCTTAGTAGGAAGATTTATGAAGTCGATTTTGTTTACATAATGGTTTTCTGATTCATCAAAATAATAAAGTCAAAATTTCGCGTTATTATCTCAAAATAAAATCCAATGAATTATATAAAATCGGCCAAGTCATGACTTCATTGACGTTGATCAATTTTCTGGCGTTTTATGATAAACGAGGTCGACGTGTTTTAAATTGTAAAAATTGTATTTAAGAAATAATTCATTAGGACACGAAAATATAGTGATTTTACCACGGTTTAGCCCTTTATGCTTATATTTGATCCCGATAGTCTAATAGTACATATATATTACCTTGTATCAAAAGTGTCATCTACGAGTTGCAGGACTTTGCGGCCATTTAATTGATTGCTACGTCATTAAAATATAAGAGAAATCTTGTTATGACGTTGCCATAAATAGTGTTGATCGTTGATAATGAATATTTCCTAGTTTAGACATGTCATATTATAATTACAATTCATTGACGGTGAATTCCGGTTAAACAGTACTACTCGCTTGTTTATGTAGCTATAATTTATATTTTCATTTTGTAATCCGCATGTAATGTGTTTAGTCTTGATACTGGTAAGAATTTAAAAAAAATTATTAACGTCATATTTAAATTTCTGAACATTGTATATCATATATAAAAAACTTGTTTATGGGTAATAAACCATTAATGGTGTAAACAGACCGAAACTACTAAATAAAGAAAAAAACATTCCATTTAGAAATTAATTGCAACTTCGGTGGTTTTTCACACAAGCTTTGGAGAATAGTCGAATTAAAACGAGATAAGTAGAAGAAGCTATCAACATTGTGGAAAAAAGATAAAACTATTATGACACAAACAATAGATTTCATCCAACTTTAGTGGCTCGAACTACTGATAGCTCGAACTGTTGTGACGACAATTTCAACTTTATAAAGAGTATTACATATTCAGATATTTTAACTTAATGTATCAAGAATTACTTTGCACTTTTATCATAAAGTGGAAAAAAAATTTCGCCGTGCATTTCGTTTGTATTCTTATAACGCGATTTGGACCACGCGGTCTTGTTGCGCCAATACCACCGGTTTAGTTTTCATCACTTTTCAAAGCTTCTGCGAAACACTACATTTTGTCTAAAGGTCACAAAGTAGGAAAAAGATTGTCACATTTCCTACAGAAGGTCGCAGGTTTTCTCCGAGGACTCCGACTTCCCGCCAAAACCCCTTCCAAAAAAGAACAACTTGAAAACTAAACGTGGCGTTTAACACCATTCAAACAAACAGGCTATTCACATTTAGTTGTATTCACTATAGTTATAAAATGTACAAACCTTAAAAGTTTTAATAAATTTAATATTTCATAAATAGTTTTTTTTTCTTTGAAACCGAAGCCATTCAAATCAAAGGGAAAATAAATTTTAAATTTTAGCTGAAAAAACATTGACATGCATGTCTATAAGAATATGTGATGTTGGTATTGTTAATCAGAAAATATATACAATATTTTTTAATCAAATGAATCATAAATAGGCAATAATACCAGGAACAAAGTATGCGTTGAATACATTCATTTCTATTTATCAATGCAGTAGTTTTCACCAAATAATCTACAGACCTTCTAAAAGGGAGATGTCATTATTTTTGGCTGCAAAAGGGGCTAGGACCAATATGGGTAAAACAATTAAAGGGATCAATATAACAAAAACAAACAAAAACATATTGGATCATTATTCATGAATAATTAAATCTGTAAAAGTATGCAGCACTAGCCTTTAATTAGCTCACATATTTTTCATTTAACCAAAAAAAACACAGGTTAGCTGAAAAACTTGCTTTTTGTGAACTGGTTTCCACTCAATCCTGTTTGTTGTGAACTGGTTTCCACTCAAACGTGCTTGTTGTGAACTGGTTTCCACTCAGTTCACATACAACAAGTTTATGATCAGCAGATGACATACTAGTATAATAATATGCTTAAAAATGTTATTAATAATTAAACGAATACTTGTCAGTGAAAAGTATTTTGTATTGTTTTATTTTATGAATACTGTCCCTACACAACATAAAGACTTGTTTGGTTTGTTTGAATTTTATTTAACGCCACTTTCAACAATTTTTCAGCTATATCATGTCGTCCAGTTTTAATTGGGTTGAAGAAGCCTTAAGTCGTGTACACCCTTCCCGAAGTAAGACTCCAAACCGTAACATAACTGTTAACAGACCTTGTGATCAATATTAGAATATAGGTTTTGGCACTTCCTAGATAAAGAAGAAGGCATAGTTGTTATTCCTTCTTTTGCTGTCCTTCCTGGCCAGAACTACAGCGATTTCAAACTTTCTCTAATAAAGTTTTCACTTTTTGACTATATAATTGTTTAACTGATCGTAATTACTACATACTAGTAGAGGAGGTGGAATGCAAACGTACAGTAATACACCATCGTCATTCATATTAGATAGTTTATCAATGGCAATTCTAGTGTTTATCAAGCAATCCACGTAATCTAAAAAACAAAAACACAAATTACATGCAGTTGACATGTTTAATTTTGAAACTAGCTACAGCCTACGTGCCTCTCTGTGTACGGCCATGCTAGACATTTGGTGATTTTAAATTGTCGCTAAGGTTTAGATACTCCTATCATTAAAATGATAAACCAATTATTCAATAAATACACATTAATCTGCAGTAGTCAAGATACTACGCAGCTATTAATACGCAGCTATTGATAAACACAAATTTTTAAATATATACTGCATGTTCTAATTTAAATTCTTGTTTTCAATAAAAAAAATCCACTAAAAGCAAGATTTTAAACTCAAATTTAATGTTATCTTGCTTTAGTACAATTTATTTTAATAGGAAGCGCTTACGAATTTAATAAATTCAAGCGCCTCATTAAAAACTGACACATTAGCGTTTGTCTCCGCGCGTCAGCACCTCAGTTTGTACAAGGCTTGTTTTGATACCTGTATATTGTGAACGTTCCATAAAAAATTAATTGATTTTTTCTATTGATGCATCACAACTGCATTGTAATCTAGTTATAGGTACCTTAAAGAGGTCTGTGTTATGACGCTGAGCATGAGGTTAAGTCAAAATAATTGGCTGGTCCGTAAGAAGGAGCTGTATATCATATAAGGGTTTGGTATTTGTTGTCTCAGTACTGATTTAAGTTCGAAGACAGGTTTATCTAATTTGTTCCATTCACGAAACAAAGAATTTGAAAGTTAGAGATAAAAACTATTATACTTGTACCATGTCGTTATAAATTTAAATTATTAGGTTTTAAAGATAATTTGATGTATTTCCACTTTTGATACTGGTAAATTATAACATTTTTATTAATGCGAAATATTGCGATCGACTTACGACCGCAATTATAAAAAGCTTGCAATTCTACTTTTTTTACTCCATTAACAAAGTGTGCACAAGTATACCATTACATTTGCTTGGGGCTCTGTAAGAACTGTTTATACAGTTATTGGATGTACAACGTTTCAATGCATGACTGATTTTAACAGAGATTTGGATCTTTCTTATGTTTCAATTTGCTAATTTTATTGATTGATTGATTAATTGATTGATTGATCAATTGAATGATTTTGAGGGATTTTTGCTTTACGCCCGGCGAGCAGTATTTCAAGTATATCATGACAAGAACAAGTTAACGATCAATAAAACCATTCGAAAAAAAAGATAGACAACCGCGCACAAATTTTGACTACCACTGTAAATGCATCGAGTATGGATAGGGGCAGAAAATGTAGCCTTTTCTAGCGCTACAACAATCCTACTCTTATAGTTTCCGTATTACGACTTGTCAAACCACTCTTCCCCAACGAAAGGACATCCCCTATTTACCACCTGGGGCGCGCTTAGCAGCTGTGCATTTCGAACAGTGTGAACCTTCACAGTATGGTCCAAGTTGCTAATTGGAAATAACTTATTTGATGTTTGAAAGAACTTTTAAACATATTTCTGTATTAAAATGCTTTTATCTGTTGTATCGAAAAATAAGGCAATTTAAATAGATTTAGTGAAATGGAAACTGAGGACGTCCTCATATGAAGGCATGTATACTTACTGGAATCCTCAATTGCATACTTGAACACACACACACAGCACACACATAAAGGTTACTCTTCAATTCCTTAATTATCTTTCACACAGTCTGATCTCAATTACAATCTCAATTATTCTCTACCACCAAGAAAGGACTTTAAAAATGATATCATTACAATGACATATTAAATCATTTTGAAAACTAATTTTATAGAATAATTAAAGCGTGTGGTTGGTTCCACACAACATACTTACCTTCTGTTTTATTTTGCTGGGTTGATATAGAGATAGTTCCATTAAATATTATATCCAACAATTTATCTGCAGTAAAATTGAACTGTCCTGCCATGGAAGATTTTTGATACACTCTCTAAAATTCAATCATTTGTCAATTCATCGTTAATTTACACAGTACATTTAGTGTCTTGATAATAGCATTGTTACATGAAGAAATAAGTGTGTATGTGCACTAAATTAAGACTGCATGAAAGGTCACGTGCGCCAATTTAACAAAAAGGAAAGACAGCAGTGCAATAACCAACTGATATTAGATCCAATAATGCATAGAAAAGCTCCACCTTAATTAAGTCAAACTTATTTAGTTTTTCATGCGACAAAAAAGGAAAAGCTTCGAATATTAACTTTTTCTATTGGTCAAATACCGCAACATCATGTTAAGCACCCTCCTTCTTCTTGAAGACCGATTGAAAATGGTTGGGATCTAGATGGTATATTCATTTTGTAAGTCATTTATAGGCCTGCCTTCCTTATTGGACACAAAATCTTTCGCGTTTGTGTATTTGTCTACCTTGTAAAACTCTTAATGCTTATTTCGGTGGTCAATAATATATATTGTAGTGTGAAGTTGTATACAAATTATCAAGGATGGTGACACGGAACTTAACTTAGACAACACAAACCTTTTAAACCTTAGTAAACTCGAATGTTTTCTCTTATTCTAGATGCTATCGTATGTGTGGTAGTATATATCTGTTGAAATACCTAAGAAAGAACCAATCATATTTTATGTATTTTATAAATTAACAATTAATAATTATTGAACACCAATCTTCCACCACGTTTCGTTATAGTTCATGTATCGTCTAAACGATATAAAGAACTTTTATTGGGGATCCAACGATTGCATCGCTTGCTAGATTTAAATGTATTGTCTTCTATGACGTAGCCTACATTGTTTACAATATGCCATACCATTCGTTTTAAAACCGTTGATAGCTAAGTAAGTATTTGTTGGAATCAATGATCTAGAATTTCCAAAAGATACACCTAGTCATTTTTGAATTATTTATAAAACGTTGATAAGATGTAGAAAACATTTTATTACATTTTTCGCATGATCTTTGATGTGTAGTTTCAACTGACTAACTAACGTTTGTTGTAAATTTATGTTGTATTTTAAATGGCATGTATAATTAAAAATAATGTGTTGGGATGCAAACACAGAAGTCGCCCAGATGGATAGTATTGCATTCCACTCAGGATATTAATATGTACCTATACAGCAAATTGCATTAAAATCGAACAATGTTTAAAATTTGACCCGTTTTGGCGGCCATTTTGAAATGCACGGTCGACAAAATTCTGAATGAGGATTTTCTCTCAGGACACTTAAATCTACATTCACACCAAATTTAGTTGCAATCGGGGCACATTAAATTCATCGAGATCGGATAACGTTGAAATTTATACACGTTTTTCGCCGCCATTTTAAAACGCGACGTCAGAAATGTATTTCAAAGTTAGCGTTTTACTCGAAATACTAAAAGCTACCTACATACCACATTTATTTCAAATCGGACCACCGGAAAATTTTTGCCATTTTTGGGTGGGTGTCTTCAAGTGGCGACCATGATCAAAACTCTGACTATTGACTGCACCCCTCAATATGTTGATCTACAACTGTATCAAGTTTAATTTTATTATATTAAGGCGTCTCTGAAAAAATGTGTCGGACAAGTTCACTGTGTAGAAAGTGTGGAAATGCAAAACAATAATTCCCAAAAACTTTGTTTTGGACGACTTAAATTTCAAACATTTATAATTTTAAAATACTCAAGTTGAACAGGACAAACAGACAAAAGCAATTCATTTTCACAAGACATATGTGTAGAAAGCTATCGTGCGTGCACATGTTCTTCGGTAATGTTCTCATGTTCTACCGTCATAGTAATGGCATCTCACGACATCGGTTTCACCTTAACGCATGCACCTATATAGTTTCAATGTACTTATTTCATAATTGAATCATATCATTAACTATTAAATTTATTAGTTTTTGCATATACTGTATATAACATAACGTGAAAGAGAAAAGTAATGCACTTAAAATGCATCTGCATGTTAAGCTGACATTTCAGATAACTTCAATCGTGTCCATGTCGTAACGTATATCGTACATGAGATGACGTATGGTCATTTCATCAAAATTGAGAAATGTCCCCGGGCAGGTGCCATATAGTACGAGCTAAAGCATGAACTATGACATTCTGCGAGATACAATATTGCTCAATAGTTACGAAATAACCTTTGTTTTGATATAGTAATAACTTTTCGTGTTTCTGATCATGCTGCTTAGATATTCATTTATTATATTTTACTATATGTATTTTTAGGAAGAAAGCCGGGGTACCGTTGAAAACCCCAAGCCTTCGGGGGGAGCGCTGGATATCCTTGCTATTTAGTTAAGAGTTGTGCAGAAGACGAACAATAGTCACCAAAATGTAAACAGGTTGTCAAATTGAATGCTTTGATTGAAAAGTTCGGCCTCTCCTCATAGAAATTAAAAAAAACTCAGTTAAATCCTCGGGGCGAAACGAAAGTTTTAAAGATTTATTTCCACGAAACAAGGTGTTTATGTCAAACTGATCACCTTTCTGTTACATTTCAATACACCCACTGTCCCCGAGTCGATCAAATTAGGTCTCTACAATGGAAAAGTCAACGCCTTTGTTGCCAATTGTACTCTGCTTTTAATGTCAGAAGTTTTGCCAAGGCGAGGTACAGTGTAGAGATACAATGAGCAGAAACCGCGGAAGAATAGGTCCCATAGAATTGTCCAGGTCTAAACTTTAATTTTCTTGAACTCGCTTTTCTTCCTGTTGCATTTTGTATCCAAACATCCCACCTAAAACGAAATGATAAAATATTCTTCAAACAATACTCTGTATACAACACATATGCGGACTAAAATGATAGAGCTGCTGGCGGCTCTACTATTCTAAGTACAATATCAATTTTTACATACCTGTAGATCTCAACACTGATCTTCAGGCATTTGCTGTTAGGATATTTTTAGACAGAACGATTACTTTCTGCTCTGTGTATATCCCTCTAAATTCTTAAAATTTTAATCAGTTTAAACACCATACTGATCACCTACAGACCCCATATATTACTTGTAACACAATAAATGACAAATGTACGATTATTAATTGAAGGCTTATTGCGGCAGGAAGATTTGTGCTTTTTAATAATAAACGCCATACTTATTTTAACGGGAAATTCAGAAAGTACTGTTTAATCTGTTTTTACGATAAATTTAATAAATCATTTAATAGTCTAATTAGTTTAATATTTTCTAAAATTTGTATTTAAAATTGTATTATATTTTGGATTTATGATTGATCATTTTGCAATAAAAAATTTGTAGAATATGTCTTTATTAAGTTTATATATTTAATTTCAGTCAATCTCATCTGTTAAAATTTTGATATTGTCTTCAATAAACTGTGATATACTAGATGTGAATTATCATTTATCTGGCATACAATCTTATACGTATTTACATCCTGGGAATGGACTATATTCGTCATTCCTCTTAAACAGAACGAACCGCTCGGTATAAATTTAACAAATCCAATTGGCCCGTATTTGAATAACTATGTATAGAGCGATTTGACTTCTGCCTGACTGCATTTCTGATTATTATTTTTATTTTGATTGCTTTTGAAGCAATTTCTAAGACCTAGACTAATCCAAAACATCCTAAGGAATGATGACAGCTATGAGAACGCTATTAAAGATGATAAAAAGGGCTGAACGACGTTTTTATAAACATCAAACCCAAAGTAAATTAGCTCCGAATTCTTTTAGCGAAAGCTCGCAGGGTTCCGTACCTTTGTTTCCAAGTTAAATAGCCATACCCTTAGGAATAATATTTGGAATACCGTAAAATTAAAGGTAAATAAGAAATACAAATGTCCACCATTTAAAGGATGGACAGGACTTATTCACATTACAGTCAGAAATATCAAACAACTTGGCCTAAACATTTGCAAAACATTCCTCTGCTGTAAATTACCATCCCAATTTTCGCCGAGTCAAAATTCAAAAAGAAAAATCTAAACTTCACTTTCAATCAAAAAATGTAGAAGATTATACACTAAACCATTCCCTTTTAGAAGAGCTCAAGATTTTTAAAAAAAATCTCACGATACAGCATGTCGTCCGGATGTCATCCACTACTAACTACTAAAATATCTGCCACCTTTTTCTTTCCAATACATTCTAAATTTTCTTTACAAATTGTGGAAAATGGCTACTGTTATACGTATCCTAAAATCAGGATATAGCCGTCAGAAGTTGTTTGTATGAACCCATGGAAAGGACTATCAACGATCGCCTTGTGTGATTTTTATAAGAATAAAACCCTTTAATAGTACAACAACATTTAGCAGCAATTAAATCTTGTTACCGTGACTATTTTACTATTTATACAGACGGATCAAAAGACGATGGCGAAAATAATTTGGCCGCCGTGTCTCCCGTGTGTCTCCTCTGTATATGGCGCAAGCCATTCTTATTGCGATAATATTTTCTTCGTCAGACGAATGCAAATTAATTATTTGCATAGATTTCCTGTCTTACCTTCTGGCTTATAAAAATCTCATAAATGAAAAGAATATTGAAAATTTATTTATACATCTACTACCATTATATTGTTGCTTTTTGAACATACTTTTGTTTTTCCAGACTCCCAGTCATGTCAGTATCCATGGATTCCGAAACAGATCAAGAGGCTAAGAATTCCCTCAAAGGATGTAATTAATTGTGATATTCCTTTTACTAACTATAAACCTTTCTTTTAAATATATTTCTAGTTAGAGGCAGAATATTTGGTATCTCCCAAGTTCATAAAAATCTTTCCAAGATCCAGCCAAGATTGCACAAAAATAATTTTAATTGTTTTAGATATTGTCGAGACAAAGTTGTTTTAACAAGATGTCGTCGTTGTAATACCAGGACGACTCATAGTTAGTTTAGTTAAACATATTTATTTGTGATAAAAAACAAAAAGAACAAGACACAATTATATCCATACTTACGAAGTCTTCTCCAATTACAATTTTTTACAATAATAGTAAGGTATGTACATGTTATGTAATATAATAATTTAATACAAAGTATGAAACAAGTAGTGATACATATACTACAAAGGATTTGTGTATGTATGTATGTATATATGTATGTATGTATGTATGTATGTATGTATGTATGTATGTATGTATGTATGTATGTATGTATGTATGTATGTATGTATGTATGTATGTATGCACGTGCACGAGTGTGTGTCTACTGTTGAATATCATGTCTGGGGGAATCTGTTTGTTTCCTTTATAAAAGTGCATACATCAAAAGCCAACAGTCAAGGGACAGTTACAAATCCAGACATTGACAAACGCAACATGAAAACCAAAAACACAAAAAACAAAGTAAACCAAACCCAATAAAAACCATGGGTGCACTCAGGTGCTCCGGACGAGTAAGCAGTGCCTGTCTCTAATTAGACACCCGTCGAGTTACGTCATCTACAGAGAAAAGTAAAAAATTATGTAATAGGAAACACTACCTATGACTCAGCGTAATGTCAGATCGTATTTGAGACACTGATTTCCCATAACAATCAATTAAGTCATGGTGACGACCTTAGAACTTCTGGAGAGATAACATCAACCTTGGTACAACAAACCCTTGTTTGAGTAGTTTAGCAGTTAACAGCAGTGATTGGACTAGAAAATCGGAATACCAATCGCAGGATCTAGAATAACGAATATGTTGTGAAATGTACACACCATACCCTGGAGCTGCTGGAATGTTGCTGTCGATGAACGGTAAGACAATTAGAAAGTTGGTTTTGCTTTATTTGCTTGTCATTGATATTCACGCTTTATATTTTATATTTTTCTTTATTTGCAGGACCTAGACATTGAAACATATCTCAAGCAACCTACTAAATGTATTGTTTTCATTCTTATTTTATATACAATCCAACTGGTCATATCATAACTGGTAATCTCAACATCATTGACCACGAAAATCTCAGAAACATTATTTCTCGTGGTCTAAAAATTAAGAGACTGGAATTTTTATTTTAAAACTATTATGAATTCAGTTGAAAACTACGCCAAAGAATGGATTAAGAGGGAAAGGGAACATGACCCAGAACTAGAAGCACTGTCTACCTGGGTAAGAACAATAAGGTCTTTGGTACAACATCGAATTAAGAATCTTAGACATTGCATTAATGATCGACCTAAATCGGTATTGATGCCTATCAAACATAACACTGTTAATCCGCATACAAATGTACCAAATTTGACAAAGATGAAACCCTTGCTAACCATATGTCCTTCATTATTTGAATATTAATTACGACAAAGAGTCTGAAGACTTAACATACTTGTATTGGATTCCTAAATTACATTAAAATCCTTACAAGAAAAGATCCATAGCCGGCTCATCTACATGCTCTACCAAAGAGTTGTCAAAACGGTTGA
This sequence comes from Limnoperna fortunei, assembly GCA_944474755.1. Classification (NCBI taxonomy): domain Eukaryota; kingdom Metazoa; phylum Mollusca; class Bivalvia; order Mytilida; family Modiolidae; genus Limnoperna; species Limnoperna fortunei. The sequence goes on along the minus strand of OX104118.1, from coordinate 45,429,592 downwards.
CTAAGATATTGTCTGCGGTGAAAGAAGGATAGAAAAAATACTGTGAAACTGTTAGTTCGCGAAATAATATTATTCATATGTGGATTCTAAAAATTCAAAAGAACATTTGGAAAATTTAAATTCAAAATCGATATTTAATATTACATATGTTAGAACTTTTGATTTTTTATTCTACGTTGCTGCATGAAAAACTAAAATCCCGTCGAAATCACACATAAAGCCTTCGCTTTCACATATGCCTACAAATATGTAGTTTTAGGTCACGACAATACATTATGTTCTACTAAAAACTTAAAGAAAACTTATGCTACAGCGTGTGTACTATCATAGATTTTCTGATCGACAACATATTTGTAACTTTTGGAGGATGTGTTTTTCAGCAGACAATCGGAATTCATATGTGCCCCACTCCTTGCCGTTTTGTTCCTGTATTCTTATAAAACGGCAAACGAGACGATTTTAATTTCAAAATTATAAATTTTCATCACGTATGAAGCAATATTCTAGCTTACGATGTCTTTATTTCTCAATTGATCAGGTATGCAAGAGCTTGCAGCGAGTATACTAGTTTTTTGCAAACGTCACCTTTTTCTTGGGGATAAACTAATAAACCAAGGTTACATAAAACAAGCACTCGTCTGCGACATTAATAAGTTGTACTATAGATACAACTTTTTCCTTGTCGAAAATGACGTTTGAAAATTTGGTTGCATCTAGTTTCCCAAATTTGGAATTTAGTGAACAGTGAACGTGCTACGATGATTGTTTGATACACCTATTAGTGACTCTTGGTATATGGTTATTTTAATCAACTAACCAACTCACAATCTACAGTTATGGAATCGGGAGGTGTGGCATGCCATAAAACCTGGTTTTGTACCAAGTCAGGATAATTGACAACGGCTCTGTAAAAGACCTTTGACTGAGGGAGAGGAAATTAGTTCTTATTTTGATATTTGGCTGCGCCGAGTTGTAGCATGGACAGTGGATTTATTATTCAATGGAATTAAGATATTAGAGTTGTATTTAAAAAGCAGTTTCATACAGAATTGATAAATAAATTTATTTATATAATTTGTTAAATGTATTGGTTATTTTTCTGCTGATTGTGCAAGGCCAATTTTTGGACTATTTTATGGGTGTTTGTGAGTTTCCTTGAGTACCCTTCGGGGTTTCTAAATTTTCAAAAAATTTTATCTGACATGACACCCCGAAAATTTAATGTGCTATAACTGAAATTATTACGCTTTTTGAGGGGTCTCTCATTACTAAAAGAAACTTGGTGCACGAGTCAGTGCAAAAATGTTAATAGTTTCCCCAATAAGCAAATAATTAAAAGGCCGTTGTCAATTGATGCAGTTGCTTTATGTTGGTTGTTGGTTCTGAAGTTTGACGATTTCTCGGACTTTGATTTGTTGATTGTCTTTTTCGACAGTTTCATAAGTGTTCGGTATTTTGTTGTTACCTTCATTCAGTATCTGCATATTGTAAGTGTTGCTTGATATTGATGTTATCTGATAAGTAGATTGTAAAAGAAATGAAACGCGAAATTTCATTGCATTTTTTAGCTAGTTTAATTAATATTCCTATTTCTTAATTATTTAAATAATGTTCACTCAATATCACTGTTTTGATAAATTGTAGAGTTGTAAAGTATGCATATTGTTAATGACGTATCTTTATGAAAAAAATTAGATTCGTAAACATCTTTAGAATATCGAAGATCGTATTACTATTGTTTTGTATTTAATCTTGTCATTTAAAGTTAATAGTTTATTGAAGGGTTTCTTCGCAAAATGAACCTTTATCCAAGCATACCACAAGTATGTGCAGGATAAATGACATTCTTTAAATAAAGCATGAGGCTCGAAAAGTAATCACATAGCTTTTCCCTCTATACAATGGTGAAATGCAACATACTTTTATTTGTTTATAGTACAAATAAAAAGACTATAGACTAATGACCTGGACCCTAGTATATAAGGCACCTAGCTCTCACCTGTAATCATTTTTTAAATTAGTTTGTTGTCAACATGCCATAAATTCAAAGGGTGAGTTCACCAAAGGAAAACTTGGGTGGGACGTGATAACTTCTCGAGCCTCAGGCTCTATTCAAAGAATGTCCGTTATCCTGCCTATCCTTGTGGTATGCTTGGATAAAGGTTCATTCTAAATCATATTCGACTTTCCGCTTCTTTAAGTAATCACATAGCTTGTTTAAAGGGTTGCAACAAACTCAATGTCATATAAAGAAAAATAGACAACCAATTATTTAATATGATAAACAGAATTATTTATACAACAGAATGGAACATTGCGGACATAAATTTTGCATTTTCCTCCAAAATTTGCTTATACAATTTATTAAAAGTTTTTGCAGATGCCAACGCAACTGAAGTTGAGGTCCCACGATAAGAATGTGCTTTGAAAAAAGTGTAATTAATTCTCGCTAACATCAGAACAGTCTTTTACCATCTAGCTAAGGTTGAAGTTGTCACACGATTAAAAAGTTATAACAAATAGGATGTCTTCGTTACATCCTTAGTACGACGACTATATTATAACAAAGTTTTAATAATAAAAAAGATCTTGTTTCCCATATGGCTTCAGTGTCACAACTGGAAGCGGAATCCCAGTTCTAGATGTTTTTATTAACTCTTGCACTTTAAAAACAGCACTATTTTGTCTTTCAAAATATTGAAAGTGATCTTAGTTAAGTGCTGATAATATTTGTGACCGGGCAGCCTTAGATAATGCTAATAATGAAAATTATTTCAAACTTAAATCCTCTACTGGATACAATGTAAATAAAAACCGCAAAACAATTCCAACATCCCACATACAAGAATAACGAGCCTTAGGCGGATTGTTTAAATGATGAAATATCAACTCCAAAGAAAGGAAGAGTCTGAGTTAACATTGCCTTTGCTGTGTTGACAACAGAGTACGACGATCTCTGAACTTTTAGACAGTTTAAGAGATTTATAACATCCTTTTCAAGCGGACAAATAATGCGTCTGGAAGGCTTTAACACTGACTTTTCACTCTAAATCTAAGTCTTTCAATATTTTCCACCATAAAACGTGTCTCATTTTCACATTCAACATATAATTGATTAATATGAAGAGAATCATTTATGTAAAATGAACATTTAATACCATGTTTTAAAAAAAATGCAAAAACTGGCTTCAACACTTTTGTATAAAATTATAGGAGCTGAAGCTAAACCAAAACATAAGACTTGGAACTCATATAATCTGCCTTTCTATGAAAAACGCAAAAATTTCTTAAAGTCATCATGTATACTAATACTCTGAATGATGTCAAAAACTAAATTAAGGTTCTCTTGTTTAAAATGATGATATTTAACATAGATGTTTAAATTTTTTATATTTATAACAGGTCTCAAGGACAAATCTTTTTCGGAACCCAAAATAAATTGTCCGTCCAAAGGAATTACTTCTTGAATAGCCTCGTTTATCAGCAATTTATTTACTTCAGTAGTTACAATGGGGGGCCTCCAAATCCGAAAATTTAATTTCATTCCTAAAGGAAGAAAATATTGGAAAAACAGAAGATTCAATTTTATGTCAGAATCAAACTATATCTAAAATCCATTGATCTTGTGTGATACTATGCCATTCATAAAAATTGAGCTTTCTCACCTTGGTGACTGTTTCTAGCGCCAATACTGGCCCCTTACTTGGCCCTGATATCTCTGATTGACTTTGCCCATGTAGCTTTTGCCACGTCCTTTCGTGTAAAGAGGAGGGTTGCGACTGCCTTGGTAGTTGCCTAGCATGTACACAGGACCTCTGTAGTTTAAATTCTGGTTCTGATTTCAATAGCCATATCTCTGGCTTGAGCCTCTATTCATGTTACTTGTATTATTATAAGACTTGACACACAAGGGAATTTCGGTGAAATCTCCCATTTCGTTCAAAAGCTTTAATGCATCTGTACTAAAAAGAAAATTGTCTACAGGGACATCAGAGTAACAAACAGGCTTTAACTTTTCTGTAAAGTAAGGTCTAAGGGCAGAACGCCTCGTGTGAGTTAAGCCAAGAATGCCATGTCCCAAAAGACAAATAGAATAAGATAGCTGATTAATCAGATAAGCAACATGTAAAGGCTCCTTCTTAGTGCAAAGTCTATCAGCCATTGTAATTTAATGGAATCATGCCTTTAACAAAAAAATGTTGTACCTCCTGATTTTATTATCAGAAATGTTAGGCTAAGCATTCTTGGGTAATTTGGCCCAAATTTTCTTGTTGACCTTTGGTACAACTAGATTATCACAATTAACAGGGCGAAAAAACTTGTCTTCAATTCACTTAAGACTATCAACATTGGTTCTAACGGCAACAGCTGCAATAACAGCCTTGGCCAAATTATTTGTAACAGACTTATCAGTCTTCTCATCAGGTTTCAACTGAGGAATATTGAATTCCACTTCATTATTATCATTATCCTGATTGTAACCATTAACATTAATATTAACATTGTTATTAGGAATATCCGGAGCTTCATCAAAAGCTTGCTGAAAACCACTAGATGGATTGAAATTTGAGTTCTCATAGGATTGATGCAAACTGTCGGTATCAGCATTTGACTGGTTTAAAATATCATAGTCAAAATTTGTGTTACTATTCTCATAGAAAAATAATGTCTAAAGAGAGAATGGGTCTAGGCCTAGAATTTAGGGGAAGAAAATCTAGAGGTCCAGCTTGTGATTCTGCTGTTGAATTAGGCTTCTCGGTCTCTTCAGATTTCTCCCAACAAATTAGTGCGATTAGACAAAGACTCATTGATTGCTGAAATCCCCATTTGCTCTTTGAGAGAATTAATCTCGTCTACTAAAAAAGTGTGAGATTTCAAAGACAACTTGGAAAGTTTAATATTTAATATGATTTTGTCTTTCTTTTCATAAAAGTAGACTGTTTTTGTGAACTAGACAAAGCTGTCCCTTAAATGACGCTAACATTAGATGCATGACAAGCTCTAGTTTTTCTGTATTCAGAGTCACTTAAATTAGGCTCTTCATCTTGCAAAAGCAAGTAATCTTCATTTTCTATACAACTCTCAGCCATTTTAGAAAATCTACAAGAAGTAGAAATAAAATAGAGTGGAATCCAAAGATATCAGATATTTCTTCAAATTCTCAGCGTATTATTATAATGTCAAGCCATTTTGCATCTAGCAAGCAATAAATGCATCAAGCAAACATAAAAATGCATCCAGCAATCAGTAAATGTGCATCTAGCATTTAGTAAATATGCATCTAGCAAAACTGTAGAAGTTGAAGAATCAAAATGTCTGCATGACCATGTGGCCAGATAGTAGTCTAGTTCAAATATAAGATGAATAAGAAATTCTACACATTGTTTCAAATTTTCTCAAAGAATATCAAAAATAAAATTCAAAATAAAATTTCAAAACCTACTGCAAGTAAACTGAAAGCACTATCTTTAATGGAAAGAATGATTCCAGGTAAGTGCTAGGTCATGATAGGGTCAAGGTCTTTAGTCTATATTTTTTAAAGTATGTTGCATTTCACCATTGTATAGAGGGAAAAGCTGTGTGATTACTTAGACAAGCCGAAAGGCGAATATAATTAAGAATAAACTATCCAAAACTCTATAACAAATTGAATGGCTATATATTCAGCCATATAGTGCGATAATTTTGTCCTCAGTTTGGACATACAGTATATCAACAGTAGCGACGCCTCAGTGGCCAAGTTGTTAATGTGATTATTCGTCTATTATTGATCACTGGCGTGTCAACTATGCGCTTACAAGTTCTATCCTAACTTTACAAAAAGGGTTCTCGGCCTAATTTAATTAAAATGATTGACAATACTCCTGCTGAATGTAAGATCTTCTATCTAGGTAATCTGGCTTCCTGTCCCAATAAAACTTGGATGTCATACTGTAGCTAAATAATGGCTGAAGGCAGCGTAAAGCCCCATTTAAGTAAATTCTTCAATCCTTCAACCAAACAAGTAATCATTACGATTAGAGAATATAATTCTTTACAATGACACATTAAACGTTTAATATTCTGTTTGAGACTCTGGGAAATAAAGATGCACATTTCTACGATGAGATAGTTTTATAAATGTATTATGTAACTATAGAAAATTCCATACTAATCTAGGATGAAATGGTTACACTAAACAAGTTGGTTAAAGGAGAACCGAGACAAGAATTAAATTAAAATTGAAGCTTCTTAGTAATGTACTCAAAAACGTCCAACGACTTTACATAATCGTCACTATCACCTCTGGTGATATATTAATATCACCTACTAATAAAGCTACAATCAAAATTTAAAGTCTTTTAGTGTGCTCTGTTTAGAGGAGGAATAAATTTCCACTTGTTGTAAAAACCCATATTTTTTTTTAAAGTATTTACTATCGTTTAATTTTTTTAAAATGGGGAACGATTCCTGTCTTTAATTTGTTTTTTATTGCTTTTGTAGAAGTAATAAATAACAAGTGTTTGGTCGGATCTGATACTGGAAACATGACTAACAGTAAATCTACTTTTTCTCATAACAATTTTGATACATTTTTTACAAAAAAAGTCCAAAGGCACAGATCGACTGTATTTCAAAAACCCGAAAAATATATAATACACGAGAATCAATATACACTCGGGTAAGGATAATGGTCTTTTTAATTACAAATTTGTGCAAATGGTAGCCGAAAGGAAGGACTATAGCTGAAAGAGTTGGTAATTAATGTCCACTACTAGTAAATACAGTCAGATGTCATTTTTTACAGTTCTGCATTAAATTTCATTTACATTATTTATTACTGATCTTGATGAAACAACTGTATGTTTGGTTTCACTACGACAAGAAAGTTCGGATAACTTTCTTTATTTTCTTCTTACAATGTGGACAACAGTCTAAACTGTGGCAACACTGGTCACATGTAACTCTGTGACCACAATTTGTAAACAACATACATTTTTCATTTTTCTTACAAATCACACACATGAGATTACTTTGCATTTCATTATTGATCACTCTAAGTTTTGAAGGATCTGCAAAGAAAAGCATACAAAGATGAGTTCCATATATGAGACCTTTTATTTAAACTTTAAAGAAAAACTACGGACAGACGTCGTTCATATAATCCGCTATAAGAGCTATATTTTTTAAGTGAAGATGTTTTCCTAAAGTTCGCAGTTAAACAGGCACAGAAATGAAGTTCCCTTTACTGTTGTTGAACTTTTTATCATTACTTTGTAAAGAAAACACTCAAATAATTGATCTCTCTGAACGAAATTTTTAGGCAGGTTTTGCATCCTTCAATAAACTAATATTTATTTTAAAAGAGCTGGCTGTGCGAAAGTAAATAACAAACATCAGGCACGTATTTTAGTAATATTTGTCATTCCATATTGACAATTCGATATAGAACCAAAATTTAAAAACAGAGACCTCTCAATTCCAGCAAAATTAAACACAAATAACACACTTGCAATCGTGTTTGTTCTTAACCAGCATGAACAATTACTCTTTTTGTTGTAATATACATGTAGATGTGCTTTGTTTTATACAAATATGTTGTTGTTTTCATGCGTACCTTATGTTTAAATAATTTTATGAAAAAAAATTTCGATTGAACTATTTCCATCTCTGCATCTGCATCATATTAAAATGCAATATCGTTACATTATTCGCAGTTCTCTTGGTGAAGTCACTTGATTAAATCGTGATAAATAACAAACTCGTAATCTGCAATACTATAAAATTCAAAGATGTTGTCGTTTCGATTCACATATTGCATCTCTAGATACGAAACGTAAAACGTTTACAATATAGCATACCTTTCGTTTTCAAATCAGTAATGACAGTATTGTTAGGAATCTCCATCGAAAGCTCTGATCTAGCCGCTTGTGAAGAAAACAGCTGTTCACTTTCTGAAAATATGTGTGGATAGGTAATTCAATATTTTTTTATTTCACATAACCGCAATGTTAACTGTAAGGCCACCACTCAGAACAATTTACTTTTTTCTTTCAAAACATTATCTGATACTGATTAAATACGTAACGTATTGTTTCTTTTAGATATATAGAACAAATCATTTACCAAATTAAAATGGCGTCTTGTTTTATTGGGGTTGAAAGGCGGATTACCTGGAGAAAATACCCAACCTACGGTCGGTAAATTGGCAATCTTTGTCAATTAAGATTTTTTTGCACGTTGGTCCATCCCGATATTTGTTGCTTGTAACTAATTTTTGTCTGAATATAGCTACAATAATCGTCACCGGACGTTAAGCAAACCATTCAATCCATTATTGACCTTTGTAATCAATTTAGTCTTCCTTTTCGTCCACATGTACCTTTTGTTTGTTTGTTTTTAATGGTTTTTGCACGCCAATTTCAACAATTTTTTAGCCATATCATGGAGTCAAGTTTTTATTATGGGAAGAAGCCAGAGTACTCGGAGAAAACCCCGGACCTTCGGTAGGAAAACTAGCAATCCTTGTCAATTAAGATTAAAGTCGAGTACACCCTTCCGCAGTGAGACCCGAACCCACAACCTCAGTGTTAACAGACTACGTGATCAATAGTAGACGAACTGCTTTAGCCATTCCGCCACCGAAGCCCCTCCACATGTACCTGTCACATATTTATAACATTTCTTTTAACAAAAGTATTTTGATAAGACTTACGGTCAGATGGTTTTATTGTTGCCAGTTGACGCTGATAAGAAAAAATATGTTTCATTACGTTTATGCTCAGACTAATTTAATACAATTATAACAGACACGGTCAATAATGATTTATCTTGTAAGCCCAAAGGATTTTTCGCAATCCATCAGAATTTAATTAATAAATATTCAAAGGATAAAAATTCATATTATAGGAGTAATAGTAGAAATATAGAAAATAAATAGATTAAACAAGTTGCCGACATTAATCGATCCTTACACTGTTGGAAATCGATTAAAACAAACGTTAGTTATAGTAAAATCTTCGAGTGACGTCGTTAACTTTTCAAATACAAAATTCATTCTAATGTGACTACTTTAAACAGGAATCGTCATTTGCGCATGTGTGATAATAAGTTTAACAGAAGAATGTAGATTTAACGCAACATGACGTCAACTCATATTTTTGAATTGAAATTTCTAATCTACTCATTTGACATATATATATGTACAGTCGGTACATTAAGGCCACACATATTTTTTATAACATTATATCTCGAGCGCTCGACTATTTAAAAATTAAAAAAATAATAATAATATGTGGCCTAATGTACCACCGTATATATCATACACTACAGTAAACATAATCTTGATCGTAGAAACGTCAAATATTCATTGTACACAAATTTATTAATTGAAGTAAATCGCTACAATACCAAATGGTTTCTTACAAAGAATTCGATTAACATCAGGATGAAACTAAGAATGATATAATTAAATTAATTGTCATGTCATAAATAAAACAGTTTTGTTAATTTATTTGTATATTACCTCGTATTTCTTTCGAACATTTTCTATATATCGAAAGCCTTTCATTTTTATAAGGTATTTACATGTAGCAAACCATCGTGCGTGTTCTTCCCAAGGAATATCGCCTGGTTCCCAATTGTTTAGTCCACCGTCACAGTAATGACATCTTACAACATCAGTTTCACCTTATCCGAAAGAACATTTAATTTTTTTATTTATTTTCTTTATAGTTTTATACCAACAAATCATTGATTATTAATTCTTAATTGTTTTATTTTATATTAGCAAAAGTGTTAAAAGAAAAACCTGTCATTTAATACACCAATACATGAATTGTCTTAATGTTTGAACATCGAAAGATTCAAAACTCAACATCTGAAAGTCGAGAGTTCCAAACTTCTTTCATAATGCTCCAATAGTATAAGCAGGAGCTGGTCTTAACATATCACAATACTAAAACGCAATCCATTGATTGATTGATTGATTAATTGATTGTTGTTTAACTTTAATTAAACAGTTATTACCGAGATATTAAACCGGAATGATGCATTTATCCGAGTGTACATTTTATTGTTCTAAAATTCGTTAGGTATCTTGAAATCCAAATAATCTGATCACCATGATAGAACTGAAAATTGTAATAAATATTTTTTTTATGTCTGCCTATGTATACAAACACATAATACCTGTGTAAAAAAATCCAGCGTCAGCCAATATTTGAGGAGTTTGTTCAATATCGTCCCTCCATCCATCAAATGTTGCTAATCTAGACGTCATGTCGTCAAAAGCAGGATTCCTTGGCTTATATCGCTAAATTATTAAATTCAATTTTTCTTTGTTATTAATTTTGGTTTTCTATATATAATACGATATTTTCGCTTACATGTAGTGTTCACTGATCAACCAATTTGTACTATGTGGAAGGGGCAGCTTCGGTGGCCGAGAGATTAAGTTAAAATTCTATTATTGATCACGTGGTCTGTCAACACTGAGGATGTGGGTTCGAATCTCACAGCGGACAGAGTGTTCTCAACTCCAATCATAACTGACAAGGATTGCTAGTCGGTTTTTCTTCGAGTACTACGGCTTCCTCTCCTAATAAAAACTGAACGCCAAATAGCTGAAAGATTGCTGAAGGTGGTGTAAAACACTATTCCAAGAAACAAATAGACAGGTTCTCTGTGGGGATGTAGAGATTTTTTCAGCCAGAAATAAATTTAATCTCGAAGTGAAAACGTGATTTTAATTTCTTTCATTCATAAAACGCCAGTGCCAATCTTGGACGAAAAAAATTATAAAAACTTAGAATAAAGAATTCATCGAGAAATAATTTCATTATTCATTATAAGTCATGTGTTTATTGGTTTACCGTTACCGTTCATTTTGGATAAACGAATCTATTGACTTAATACATGAATATATGTTTTAATATTTGATCAAAATAAATTGCTTAAAATGAATCTTAATCTTGAATGGGTGGCATTATCAGGAATAAAAGCTACGAAATTCATCGGTGTAAAAACTCACAAACTTTACATGAAGACCCGCTTGTGAGTGAGTTGGTCTCGTTCATACAACGATGAATTACTGCAAACCAGCTATTATTCCTATACATAAAGAACTATTATTTCTTTAATATTTAAAATTGGACTCTGTGGAAACGGTAACAGTCGTTTACCTTTTTCCAGTCACTCTGTATGCTGTCAATAAATCCTTGACCTTTTTGCTTGAGTAAAAACCAACAGTTAGGATTATGCCGCGCATGCTCTATCCATGGGTTATCGTTAGCTGACCATTCTGACAACCCAAGGTTACAACAAAAGCAACGAACCACATCTTTTTCGCCTGCAATAATTCATATACACATTCCAACAGTTAAATATGAAATTTAGCACACGTTACATGTATTTGCGACTTAACTCGTAATTTGCATCTTGCATGTGATGAGGCTAAAATTAAAATAGAGATACGTAATCAAAAATTCTAAAAACAAAATCAGAAGAACGAAATTAAATAGCCAGGAATACTGTAAAATTCGTGAAAAGTCAATTTTCCAAGCGTGTATTTATTTTAGTTTTTTCTCACTGTGCTCAATATCGGCCTTGTCTTGTTTTGTGAGTATTGTATCGCTCAACTTTATTTGTGTGTAGTTGTGAAAACTTTATGCAAAATAGTGAATGTCAGAACTTCATGCCAAATAGAACGGCAAATGTTCAATAAATAAATTGCATGTTTTACCTATAGTATAATTCAATGATTGCCTTTATATGGTTGTTAAGAAATATTCGTTTGAATGTTTTAAAATACTTTCGCGTGGAGAAAAGAAGAACCTAACACATTTTATTAATAAAATTTAAGTTTGTTGTTTACTCGGGAATTCTTAAGGAAAATATTAGATTAGAGAATATTAACGTTAACATGCTTTATTAATACTGAACTCAATATAAGGACTACCCATTTCGTCTGACATTTCAGTAATTGCTAAAATTTAGAAACTGATATATCTTGCCTGTGAAAAAACAGCCACTTTCTGCTAATAAATGTGGTGGCTGTTTTGTAGATGATGGCCAATTTCGATAAGAAACGAATCTCTCCTGGAAATGTCTGAAATTAGGAAACATAAATTTTGGCTCATCATGTTGATGCGTAGATTGTTGTTCTCCATTGTGTGCTAAGGAGGCTGAACCTTGGTCTACGTCAACTGATGGACAGGAGATAGTTGTGTTTACGTTTGTTTTTTCTGATGCTATATTTCTTTGCACATTATTCCTATCCCCTCGACCAGGCTCGGCCGACTCCGCTAACGGCGTTGACTGTTGTGTGATCAGTGTATTCGTCATATCAAATAATGTTCCTTGAGAGTCCAATAGCGACACATTATTTGATAACGACTCATAATTCCTAGGCATTCTGATTTCATAACGGTCTTCATTCGATATCCATTGTTTTAAGGCTTCTTGTTTATTCGAATAGTTTGAAGGCAGATGAATCTTTTCGTGTTGGCTATTCGGAATTATTTGTCTGCTGTCAGACGAGGCTGAAGATGGTAATACAATTGAATGTGTCCGATCGTCATTGTTCAGTGGTCTTTGATAGAGAAAACATTGTTCACAAGACTGATTGGCTTCCTTGATACGATTCGTGCGTGTTCTTTTACTTAGAAATACATTTTGTTTTTGAAAACTATGCTTGCAAGGGATATCTGGCTGTACATAATTTAATCTACTCTCAAATAATATGGTATTATTATAATGCACGGGGCATCTATTGAATTTGTTGACTGCTGCATCGTCATTTTTAGATGGCTGCACCAATACAGTTGCGTTCTGAGGTCTTGTTTCAGCACTCTCCTCATAGATCTCAATTCCATTAACACGATTACATATCGTATTATTGTTCTGTAAATTGCTTCCAGTTTGATTCTCGTTGTTCGCTCTTGTTTTTGGAGTCCGACAAAGCTCCTCCACTTCTGTTTCATCTTTCCAACGATTTTTACTCAAATAATCACAGGTAGGGTACAATCGAAAATGGACGACTTCCGGTTTCTCACCCATTGACCAGTGGTCCACCGATGTATTGACTCCGCAAGAGAAGCACTGCACTCGTGTCCCATCACCAGTGTAGATGAAACCTGCATTAGCTAGATGCAGGGGCCACACTTGTTTACTAATTGGCCAATTTGAGAAAGTGTTTAATCTTCTTGATGCATTGTCCATATTACATACATATATATTTATGCCATCGTATTACAAACCTGTCGTTTCTTCGTATCAAATAAAAATTACACTGGATTCTGAGTCATTATCAATCAACAAATATTCATTGTTTTCTCCAAATAAGCCAACTGTGTTCCAATTTTTTCCGTTTTAGTGTAATATCGAAACAACAAATATTTTGCACATATTTATTGGTGACTGTTGCTAATACCTTGCTTTACCATTAGTTTTTATAACGTTATGACATTTTCATAAATAATCCAATAATCCAAATATTCAAACATTTGCCATGTGTTACTTCTTTGCATAATTTTTATCCAGTTCAGAAGGTCGTGTAAATCTTTTTCCGTATATGTTCGAATTAAATTTTATTCCACCTAGCATATAAATAAAAGCTTCCTTTTCAGAATAAAAAACCTCGGATTGGCACAATTTGTTTAAATATTAGACATATACCGCAAAAATTCCTGAGATTTGAACCAAATTGTCTACATACAAAATTTTCAGCTGAAACGAAAGAGAAAGTAGAAAAAATTGAATTAGTGGTTTTTAGAAAATGTCAAATTCGGTGTACTTTAAGGTGTTCAAAATCATCTTTTGAACGCAGTTCTAACATGGATATGAAAACCGATTTAATTGCAATCATAAAATCATACAGTCAAACCTCGATAAGTCGAAGTTTGCGGGACCGTAAAAAATATATCGAGTTATCCGAAGTTCGAGTCAACCGAGTTTAGGGTGTGACGTCATTTTCAGTATGTGATTTTAAAAAATCTAACGGTAGTTATTTCATGTACATTGGTTTCGAACTTCGGCATCGCTTGTTTTGTCACGGTATTTGTAGCGTGCGATATATGAAGTATTTTAGCCATTAACATAAATCGAAAATAATTAATAGATAGTGTAATCATATTTTATAAACTTTATTACGAAATTATGGAAATACATACCAAGAAAACACTTATCAACTTACAGTTCGATGGAACTAATGAAACAATACAAATTGTTTTTTACGTAATTGACAACACACAAGTCAACACAAATAACAGAATGTCTTTATTGAAACGAAACTCGACCACATACATCATTGATCAGATCAAAAAGCAATTTTCAATAACTATCATTTTTAATTAAACATGACAAAATAATTCGGACAGTAATTGGCGGATCATCAATTAACCTTAATAATGCAAGTCCTGCGCTTGGAATACCAGTTCGTTTTATTAAATTGCCTATTCAAATTGTAATTGCCAATCAAAAATCGTGTTTGCTCTATGACAGGTGTTTAAAATAAACAGACGCGTATTAAGTAACAATACAAAATACAAATGAAATTGTTAGTTTTGACATCGATATCGAGAGCAAAATTAACTTCGAGACAACGAGGTTAAAATTACACTAATTAATATTGTCCGGACTGCAAAAATCCATCGAGTTAAGCGAAATATCGAAACAACCGAGATCGACACATCCGAGGAAGAAATGCATTGTTGATATGGGAAAAATGCCGGGACTTAAAAATTATATCGACATAACCGAGGTATCGAGTCAACCAAGTTCGAGACAACGAGGTTCGACTGTAGTTGTTTATGTTAACGAAATCTGTAATCCAAACTTGTTTTGCGTTGTATATCGTGTGCTGCATCGTCATCACGATACTGAAAACAAGAAGTTTACATCAAACGTAGTCATTCCTGTATACGGCCTGAAAACAGTCTTTTAAGTGGTGTTTATTTTTTAAAATGTTCATTTGTTTGATTGAATGGTGTTGAACGCCACTTTCAACAATTTGTCAGCTATATTTTGGCGCCAGTTGTTTATTGGGGCAAAAGACCGGAGTACTTGGTAAAAAAACTCAACCTCCGGTAGAACAACTGGCAATCCTTGCCAATTAAGATTGGAGTGGAGCGGCGCATTCTGCCCGCAGTGTGTATCGTACGTATCAAACACGCAATATCAGTGTTGACAGACCATGTGATCATTAGTACGCGACCTACCTTAACCACTCGGCCACTAATGCCCCTCGCTTTAAAATGAGATACTAATTTTATTCAAATTGTCAAAAATATAGCATTAATTGAAATATATTATACAAAAAACTTTAAATCAGTATTCAAGCTAATTAAAAGTAAAAGCATTTTCGTTTTATCATTTCAAAGCTTTTGATCCTTGAAATACAATATTAATAAAGTTAAACACGAATCTCACTTTTTTATTACATTGTAATGATATAAACACTATCTTTGTTTTTATGGTCTTTACGCCATGTTCCGATATGTCAGCTAAATCGTGGCGTGCAGTTTGGGCGTTGGGGTGAGTACCAGAAGAAAACAAAAACAAGAAACATTTTCAAAGATAAATATAGTTTTCTTATTCAAATCTGATGTCTGAAAATTGAAAATAGTAGTGAACCCATCAACACGTGAGAAGTAAAGACAGTGACCTTTTTCTTCAAGCAGGCATTCGAACCCATGTAGGGAGACCCAAAGTTTCATGTAATAATGTTTATGTCATATTATATATAATAAGTTATATATTTAATTTTTATTTGAAATTGATGTTCTACAACACAAATGAGGTCATACATGAGGTATAAGTTTAAGATATCGTATTATATGTTAGAAGAGAAGAGAGCAGTAGTACAGTGTTATCTTATTTAGTGAAAAAGACCAATGATGATGCAACATGTTGAAAAGCAATTAGAAGATTTTTAATGGAATAATGCCGTGAAAAAATAAAATTTAAAGTCAGTTAATTAATGCAATATTTACTAAATGGCACAGAGATTAATGAAAAATGGATCTTTCTTTTGACTCAATTTAACGTACTTCTATTTAGGAAATCAATGAAAACGTTCGTGAATATTGTATTCTATATGTTTTAAAATTGATGAAACAAAGATTTGTCATTCGATTCAATATATTTGTACATAACACTGTCAAGATGTTTAACTTGCTTTAAATCTAAAAGGTTTTTTTTATAATAAATCAATACAGAAAAAACACTCCATCCACAAAAATCGGTTTCCAGATATTAACAACAAGTACTATCTTTAAAAAAAGATATTCGACGCATTTAACTCCTAGAGATGTATGTAAGGTAGAACGGAAACTGAACAAACAACAATAAGAAAAAAACTGTTACAAAAATTATCAACAGAAAGAAAGAGACAAGAAACATTAACGTTTTCTTTCATTGATGTGTGTGTGTGTGTGTGGGGGGGGGGGGGTAAATAATTTCCGAGTTGCGAGCTGTATCCAATCAAAATAAGGCCATAAGAAGGTTGCTACATTCATGGATTTTGTAGAAATGTTATTAAACAATAGGGTATTATCAAAAATAGACTTTGCAATTAGAGCTCCATCTCCTGTCTGCGCGTGAATGACGACGGACGCAAAGAAAGAAGATTGGCATTAATGGCTTTAAAAATCATAGAGCTTACAATAAACATATTTAAATATCCCAAATGAAAAGCTATTTCAGAAGTTGAAGACCTCAATGGTAAAAAAAAAACCATACAAACCTTTTATGTATATGTCGGAGTGAGTTGTAAGTTTTTTTCATGTGATGTATCGTATATATTAACTCGAAAACAAGTTAGTTAACATTTTAAAATTTCAAAACAGCACCTGTTTTAAAAAAAAAAAATTTCATATTAAGCAAATATGTAATTACATGCATCAAGAAATATTCATTCACATGTATTCATTACAGTTCGCTATTTTATTAATTTGACTATCTTTAAAATGGAAACTTCTAAATAAAATATTTTAATTAGAATAATATTGTATTAACATGAACACAAAATGTCAATTCAATGCTAATTAAATGTGAATGACGGTAATGTGTATGCTATCCCAAAAATGGAGGGGGGGGGGGGGGTAATTGAGGTCCAATTAAATAAGTGAAACGAAATAATTAGTAAAATTTACTCTTAATTCTATGTGCTGTGTATGTATAGTACACACAATGTTTTATCGAACCACTGTGTCTCATACTGGTCATTTAGCGTTCTGACAATTACCAATGACCTACTTACCTTTGTGTAGTATCATTTGTATGACAATAATTTCAATATAGAGAGAGAGAGAGAGCGTGTGTCAGGCGGTCAAACCAAATGATTGATTGATTGATTGATTAATGGTGTTTAACGCCCGAGCAGCAATATTTCAGCTATATTCAGGCGATGAACATGAAATGGATGATAAAATGAACATGAAATGATGATGAATGAAAATGGGGATGGGACACAAGGAAAAATAGGGGATACGGATTTTAGATTGCCACTGGCAAATGGGAGGATGGATAGGGTCGGGCAATTTAGCCTCATGTAGCGGGATCGAAATCCCTACTCATAGCGAATACTACAGCAGCGTTCTTTAACGTGCGAGGAACGTGGCATTGAACTACGAACATGACGAATCGCCATTATTGCCATACAAATTCCCCGTTTCAATAGACCAGAAATGTTTGATGGAAATTTTTTTGGGGAAGTACTGACGGACAATTATTACTACGTGAAAGAAATCATGAACCTATAAATTAACATTAGTCCCAGGTGAAACGAGTTGGAAATTATTAATTTATACATGAGTGCGGCCCCCTTTTTTATTTACGTGTTTTCAATATTAACAGATTTACCAAGTATACAGTTAACTCAAAATTGATAATTTACATACAACTACATGTACTTTGTTGTACATGTACATGTATTCCAGAACGTTTATTGCTATTATGTATTGAAACCCACTGCCTAAGATATAGAAATGAAGTTTTTCTGCAAGCACCAAAAGCAGTTATACAATAATGTCAACAAATTGAATATAAGAATTGTTTAATAAAATGTTTATAGTTTAAAATTTACTGATTAAGCAAAGTATACTTTACAATTAGAGCCACAGCTCTCTATCTATGTGCGTACTACGACGGACGCCCAGAACAATAATAACACATTTGATTTACTATCAACATGAATATAAAATGATTGTTAATTTGTATTTATTAAAGAAATTAATTAAAATTTCTTCTCTTCGTTTCGTTTACACTCCATAAAATCCCGAAAAAATATAGGGTGTTTATATGCGTTTTAATTTGCGCTGTACTTCAAATAAAAAATATTTAACATTTTTATACAAGTTGTTTAATATAAAATTTTACAAACTGCAGCTCATCTCTATCGTTCTTAA
The DNA here is from genome assembly GCA_944474755.1 of Limnoperna fortunei. NCBI lineage: Eukaryota > Metazoa > Mollusca > Bivalvia > Mytilida > Modiolidae > Limnoperna > Limnoperna fortunei. The sequence goes on along the minus strand of OX104118.1, from coordinate 45,411,206 downwards.
TAATTAAATTGCACTATGAAATAATTTTTTAAACAAACAGACGGCAAAATCTAATAATAATAGTACACAATTTGAAAGGTGAATTGCCAATTTACCATCCTGTTCCGAACCCCTGTCCAATTCATTACCCTGTTTCGAACCCCAGTCCAAATTGGTTTTTGACTAATCAAGAAACAGAGATTAGGATCACGTTACTTGCTTTTCGAGAGGTGAAGTGTCATGAGGTCAAAGGGTAAAAAGTGAATATAATACCGACTGCGTCGGAAAAATATACTTTGTTTAAAACGGTATGTACAAAGTACTCAGTACAATAAGAAGATAAGGTATGGACAAAATCAAATTTAAATCAATGTGTGGAGACTACTGACGAGAACAGACATGACATACACTCAAATATTTGTTGTTAATGTGAAAATCAATCGAATGTTACAGGATGAAACCTTTCGGCTAATTTGTTATTTTTAGTACACATCTAGTTTATATTTCGTCATTCTCTTTTTCTTGTTATTCATTGGCAAAACGACATAATTGACTGGTAATTTTCCAAATAGGTTGAAATTTACAACTATAATGAACAGATTTATTTGTGCAAGTATACAATAGAAAAATTTAAGGCTACAGTGAACTCTGTTATAAATAACAATTGCATGTACCTGATATTTCAACGCATCTGCAAACTAAAGATCCCTAAGGAGAATCCATAAATGCCTTGAATCAGAAATTAAAGTATTTGGAAATGGAATACCAGCACATGCGCACACAGAATTTTCAATGTATGCTTATAACATATTGTAAACAATCAGTATTAAAATGATTTCTTGTTGCCTAGTAAAAACAGGGTGAAATGAATCTCATAATTACAAACAAAATGACGAGAAAACGTACCTGGGTTTGGCTGTTACTGTTTTCCATTAAAATACAGACAACAAACAGATGTGATGAAAAATTTTCCAACAGACGATTTTAACAAGATTGTCCACTTAAATGCTTTCTCTTCTATTTTTACCAAACAGGTTTTAACAAAGTAAATTTCTCAAACAATCAAGTAACAACTTAATTAATTTTGACATGTTTCGGCACCGCATAAAACTAAATGTTCGGAAATTTGCAGCAATTTAAACTGGTAGCGTGGCGTCTATTTTTATTGGTGAGGAAACCGCAGTACCCGGTGTAAATCACACGAAATTCTGTTGACAGTTGACAGGTGTTTAATAGTAACTACGTTAACCACTTATCCGACGGGGCCCCACAAAAACTAAAAATAACAACATCTAAACACACAAGCACACGCAAAATAACAGAAAATAAATAGACAGCTAATATCAACAAAGTTTTCTTCACATTTTCAATTAAATATGAACATGTAAATTAAAATTCATATGTACATAGAGCCATGTCTGGCAGCGCTTGAACAATTGTGCAAGTCAGTGAAATATATTAAATTGCCATTTGCGGCCAATGTAGTCCCTTTTTTCACAGTAAGGCTCGAAATGATAGCTAATCCCTGTATAATAAGTCCTTAAATACTGTTAACGGCGTTGCGTCTATGTTGCTGAACTGTTCTAACCTAATATTTAAGGATCATCTTGAGATTTCGAAACCGCAGAATTATTTCGTAAAGTGTTTGTTTGTTTGTTTGAATGGTGTTTTAACGCCACTTTCAGCATTTTTTCAGCTATATCGTAGCATCCAGTTTTTATTGGGGTAGGAAGCCGGAGTACCGGGAGAGAACCCCGACATGCATATCGTGGCATCCAGTTTTTATTGGGGGAGGAAGCCGGAGTACCGAGAGAGAACCCCCACCTGGTGTAGGAAAACTGGCAATCCTTGTGAATTCAGTTGACGGTAACTTCACAAAAATAGATGTTTATTTATATCTTTTGCACTGCACATTCTTAGGTTAATTTTGTATCAGCCTCAATTTTTTGTCTATTTAAGGAGTCAATTTTTCATCTTTATTGTGTTCATATTCAATAAATAACACTTAAATATTTATTAATATATATACGCATATTTATCTATAAATACGAAAACCGGATGTATTATTTAAGTTTATTTTTATACTAGTTAGTATTTGTTATATCCATGCTAAAACTGTATCATAATTTTCTAAAATAATAAATTCATGCTGCAATATGTTTGGCATAATGGTTGGTCAACTTCAAACATTTAGTATTATTTGGATAGTTTAACCTTACTTGTCAGAAAAGAAACCAGATCACTAGTGATGTGTGACGCGTTAGACCGCAAATCGTTTGAAACATTTTTTTGGTGTTAAAATTGTAAAATACTTGGAACTTAGTATTTATCACTGGAGCTATGATTTGATCATAATAATTCAAAAATAGTTCAGATAGGAGTTTTAATTTAATTGCTTTTAACTAAGTCCGATGAAATAGTGTTGACATGTCACAGATGTAATGATTTCATTTAGAAAATAATTGAATAGCTGCAGTAAAAATATTCTTCTTTTAAGCAATTCGGACTGTTAATTTATTGACTCGGACAATACTCTTCTGTTATGCATCTCAACGGGACAACCTAATTAAAATCTGTAAGGGTAGTTTATTTTTTTTAAATAGCGTCAAAAAAGTCAATCGCAAGGAAAAGCAAGAAATTTAATTTGTATTGGTTGATGTATTGTTAAAAGTGAGTAGAGTGAGATGCAATAATACTGGACACCAAGAACAAAGGAAAATACTGCAAAATAGCGATAAAGACCTTTTTGACGATTTTGAAAATGAGTTGGTTAATTGCAGCCGCTACAAAAGGCTAAAGTTCCCGCCCCTACCCAATACTCCATACTTTTCCAGTGGCAAACAAAAGTGTTTTCACTGTGTCCCACCCCTTTTCTCGTTGATTTATTTTTTTTTTATTTTTTAAATATAGTTGAAATACTGCTCGCTGGACGTAAAGCGAACATTCAAGCAACTAACCAATGTTTTAAAAAAAAGAAAATATATACCTTGCTAATTGATCCACTCAATGAAAATTTTCAAGTCAACCTCAAATGAAAGCGTGGAGAACAAACCGGATACAATATTTTTTAGATTATTGACGGATTTTCCTGGTCATAAACTATGGGATTGTATGTATAAATCGCAGATAAATGAATGAATTATTTCGTTGAAGCCTTAACTTTGTAAAATAATTCTCTATCGAGGAATCGTAAAATTTTCATTGTGCATATGAAAATAATTTGCGTAGACTAACGGATTGTATTTAAATATGCACACATATGTTGTGATCTCTCGATGTTGAAAATATATCTTGAAATTAATACTTGTAAATATATTCAAACATTAAAATATACTCAACAATTTAACTTGTATAACTTTAAATTTGAACAATATACATTTATATCAACCTAAAAATGGTAAGTGGTCCGCGGTGTAAAATATTAATCCACGGTATATTTTTCTTCCTTTTTACCATTAAGTAGACAATTTAAATAGCAAAATCAAAAATCAACAGTATTATTTTCATGTAATTTATTTTTTTAAGATTTAATCAACAATAAGTAACACAATATCATAACAAACCAATTCAGTCTAATTAAAATTAAATCTTTCACTAAGCCTTTCACTTGCTCCCGCTTTTTTGTTATTGCCACTGCGTTGTAAACAGCGAAATAACAAAAAAGTGGAGCAAGTTAAAGATTTAATTTTAATTAGATAGAAATTAATGACACATCATTTCGATCAATGTGTAATATAACTTTATGATAATTAGACATTATGCGTACATAGTTCTAAGGGGTCTAGGTTGTCAGCCGTTTAATGTGATCATTGGCGTGTCAAAACTGTGTACGTAAGTTTGAGTCTGATGGTTAAAGTGTGCTCGACGAGGATTGACAGTTTTCCTGAAGAAAGTCAACGGTTAGGAAAACCCTGTTTAAGCTTTCGGATTATTGCTAGTCTTGAAGCGTTTTTTAACTTCTTTTTAAAAAAATGTTTAAATTATGCGAAACAGCCTGTACTATTTAAACCAGTAGAGGATGTTTGCCATTTCCAACATTTCTGGCTTGAAGGCGTTTTCTTCAAATTCACGTAAATATCATGTTATTAATGCATATAAGACATTATGTTGCTTTTCAAAGTGAAAATTACTTATGTATGCAGCATTTCAATAATACATAAAAATTTAATGATCATTTATAACTTGAAAAGCAAGATACTTACTGTAGCAAACCCGAACCATGATGAGAATTGCAAAGGTAGCCGTACTTCGCTATCCATTTTTTAAAACAATAGATTTCAAGACGAATTGTTAAGAGACAAATCACATGGTATTGGATTTTAAAAATAACAAAAACATATTTCATACGTGCAAGTGATAAGTACATAAGTGTTTTAATAAATTCTTCACAAAGTTACTTTGACGTGTGTTTTTAAAAATACAATAAAAGGGCTAAAATCAGACAAATTTTCGTTTCAAATTTAAATATTTAGTTTACGACTGGGTTCTGGACCTAGGTGGCCGAGTGGTTAAGGTAGTTCTTCAACTATTGATCACGTGGTCTGTCAACACTCGACTCTCAGTCGATATTAGTAGGTGAATTTGGTTTCCACTTCAAAAGTCCAAATTCTACTCACCTACCTAATCCCTAATAATTTATCCGTATGAGTTACCATTAGTTCATTCTATTCGATTCCAATCTTAATTGACAAGGATTACCAGTTTTCCTACCGAAGGTCGGGTATTTGCTCCAGGTACTCCGGCTTCCTACCAAAATAAATTGATTGATTGATTGATTAATGGTGTTTAACGCCCGATCAGCATTATTTCAGCTATATTCAGGCGATGAACATGAAATGGATGATAAAATGAACATGAAATAATGATTAATGAAAATGGGATGGGACACAAGGAAAAATAGGGGTAACGAATTTTAGATTGGCACTGGCAAATGGGAGGATGGATAGGGTCGGGCAATTCAGCCTCCTGTAGCGGGATCGAAATCCCTACTCATAGCGAATACTACAGCAGCGTTCTTTAACGTGCGAGGAACGTGGCATTTTTCCCAACACTGTGCACTAATATGGTTTGCGGTCAGGTTTTCCGTATTATGGCCTGACAACCCCATCTTGCCAGGGGTACCCCATTCAACCACCTGTGGCACACATGCCAGTCGGTCTTTAGGCAAACTGACCTGACACGCCGGTCAGGGTACTGGGCGCTATTTAGTCGCCTTTTACGACAAGCTAGCGCGACTGCGGTCTATTCTTTAAGCCACCCGGATCTCGCACGGGGCCATACCAAAATAAAAAAAACCGCCATGATATAGATGTAGAATTGCTGCAAGTAGCGTTAAACACCATTTAAACAAACAAACAAAACAAACTAAACAAACACTCAAACATGTCGCTTTTGTTTAAAACGTCATTAAACAATTCTCTTATATAAATCGATATAAATCTTCATAATCAGGAAGTTTATGGATTTTAAACTAAGGTCCCTTTGTGTATTTTGAGGTTATTTTGGGCGGAAAACAATTACATTGTCATTTTTTTCAAAATGTACTTAAAGATATACAAATACAATCTGATATACGTTGCGTACAATAACGTGTGTACAATAATAGAGAAATAATTTTTCTACCTAAAAATACCATGGATTGGTTAGTACTTTTACCACATATATTCGATTACTTCTTAATAAAACAACCACTTACCTACCATTACGTATGTTGCACAAGGACGTAAATTAGTCCGTTTCAGTCGATTTCTCTTAAATTTCTTTAGTTTTCTTCATATTGTTTCTGAACTTGTTCCTTTCTTTGTTCATTCAACTATTTCTTTGTTTATTGTGGTATTAAATATTGATTTATCGCACTTACAACTTACGATTAAAATGCATGACAACATGAACTATCATAAACTATGAATCATAATTAAGACAAGCACAAACATATACAGACTTTCTTATTGTTCTGTTTCCTTTGTTTGTGCAATGCTGTTTAACGCAGTTTTTAGCAATTCATCAGCTATATCATTGATCAAGTTCGGCTGGTTCTATTGTTTGTTTAAAAGCAGTTTAACGCCATTTTCAGCAATTTTTATTTTATTTCATTTTGGGGGAGAACAGCGTTACACCCAAAGCTTCGGCAGTGCAGCAAACACTTGCAATTCTTGTCAATTAAGATTTGAGTCAAACACACCTTTCCGGTAGTTAGGCTAATTGTTGACCCCGGTGTCTTATTATTATTAAAAAAACTATCTTCATTATATGTATTTCAGAGATACAGAGAATCAATTATTTTTAATACTTTGAATTTCGTTATATTAAAAATGTCCGACAGCACAGAATATTATATTTTCCGGTAAATGAAATGTCAGGGATTTTCGGCACCGTTGCAGTTATCAGAAATACATATAAATTGTCATTTAAATCAGAAAAGGGTAGCCACAGTGAAGCAGTGGAAATCGAATGTAATCCAATTTAACTGTTATTTGTACGGACAGAGTCGTATGTTCCTTCGTGTATTGCAGCTTATACGCCAATAAAATTAATCTGTATCGTTCGTTGCCATATTTACAAACTTACTATTTCATTCTCTGTATCGTCCACTTCTAATTCCTGTAAATAAATTGTTACTAAAATCTCAGAAATACAATCAGACGTATATCTATCATACTTTACTTACATATACTTTTGTTGTACAGAACTTCCTCATATGACGTGTTTTTTTTTTAAAGTATTCGTATAACAATAACATATTTTATACACTAGAAAAAATGCAGTAATGTGTTTGTTTGTTTGTCTGAATGTTGTTTTAACGCCACTTTCAGCAATTTTTCAGCTATATCATGGCGTCCAGTTTTTATTGGGGGAGGAAGCCGGAGTACCCGGAGAAACCCACGACCTGCGGTTGCAGTAATGTGTACACCATCTATAATTAACAAAGAATATTGCATATAGCGTGGACATGGTACACATCGACGCTTGAAATAAAGCGTCAATACATATGCCGGGCTACTTAAAGGTGTTTTGATAGGTTATTTGTGGTCAGTGAACTTGATGCATTGGTAGAAAAACAAACTAATTTAATTCTTTTATACTGAATTCAATAATTACCCAGGGTCAAGCTTTCACCAAGTTTTTATCTAGCCTTCTACTTTTTATAGTACCATACACACTTGATTGAGCATAATGTTGAATAGTGTGTTAGAAATTAACGTAAGTTGTATTCGATGACTAAAGTTATGACGTAGCAGACAAAATATAAGGCTTTATAATGTGATAGTTCAACTTGAGAGAAATATCTGCATTGCATTTTATTTAAGTAAACTTATAGTAGGGTCGTTTATTTACACATCAGAGCAATAATTATTGGAGTGGTATACCACCCCTCTGTGGATTTCATACGTTTGTAGAGAGTCTGAACAATATGGAAAAAAGGACTAAAATTTGTTTTTATTAATTAAAAAAGGTTGATGTCTGCAAATATATGCAGAAAACCAGGCGAATTGCCAAAAAAAAATAATAACAGACTTTATTGAAATAATAGCTTATTGGACTGCGATAAACTTCTTATTTTTTTTAAAGAAAAAGACCCTCAAATCGCAATGGTAACTCTTAATGTCACATGATGAAGCTTTAGCAAAACTCTAAAGTGCAGACGACAATTAAAGTTCAGTTTTGAGTGATTAATAAAATGAGAACTAATGAAATCTGTTGCCAGGGCGTAAGAAAGATGGCGGGAAATGACATGTAGTTAAAGAAAAATGTACTTGATTTTTTAGACGGCATTATTATTTAAAGTTGTACTACATACGTCAACCCCCCGGGTTTGGGTTTTAGTTCTATATAGAAACACGGAAGTAGAACCGATCCGTATCATTTTTTTAAGCCCGTCGGATACGATATGCAATCGTCGGCAATTTTGACCAGGTGTAAGGTAAGAAGCGTTTTTTATTCTTATATCAAACTTTTTTGAATGGACCAAAGGTTGTATTTGTCGATTTTCTGTTGTTCCTTTTATAAATGAGAGAAATCGAACTTAGTATACAATAATCATTGCAACCGGGTATGTTATTTAAGAAAAAGTACGTTGTTTACATTTTGCACTGGTATTATTAGATTTATGAAATAATTTAAAGAACAAAAGGCATATATTTGAAAAATTACATATATAAGTTTAAAATTTCTCAGACATGTTACAATATCTACAGTACTTTCGATTAAAATTCCCAATTTGTTGAGACAACCATCAAAGTCGATGATACATCAATACCCGTCGTAGCAAAGTCAATGATACGGGCATATGCCAACGGAAGATACGATAAACACAGTCGTTCGGAGGCAATATGGCAATTTTGTAGCGGAAAAAATGAACGACTATTTATCTTGAGGGTAGCCTATGACTGCTAGACCTGTTCCTAGTATTATATGTTCCTAGTATTATATTATCAAACAATGATATGGATCGGTTCTATGGCGTTTAGTAATGCAAATGACAAGCAGGACTAAAAATAAACCAGCTACCTAAAACACTTTACGAGACCATATGTAGGCTAATTAGGTCATAATACTGCAAGTAAATGTGTTAAATAAATTCTGTTTTTATAAAGTAATTTGACAAAAAATTTAGAAAGTTACGTTGTAATTTCTGACTACGTTTTGGTTTGAGTCTGTGATTAAAATGTGGAGGTATTATTATGCCTACTTATCAATAAAACTATTCTCAATGCAAGGAACACTGTGGATTTATGAGATTTTGTGCGATTTAAAAATATGTGGAATTCGAACGGATGTATGCATCTTGTAAAAGCCGTAGTTAACTGAGTTAATTCATAAAGTACTTAAAACATTTCTTACCTATCGTGACGTATGTTCCACCATAACACTAAATTAGTCTGTGTCTATTTGGTTTACTTAGTTTACTTTGTTTAGTTTTGAATTATTTGTCTTTGTTTAGCAATTTCCTATGTTGCATGAACTCATTGTATGACTGGTTAAACATTACAATTTGCGATTTCTTTGTCTATTGTTGTTATTTGTAATGTTCGCCTCCCTCATTCTGGTGTGACTAATTCCCTTTAAATGTGCACTCGTCCACCTAACCGCGCAGAGGTGTGAAAATGATAGTCTATGCTTAGTCTATATGAGGCACTTTTATTTTATCTAAAGCTGAATAAACCATGGTTAATGAACAAATTAAGTGGTCCTTTAACATCACTTAATCTAACGAAAAGCCTGCATGTTGTTAACGAAACCAATAAAACATATCATGCATTGGTAATAAATGAGGGTTAATTATTTAACAAGAATGCCAAGATTTGTTAGAATTTGTTCGATTCTGTCACTGCGCCGACAAGAGAAAATAAACATGATAAACAATGGGCGCGGTCTAAAAGACAAGAAAACTAACAGATTTTTTGTCCTAAGATATCGCTTACATTTTTATGGTTTTGTTTCATAAACATTTTGATAGTGAATGTGCTGTTTTGTCAACGTGGATGTACAATCTATTCACGTGTATCTATTAAAATATATCAAAAGGACTGCTTTGAAAATTCATTATACGATATGGTCCCATTTTATAACGTCTGCAGATATATTCAAAGCTTTGTCCGCAGACCTATACCTAAAAGTACCCTTATGGGAGATTATAATATTGCGTGTTAAACAAATATAAACTTTAGAAATAGTATGCTATTCCCATTAGAAATGGGCGATACATTTAAATCTATTTTAAATTCTATAATTGAGCAATGATAATATGCGGCATATTGTTTTGCCCCTGTCCGTATGTTCGTCAGTAATTCTCTACGTTCCATTTGTTTTCCGAACATTTTTGTTGTAATGCTTTTGTAGTAAAATATGAATTTATGTAGTATATAATGTTATATCCAGTGGCGCATCCAGGAGGCTTCGACCAAACTATATGTGGAATTTCAATAAAAAGTTTTTAGATACTTTTCATTGTCAAAATATGATATGTTTAAATATCCTCCTCCTCCCCCCAGGCTCCATGTCCCTGTTAACCCATTGCGCCCTCGTTTACTTTAATTCCTAGATATCTCATGTAATGCATAAATTGTTTTTGTAAGCACATGCACTGTAATACATCTAATAATGCAACTTTTTCTCTCTTAAATATGTATTTTGTGTTAAATCTTATTTGTCTGTTACATGCCCATAATTTGAATTTATTTATCAATAAACGTTGGGTTTTTGTAGTTTATTTTTAGATAATATATCCAAAATATTATACTTAATAATTTTTTTCATTATTAGCAGAGGCAACACTGAGCGTACTTATTTATACAATTTTAAATAATAGAATGATTGTACTAATCGTTAAACGCATTTAGATTTTACGCCTACAACTAACATGGGAAAAGGAAAATGTATCTCATTTAAAAAGGGAAATGTAAATCGACGTACACATAACCTACGTACGGTAAAGAATCACCATTTGCTACACTTATTGATTTAAAATCCTCTAAACTTTTCAAAATAGGTGAAGGGTTGAGAATTCTTAACAGGGGTTCAGCTATAGTTGAAATCATTAAACCGCTGTCGAAAAGAGCTCAAACATGTTAACGGAAACATCTGCTTCATTGTATAGATTAGTACATTTAATGGGGCTATCCGTACTTTTATTTGAGTCCCCAATATACCCCGTATTAGAAACGCGATTTAGTTTAAAGGTCGATGACTTTGGACTGACTGATCTCTACTCTGGTGATCACTTGAACCACTAGGCGTGTATTTACTTCTACATTTACCTCTATGAAATCGACCTTGGCGCCCTTGATACCCTCGCCCACGCTTATGAGTACCACTGTTGTGGTCCTGTAATTTCCTAATTTTCGTATTCATTGAATCCAATCGCTTACCAAAAGCGCCTAATTTTTTTAGAACTTACGTAAACTTTTGAATCTCAACAGGTATCTTATCGTGCTGAACTCGAGAGGATCTGCCTTGAACTGGACGCGAAAAATTGTCCAGGTCAAGCTCAATGGCTCGAATTTCTCGCAGAAGGCTATCAAAATCTTTTACAGTGTCAAACGCAAGTCAACTAGCATTTCGCAAGAGAGGGTCACATAGTACCGACCAAAATTTAGATCTCAGCATCTCGTCTCTTTATTCAAACTTTATACGACCTTTGGCATTAACAGACTGCAGAAGAGTTTCTAATTTAATTTCGTATTTCACTACTGACTACCCTAGTTTCTGTAACTCAGTATAAAATTGCTGCAAAAGGGCTTCACTACTATAGACATTGCCATATACTCCCTCTAATTTGTCTAAAATTTGTTCTGGAGTAGCAGACTCGGGCATTGCCAACAAAAGGTTTCTGGCCTGATCCTTAAGGGCATTTCTCATGGATTGTACCAAAACAGTGTTTTCATAATTGCTTTCCCCCTCATATTGCACCTTACCTCATATTTCCAGACATCAAATGTGGTTTTCCCCTTTGATCTCCAGAAAATGTAGGTATCCTTGGTCTTTGTAAATGAGTGCTAGTCGATTGAATCCCACTCTGGTTTTGTGAAATGGTTACAAGAGAATATTTACGGACTTGCGTAGGAGGGGAAACAATAACAATATGACCTTGATCCCGATCTTGACCTTGTTCAAGTTTAACCTGGGAAATGGGAGTGTTATGTCTCTGCAACATGGCAAACTCTGAATCAGTTACAACCTTGTACAAATTTTGTTAATTCAAGTATTTAATCATTTTGCTTATATCTGGACCACTTATATGTTCGTCGGATTAAGCACCAGTTTGTTTCAAATCAAACTTATCCGCACCCTTGCCATTTTAATGTATTATTATACAATATATATAAGCTTAAGTGATTCAAATATGCAAAACAGGAATTATGAGATGATGTCATGAATGATTAATGAGATGAATGATCTTACCACCGTTAATATATGTCAATTAATAAAGAGAAGGAAATAGTGCTGTACAGTTGAATCTGTGACTTTTACTCGCATGCAGCAGAATACAAAATACATAAATATACATTAAATAAGAGTCTCAAAGAAATATTCTGGTCAAATTAATCAAAATATAATAATATACATATACGAAAAATTTATTATGACAAAACAAATGTGTACAGAAGTAAAATATTTCATAGTACTCTGGCAATGAAGAATTGCGGACTTTCATTTTTTACAGCTTCTTGTAAATCGAAAACTCAAATGTCAAATAACTACCATGATGGGCTGATCAACGTATAAACGACGGACTGCGCAACAATGGGAACTATGACTGCATTCCCCATCGGACGAAATTACTTATTTTAATGATGCATCATTATTAACACAGCTCTGTTACATAAATAATGTTCGTTCGAGATTTCTCTATGCCAACGCCATGTGCGAAACTTATAAATAACTCTGACAAATCCTATCAATGTCATAATTTCCAATATTAATTCAATATTGCCCCTCTATAAATAATTCGGATAACTCGCATTACCCACATACATGGATAAAATTTGAAAATGTGTGCAGTTGTCGTCGGGTATTTTATTCCATAGAGCAATTAAACAACCAGTTTTTAACTGCAAATATATATGTATTGAACCAATTAAATATCACGATTATAAATGATACATTCTTCAATTTTAAAATAAACCGCGTTATGAATATGCAAGATTTAATATATAAGTATAAGTCAAAGCAACCTTCAGTGTTACGTCTTAAGCACTGAGTAAATCTTTCAGGTGAAAATACAGGTAGGTTAGTTAGTAAAAATTCATGCTGGCGGGAAAAGTGTTAAGAGTCTCTTCGTTGTCGTCAGTCAAGCGTCAAGAACATGATTATGATTATGAATATGAAATGAATATGGTGACGATAAGATGGAAAACATTTTAAATAAACATATAAAATAAACACTTTATTCCAGGTGAAATTTAGAATCAAAATATAGCATTTAATACGATTGGTCAATAAAAAAATTAGCAGTAACTATGATTATCTTATCAGTATTTCAATTCTTTGCTTTTTGTAATCAGTATATCATACATGAATTTGTTGTTTGCTTCAACAAATAAACAATGCATCAAGTTGAAAAAAAGTTGTTGGTCGTCGTCAAGCGGTAAGTTAAATATAGTTCTTTTAGATTGCTGTTTTTCATATAACCGTTTTAACATATAAACAATTATAAACAACAGCTATTTGTTTAACCTGTTAATTAGCTAAAAACAAGTCTACCGCATCCTCGGAATTTTTCCAATTTGTGAAATTTAGTAAATGTGATCAACGATTTCTTTTCACATTATTTATATTCACCAAACTGTTTCTGACTTCAATTTAAAACGACGGAAATAAGGGGAAACACTCCTTTTTAAGTATTGTTATGGACTGAAAAAATTCATGTCATGTCTGGTTGATATTAACGTCTCAATAGCTGTTGTACACACCAATTCATACTACCAACCATATAAGAAACTTGTAACTAAATTGCACAACAGCATTTGCGCAAAGCCTTACACACAATAAGTCAAATATAATTATACAATGTTATAAAATCCGTTTATGAGTGAAAACCTAATATTCATTAGCTAAAATATTACATGTACTAAGTTACATGAGCTGTCTGATATGAACTATTTTACTATATACAAAATGAAATAACCCTGTTAATATATCAATATGCACTATATCAGATTGTAAAAACCAATTTAATGACCCAGAGTGAATAGCGTAACAACCCAGGTTCCAACAAGCAATGTCTTATATAACCTTCCCTAATCCAATTAATATCATCCAGGATGAATATAGTAACGCACTACTTCTTGAAATACGACAACTAATTGCAATCACTTCGCTAGAAAGAAAAGCAATGCTTCTATACGAGCATGTATTTAAACACGTTACTTTGATTCTTTCTAGTCAACGGGGCCAAGACAAGTCTACAACAACAGCTCTAATCTGGAGAATTGAGAATTTAGCTTTTACTATATTACTTCAACTCCCAAGTTTTAATAAGAGATTTATTTCTATGCTCTTGTCAAATACACTGTACTTACTTTGACAGCAGTTCGGTCTTGGTCCTTACATGCAGAATGATCCCAGTATTTATATTTCTCTTTGGTTCATACCAATTTCAAACTATGGTAATAATCACACCAGCATTCTAGCAACAAGGTTTTAACTAAAAGCTGTATATCATTATATCGTTAATTGAAGTGAAGCAAGATATAAAAGGTAAGCTGTCAATATATGTTCCAGTACGTTACAAAGTAAGTAAAAAACAATGATCACAATACATACGCCGCATTCATCAAGCGTCCGTGCATGACAGATCACACATATAACACATCTACCAGACTATACACTGTACCTCTCTCAAATCCATAGTTTATGTTATCTATACAACTAATAAATCTATTACAATTTCTATGCAGCTAATAATATCATAACGCAGTCTTATAGGCCCTTCAGATTCTACCGCTGCCACTTTTTTCTAAGATGTCATGCCTTAATTTGTATCCCCGAGTTGTCCAAGCGTGCTACCTGTCCGTTACCTTATTATAACCAGAATCCTAAGAGTCTTTCAGTTGATGTTTACGTCTCGAGGTCAACTCTTAAACAAACTATCAATTTATGATACAGAACTATATGACAAACAATTCACTACTATTGCACTTTGTATCATTATCACACAACGGCATGCACACCAAGTCTCATGTCCACAAATATAAATAATCTAAACTTCATGTTTATAAAACGATCTTATGACATTCTTTATAACTTATAATGTAAGCTAATATTGAATTACCAACATACACTTTAAATTTAGAAATTATGTACAACAACAATAGAACACTTTTCAACAGCAGCACAACTTTTGTCATTGCACATAAAGGTTGAGCTTTTTTCAAGTTTATCATTCTTCTACGGATCTGTAATTCTGTTTTTAAAAAAATTTCACTCACAAATTAGACTACCAATTATAATTATTGTGTATTGTTCAACGTATAAAAGTTGTATATTTTTATAATTTACTGAAATATAAACTTTTTTCGTTGACAATAATTCTCTTCTTGTTAATAACTTCAATCTGATGTGTGTAAAAATATCATTTTACATTGTTAAACGATTTAGCAGACTATCACACTCTTTAATTTATTTCCAGTTTTAGTAAAAAAATCTTAATAAGTTTACGCCATAAACCAGACTTTTCCTGTCGCATGCAAAATATTTGCCCTTTAGTCCATCTATTCTGAATTGATATATTGTTTGTTAACTTGTTTTCAACCTGAATATGGATGAAATACTGCTCTCTGGACATAAATCAAACATCCAACCAATCAATTAATTTATCAAAATCAATCTTTTATTTTTTTCTGTTAAGAAAAAAAACAATGGTCAACATTCTGATTCCTTTAAAAAAAACTGAAGTAATCATGTGATAAAATAAATTATTTCAAATCCACACACAGATATTATCAATGTTGAAGAAATTCACTACAAACCTTGTTCAAAGCGAGCTGTATAAATGACCTAAACTTTGATCATAAGATTGGAATTTAAAATGTTTATTAGTATTTCGGGAGGTGAAAATATGAATGATTATGATACATTTCTTTTAATATTTTATTACGTCATCTTGTTATTCACGGGGGAGGGGGGTAAGTAAGGATACGTTTGGATACAGGTCTATTCATATTTGTTCTTACGTTATAAAACGGACCTAATCATTTATTGAATTATTAAATCAGACCTATTCATATATTGTATTACTGCACATCCTCATTGACAAAATAGTCCATTCACTACCAAAATTATGAAGACGTGTTAATGAACACTTTTTTTGTAAAATAACTGTGCTTTACAAAGGATGAACATGCTTAAGATGGGAATTAAGGTATGGATATATTTAGATAATTTACAACTACCCAATGATATAATTTTCAATAAAAAAGCTTCCTTTTAATATATTTTGGACAGGTAAAAAATGTGACCTAAAAGTGACAAATCAGGGTGGATATATAACGTTAAAAATAAAATGTCTGCATGGAAGTCAATTAATATAGAATGTATGGTAAAAAGTCACACTATCACCTAATTTGACTCATTTATTAAGTGGGCGCGAGAGATGAGAATTCAGGTCAATTTCAGCATGACATAAAATCATACGATACAAGGGTGTGCTAAAAATAACTATTATCTCAGGTACGAGATTTCTCATTACTAGATTATTTTTGTAAGGTAACAGGAAGAATAAAAACGGGTTGTGTTGTGAAGAAGGTAAGCAAAATGTTCTTGAAGAGCAATTTGACAAAGAATGGTAATGTGAGATAAACAAAAACTTGTCTGTAAGCTTTTTCTGTGTATATTAAATCAGTCGAATTGAATATGCAAGTATTGAGCAAACTACTATCCTAAAACGGAATATGGGGAAATTCTAATCTTTATGACTCAAATGTGTCATCTAAATGCCATTCTATAATTGAGTTTTATTAATATAATTTAATTAAATTGTATAATTAATTACTGATCTGGCTACACAGTTTTACAGGATCAATGAGACATTTAAGTACGAATGTTAAGGGATAGATGAGAAGTCTATTTATAGTTACACATTATTAAATAAAAAGTGAACTTGAAAATTAGTAACTATAAATAGACTTACTATCTATATATTTAGAGCTGTATAATCATAGCCAGGCGTAAGTAAACATTTAGTTATATAGGTTATTCTTCCAAGGGGTAGACTGATGATATCTGAAATATTGTTCGCTAAAAATTTACCAATAAATTATTTAAATGTGTATTAGTTGTCGCCTTTGACAAGTTACATTATTTACATACAAGCATTTAATTACTACTAAGGGATAAACATGTGGTGGTCGTGACATGATGTAAAACTGTACCTCATATTAAGACAAAGAAATGAATGACAACGAAATCATCATTTTTTTTATTGTTTATGCATGACTATAATCTTCATGTCGTAGATAGCTGATAAAATATGTTTGGGCATCTCATCTATTTTTCAATTTCATTATATTTTTGTGTTAAATGGGAACATCAGAGTTATTTTGTTTACGTTTTTTGGTCCACCAATGTTGCTTTGCATACAAATAAGCTGACCATTTACGGGCTGTAAATCCTAGTGTTTATCAACAAATAGATAAAATAGGTTTATAATTAAAAGTCTTTGAACGGTAGGTAGCCATGGGTTATTGGAATCAAGATTCAACCGTTCTCGCACCCGGAATGTCGTCTGAATTGTTTTTTCTAAAAGTTTACACTGGAATTCGTAATCTTACAAACTAAAATATAACATCGATGACATTTGAAAAGGAAACACAATCATTGCAGTTCTAGAAGTAGCAAAGAGAGGCACGGTTATCCAAAACACGGCGATTTCTTTCATTGCCGGTACTTTAGCTTACAGCTGTTTAAAACTTGTGTCGAAATCAAAGATGTTAACTTTAGTGTTAATGTCATAAACGAGATTAGGTTAAGGTAATATTTGACTCTAATGCTAAACAATTTGTGAGAAAAAAATCCAATTAAACAAAGACTATTTGTATTTATAGTAATAATCTTTAGATAGACTGTTTGAACAGGATTTTAAGATAAACAACCTGAACTATTCTGACACTTTGAACTTTTTTTTAAGTTGTAGCCTGTTAAATAACTGTTTGACTTGGTTGTCTTATTGACATTAAGCCCATTGCTCTATGTTTTCTAATGTTTTTGACATTTGCTTAAAATCGCGGACATATGACAATCATGTATCTAAAATTTTGGGGTTTCTTTCTCTTCTTTGAATATTAAGGCAAATACAATAATGGAATATAACTTATTCTATGACGTTTTAAACTTAATACAATTCTACATAAATAAATGATGTACGGTATAGTTAGTTGTGCATTCTTAAATAAAGATGTAAGAAGCATTCTATTGTCAAAAGATATATTCGTTCTGTCTCTCGTGCTTTTTAAGTTATACATGTAGTATCTTCGATAAGACTTTCACTTTTTTATAATTTGACACATGAACCCCAAATCACAATAAATTTCATTTATATGCGTTAGATGACTTCATGTAAACAGAGTACAAGTTTCAGCGCACTATGCGAAGAGGGCGACAGTCAAACTCTGGTACCTGAAGTCGCCTTGAAGCGCCTCAAAAGAGAAGTTTAAGTCGCCCTGTTATTATATACAATCTCTCTCATGTAGACTCTTATTCAACCAGACTTCCATCTTTTGATAAAATAGATACTACCAATACAAATAGCAAGAATTGGCCATATATTTCCAGGGTTATCTAATTGTCGGAAGAGAACAATGAGAATAAAGTAAAGTATAACGGCGCTTTATTATGAGAAATTGTAAACGTTTGATAAACAAATACTTTTAATTTTGTTTGAAACTAAATGTTCTTTCGATATGTATTTTATTTTAAAAAATTTCATTTGATAAATATATCAGCTTAAATTGATAAAATAAAGATAATAACTCATTAATGACCTCATTATAATTTCTGCAGAAAGTTATCCAGAAGCAGTTTGGTTGCAGCACAGCTTTGTGCAAAGTGGGGGTGTGCTGAACAGAAGAATTATTTCTGGTTTTAATATAATGTTATATTATTTATATTCTTTAGACATTTTTATCCACTTACAAGTTAAGAACCTTTTTTGTATTATGTTTATAACTACATCTATAAAAATATTTTCAGTTGATCTATATTTATTTTAACACCTTTTATGGCTAGTAGTAGATAGAATAGAAAAATAGTTGCTATATCTTGTACGGGTTTTTAAGATGAAAAATGGTAAATGAATGCGCCTCTGTTTGATATTATTGCTTAGTATTAATAATAATGAAAAAAAGAAAAACTGAATCCTGTGTGTTATGATTTAAAAGAACAAAAGAAATCTTTATGAAAAACCACAATTACAGACTTACAAACAATTTGGTGTGACAAAAAGAACATCACGACTGCAAAATAATGTATGTTTTGTCTTTTACACTTCTTTTCCTGTAAATATATACATTCAAGGAAATACACTTTTATTTTAAAAGTTTTTGATCGCTCGACTTTTACAGTTTGCCTATGATTTCTTGAAAACATTATTTCGCCCCCTCACCCATTCTTAAATGAAAAAGATCCGAAAAATTAAAAATTGAATTGGTATTTATAATATTAGACGAAATGCACCAACATGTAAATTGATATGCAGTTTGTTTTAAATAGAGCAAGGTAGATCTAGGCCATGAGTAATCAACAAAACAGTCACATCACACATTGTAGAGCACATGAATTAAATGTCAAGCCTACTAAAAGAATTGACCTGTATTTGAATTATAAAAACGTTTACATAAAGTCCTCGCATTGTGTGTATTGAAAAACCTAGGTTGTAAACAGTCATATACTATTTATCAGATGACTGTCTACACCGTGGTTCTGGAGACAGGTTATGCTCGACTGAAATATTATTTGACAGGATTGTCATTTTACCTACCGAATGTAAGGGGTTTTCGTCGAGTCCTCCGAGTTTCCCCTGCAATATAAACGTGTCGCCACAATATAGCTGAAAAATTGCCGAAACAAACTCCATGACCAAGGTTATACATATCTTGACAATAAAATACGAACTTATACATGTAGTAGTTTTAATTTACTTTAGATATTTTTTTAATTTAGTATAATATCAGTATATCTTTAACAAATGTACAATTATAAAACTCCCGAGGTCATTTTCCTAAAAACAAATTATGTTCTACATTTTCAGGCGGAGTTTGCAGATTAAATACCGAGTACAATACCTGAAATAACATGAAAAACAGTCCCATAAATTTAGTGTTCTTTGTTTTGTATTGTTTATTGGACTTTGTCCAAGAAACGGAACATCAAAGCAGTCGGAGTTTTCTAAATCTTATATATTATTTCCAAAATTCAAATTTTCAAACACATATTTTAGATTTGTTGTCAATAAAAACACTACTCAAAATATTTGACAAAGCCGTTTATTCCATTAAAACTTCATCTAAAGATAAAGTCCAGTTATGCACATTATTGTCATTATATAACTATGATTTTGGAAATCGTCAGTATATTGTATTTCCTGGTGGCTTTATACGATTGTACAACCAACTTTTAGATGATCCAAACCTATCGTTGGAAGAAAAGATGCGTTTTGAAATTTGCAGACTAGCATCATTCTCTCAGGCTTCCTATTCATTTCGTGGATGTTCAATTAAGCTGGCAAAAGGAGGCTTCTATTATATCCAAGAAAGTAATAGTTGCAAATGTGCATTCTGTGGCATAGAAAAAAATGATTGGAAATACGGTGACGACACAGATGTAGTACACAGAAGCCTTAATCCAAACTGCCCACTCTTCACCGAACGATCAGGAAGTTCGGTAGAGACTAATTATTCCATTGAGAATGGAGATAACCGACAACAACCTACATTCAACTTGCAAGGTACATGTAATTGCTTGTAAAGAAGGATGAATAATATTATTTTGTTAATATGCAGTCCGTAGATATCTATATTTTCTTACGCCATTTTTGCAGATGTAGTCAAACTGATAACGGACCTTCCTACTCTTTTTTCATATTTATGATGTTTGAAAGTTAGTTCTGTTGTTGGTTTTATGTTCTAGTGTCTGATCACTGAACGTGTAGTCAATCAATCAATAACATAATTCAATTAGTACTGATTCACAAGCCATTAATAATACAAGGTATTTGGTTTGGAAGATTAGTAGTACGATTTTTTTCTAAATACACATTTTATGTGGTATCTGACTATTATCATCAAGTGCTCACGTTATAACAGTGCAAAATAGTCACAAAGACACATTGAAATCCAAGGCAACTTGTCGCGTGAACAGACACTTTGTTATGGGATGTTTTTGTTCTAGACAAATTCCTGGTGAAAGGGAGACAAATCGAATGTAAAACGGTATGACACATTTTCGCTCATGTGCTACAAACATTTTCAAGATGTGAAAAGTAATAACAATATTGTATGTGTAACTTGGTTTATCATTTATGCCTTTAGAATTTATGGAATCACCCGCTGTCTCTAATGGTGGCTATGTGTCAGGCTATCAGTCAGTTTTGTCTTTGCAGAATCAAGGTTTGTGTTTTGATTGCTAAAACAAGTAATGTGAATTCTATTTAAGATGTTACGCATGTAGCTTTGATTTATATTTGGTTGAATAAGTGTTTTTATGATTTTAAAACTACTTCTAAAGTATATGACCATTATAATGCAAATTAATTTTGTGGGGTCTTTTCCATTTCTAATGAATATTCTTTTTTATCTTCGCGGCCTATCATTCGAGCTGATTTATTCTGTAGTGTTGACTGTGTTTTGGAAGCTGAATTATTATTTCTCACAGATTTATCCCTTCGAACATCAAACTTCTTTCTTTAACGCGCAATACCAAGAATCGTTATTCATAAAGCAAACAGATGGGTGGTTATGTTAACGGTTTAAATTAAAACTAGCACATATTGTCACAAAACTTTAGGATAAATGGACAATTAGGAAAAGGATTTAAGTTTTATCGTTTTTCCATTCGCATGGTGTATACGGCTATACGAGGATATGGTATAACATTTTGGATTTGTAATAATTAAAGCTTTACTACATCTTAATTATTTATATCTTCATAATTTTGTGGGTTTGAGCGTCGTCACTGATGAGGCCATAATTAAAGTAAAGGAGCGTCTAACACAGTAAAAAGTATAGCCTTTGATGACATTTTATTTGCAACCACTGGATCGATTGATGCCTCTGCAGATGGACTGTTAGTCCCCGAGGTTTCATCGGCCAAATAGTCACACGGTGCTGACAAAAAATCATTTCTTCTATCACTGATATATTCATTGTATAATGTACTGCTCAGAAATGTTTTTAAAATGATTACAGTTCCAAGAATATCTTTTGGCAAGGTGTACAACAGCTTAATTATTCAGATATTATACATTTAGTGGCTAGGAGCGCCACTTAACGACTCCTTAATTAGCATAACAACCTAGAGCCGTTATGGGTCCTAACATTAATACTGCTAGTCGTAGTGATCTAGATAATTTTTTTAACCTTTGGTCATCTTAAGACATTAATTGAAAATGGTCTGAAGGTAAAAGAATAATGGCGACATGAAAAAGACAAATATTAATTGTTCTTTGCTGGCAGTTAAATATTTATTTTTATTTCTTTTCCAAATCTCGCTTTCAAACTCTTAAGTTTAATTAATTTAATAACACGATTTTAGTTTTCTTATACATATTTATCTATACTAACCATCAGAGTGTGCACGCTTGTATTATTAACCTTGACCGCGCAGATACGCTTTGTATGGGTTTTATTTCTTTTTAAAAAACCAAGCACAACTATATCATTACATATAGGCCAGCAGGTAAATTGAGTAATAATAATATGTAGCAAAAGTCTTGGCTCATGATTAACATTTGCATTGTATATAACAGTCTAACTAACATGTGCAAGCACAGTTAACCCGTTTCATAAAACAGAAAAGTCAAAAGCTCAATGTACACTTTTTCTATTTCAGCGTTATATTCAAAATTTACATCGTTAAACAACAGAAATACATCGTTTGGAAGATGGCCAAATTCTGCGTTATCTCCTGACAGTCTCGCGGAGGCAGGATTTTTCTATACAGGTTCATCGTTAACGCTAAGTTAATTGTGCATTTTAATTGAATGCAAATCAAATTTGATATGTTTATTTCCTATTTCAAAATGCTTGTATTCTTTGTTTTGTTTGTCACAAAATTTTTGTAATTTTTAGGTAAAAATAACGAACAGTGACACAATAACCTATTGCAAAACCAAACAAAAAGAGTATTTGCGAAGGTAGTGCTGATATACTTAGCATGACACAATTTTAATTATTTGATATCATCGAACTATATCTCGGTAATTTAGTATTTTATGAAAATTAAACAGCGTTTTACGTCTTTTCAAATAATTACAGGGACTGGTGATTGGGTAACATGTGCCTTTTGTGGCATAAAGCTAAGAAATTGGCAGGCGGACTGTGATCCATTAATAGAGCATGCTCATTTGTCGCCAGAATGCATATTTATAAGAAAAAAAGGCCATTCATTCATTCAGTTAGTACAGAAAATTAACCTGGTAACTATAACACGATTGATTATTTGTCAAACTTCGTCAATTAAGAAAGTTAAATAAATTTAATAAAGCCCTGATAGTCATTCGATTGATCAATAAGTTAAAACATGCTTATTGTATGCTCAAATCTAAGCTCACAGTAGTCGGTAAAAAACTTAGTTGTCGTCCCTACAAAATACTCGATACGTGTCTAGTGGCTGTAAAAATTTTGCACGTTTTACACACTTTTTCAAACGGCCCTAAGAAACAGAGCTGATATTTGGTATGAGATTTAAAAATCAAGAGTTATAGATAAAGTTTGCGTTTCACTGTTTCACTCCGATTATTTTTAACAATATTATGACCTTTGAAAACATTCTTTAAAAATAATATTTTCCGGAATATTTATCTTAACGTTTGCCGATATTGATCTGATATTTGGTACATGAGTCATCCATAATTAGGAAGATTTACAAATAAATTTTGAAATAGTTTTGGTCCGATGTCTTTTGATGAAATTATAAGACTGAAAATTTAATTTGCCTGCAGGGTACTAAGTATTATCTTAGCAATTGTTTTTTCACTTTGTATTTCTTATTCTCATCCAGAATAGAGCCGAAAACATTCAATCAATCAAAAAACAAATCGCAGCTTTACATTATATTTTTTCCAAAAATTGTTTGCTCAAAGTGCAGTTGTGTTGCTATACAGTTGGTAAATTAGGTTCTAAATATGAACTTCAAGATGTTTGAAATATTTTTTTTTAAAATACTTGCATTTCTGCCTACAACACATTCATGTATCTCGTAGCAATCGTCGCAATGTTAGCATATAAAACAATAAACAACAATTAAATATAATTGCAAATCACATGTTATATAGATCGTATAAAGAATGATATAAACTGAACACAAAATTAACAATTCAATTAAATAGTTCATGTCTATTCCAAAACGAACAGAATATTGTCTTAGATTAAGTACACAGTATTGTGAATTTGTAAAAGATATTTGAGAAAACATTATACATTGGTTTACATTTGTTCTAATACAAACTATCTATCGTCGTTGTTCTTTTATTTTTGTCTTATTTTCATAGAGGTCATCACTACTTTCAGTCGAAGAATCGAGAGACACCCATTTCATGCCTAATGGTGAGTGATTGTATGACATTAAATGCGAGTCGAGTTTGCAAGTTTAAAGCTATTCAAAGGCGATCCGCACCGTTGTGGTATGCATAGTTTCTGTGTTATACTAAACCAAAACGTTTTGGTCCGAATTTTATAGGCTAAACATTTTGGGCTAACTGCAGTAGTCATTTTAGTTAAACTTGAACACATTGGTCAGACTAAGACAGTCTTGCCTCTTTTTTAGAGTTTCGATTCAGTATTTGTACCACAGTAGCAACACTTACATATTTCATGTCTTAGTGTGACCCATCTGAGGACAAAACTCTTGATTTCCCATGCTCAAAGCGAACTTTGTACTAATTTATAAAAAAAATATTAAAGTTATTACACTTCAAAGGTATTTTAAGCAGTAATTCATTCAGGAGAACGTTTTTCAAAATTATCTCAAAACTATCATAATTATCTTATTCCAACATAATAGGAACTAAAACCAAAAAACCCTCAAATTCATAAATAATTTATATAGATAATACTAACTGACAACAAGTCCAAAGTAGGTTTGCTTAACATTTATGGTACTATTGTTTCGGCATATTCTCTATTGATTACAGACAATAGCCAAGCTGTTAAAACTGATCCCAAACCTAGGTATCCAAAATATTCACAGATGAGAGACAGAATGAGTACGTTTCATGGTTGGAAAGGACACTCGAGCATTTCGCAGAAAGAAATGGCCAAGTCAGGATTGTTTTACACAGGTAAACAATTTTTACATGTACTGTATTTACGTTGGATATGGTCTTTTTTATCTACTTTATACATGAAAAGTTATACTCTCATATCGCCTACTGTTTCATCAGCGACACTTTCAGTGCTTAAAATGTACAATAAAGTTTCGATTTAACTGCACAATGCGAAGTAGTTCTCGGAGCTTCTACTTCTACTGTTCTACTTCTACTGTCTGATTAGCAACTTCAACTGAATAAACTGCCATTTCTTCTACGCATGCCTATATACAAATTTACAAATTTAAGAAGTGATTTATGTGAAACATAAAATTCTAGTTTACAGTGATAAATTAAACTGTGATTATTTTTTGAGAAAAATTAGCTATATAGGTTAAAACTATTTACATAATCTTGTATTCAGTGGCTGTAGTTGTATTGGGTTATTGCTGTTTTGAATGATGCAATGGAACCATTCATTAGGATTATTACAGGGATGCTATTCCAGAGTTTTATGGTGTTGTTTGGAAAAACGGATTGATGTCTAGCTTGTAGTCTGTATTGGGGGATATGGAAGGATAAGGAGTGCATATTTCTGGATTGTCTGAGAGGTGGTAGGAGTCTGTCAGATATATTAATGGCAACTAAGTTGTACTGTATGTTATAGAGAAGTATTAGTCTGGCATCTGATCTTCTAAATGCAAGGCTTCTCCAGTTTAGATGGTGTAGCATGTTTGATACGCTAGAGGTGTTTAATTTCTATTTTATTAATGTTCTCGGCTGTATATGGATCCCACACGGAGGAGGCATATTCTAGTGATGGACGAACTATTGATTTATATGCCTGCTCCTAAACCTTAGTCGACCTGATGTTGAGGTTTCGTTTCAAGAAGTGTATTGGTAGCTTTTTTGCATATTCTGTTTATGTGACTGTCCCATTTGAGATCTTGCTGGATTGTAATGCCAAGGTATTTTGCTTAATTGACGTGTTCAAGGTTATGACCATGCAGTGTATACGTGTGTTCCATTGGGTTTTTTATTTTTGGATATTGACAAAACATTACATTTTTCGGAATGGAAAGCCATTCGCCATTTATTTTCCCATATACCTAATTTGTCCAGGTCACTTTGTAGTGTATTGTTATCTGAGTTGTATTTAAATGCTAGGTAGACAATAGTATCGTCGGCAAAGAGACGTATTGTTGATTTTATTCCGAGTGGTATATCATTGATGTAAAACAAGAACAAACTTGGGCCCAGGGCATCAACATAGTCTGATGTAACACCTCCCAAGACAACTGCTTGTGTACGATTTGATAACACGCGTTTGATCCTGTTATTTGTTTTGCCTTGAATGCCATAATGTTTAAGTTTGAGTGTGAGGAGATGGTGGCTGACCTTGTAAAATGCTTTGCTGAAATACATAATTAGTACATAATCTGTCTGTTTAGAGCTTAATCGTGAGTTATTATTAGTTCAAACCGGAAGTAAATAGTTTAAATGCGTTACTATTTTGCAGTGTCAGAACATTGATAATATTATCTTCTATCGTTGATTTTAAAGTTTAAAAATGAATTAACACTTTACTTTGATATCATTTGTAACTTTTGGAAAATCTGTTTTTCAGTAGACAATCGAAATTCAAGAATATATGCACAAGCTAGGTCCTTTAATTTTACATATATTGATTATGTCTTTTCAATTAACAACCCTTTTATTGCTAAGGTTCTTCCGTTAATATATCCTCAGAACTAGGAATTGAAGAAACTACAGAAGCAGCTTCATCTACATCATTTTTAGACTTACAATCCGATATGACAGTAAGAATCATTTTACTGCAAGAATTTACGACAAACAAGATGACTCTAATTTTAAAATTATAAATTTTCCCCACATATGCAGCATCTCCTGCACACGGTGTCTATATTTCATAAATGATCAGATGTGCAAGAGGTTGCAGCAAGTATACTGAGTTTTGAAAACGTCACCTATTACTTCGGGTATAGCAAGGATACAGGAAAAAACGACTGGTCAGCGCCTTTCATAAGTTTTATTATAGATACCAGTTCCTAGTCGAAAAATATTGTTAGAAAATATGGTTGCAGATAGTTTTTCCAAATTTTGAATTCAGTGTGCAGTGAATGTGCTACAATTATTGTCGGATACACCTATTACTGACTAATGGTATATGATACCCATCTATTATAATCAACTAAATTACTCACAATCCACAATCTACAGTAATTGAAGCAGGAGGTGTGGCATGCCATATAACCTGGTTTAACCCACCATTTCTTTTTAAATGCATGTACCAAGTCAGGACCATTGCTGCAGTTACTATATTTGTGGTTGTTGGTTCTGGAGTTTGCTGGTTTATCGTACTTTGATTTGTGGATTGTCTTTTTTGAAAGTTATATCAGTGTTCGGTATTTTGATATTACCTTTAAAATTTTGTAAGCTAAGTTTGAATGTTAGTACTCGCAACGACTCGTGCCAAAATTGTTTAACTTTCCATTTTCCATACAAACGCTTATGTACCATTAATCGTTATTTTGGTCTATCTGATTCTCGTTTGTACTCTAGGTTTTGGTACGTCTACAATGGGAATATTTGCTTGGTATTCACTTGTAGCTTTGTTGACATAATTTGCTCCTTTTTACTTGCTATAGTCATCGCAATAAACTTTTAATGACATTTCACTAAACTAGTCTGCAAAAGTATATAAATAAGTATTAAACAAAAGTCATGACTTTTATTCTTTGTGAATTAAACTATCCAAATACAGTAAAGACATGTGATGTGTTTCGACCTTTTTGCGCTATTTGCATGTAGATATCGTTAAGTGGCTAACACGTACAATGAGTTGACAAATATGAAGAAGTTTGGACGGGTATAACTGTATATTGAATGACTGGGATTTTAAATTGTTTACTAAAATAAATGTTACTATTTTTCTTAATATAATGTTTGTTCGTTGTTGTACTTTTGTGTTCAATTATAGGAGTTGAAGATCTTGCGAGATGCTTTTTCTGTGGAGTTGATTTATATCAGTGGGAAGAGGGAGATGAGCCGTTGGTTGAGCATGCTCGCCACTCTTTAGAATGTCCTTATCTAAGGCAGATCGCCTTGAATAAAGAGTTAACAATTAGTGATTATATTGTAAGTATATTATACGCAAACAAACAACTCCATAGTTATATCTAAATTGTGTGTAGTACTATTTAAAAGGAGGTAATAAATGCAACTGTAGTAAAAGTCGGCTTATGCAGCCTGTTTTCATTTTTGATATGGCGATTGTTAATACTGAATTCAGCCGTACATGTAGTTGTTTCCAAGTGATCTAATATTGTTAATAAACGTTCCTCTGATTTCGTGACGTACAACGGTGTTCAGACAAACTGCGAGACTTTTAGTGGGTCCACCGCAAATGAGAAAGTCTGAAGGGTTTCGAATACACAATATATGCTGTACCTAAGTTAGACTTCCGTTCTAATTTAGGTAACAATTTACTATGGCAAATCGCCATCTTAAAATGAAAAAACCGCTGCATTTCAAAACGCTGGATATTTTACGGAGATAATTGTTGATTTAAAAAAATATTTTTGGGATCTATAAAAGGAGCATAAGCGATATGCAGTTTTTATTTGCCAGACAAAAAACCTTCACCAAAACACGCCGACTTTTACTATAGTCAAAATTATAGTAATTATAATATTTCCTTAAAGTTATTCGCGAAAATGCATGATAAAGCTGTCAAGGGTAATCATGCGTTACAGTAAAACACTTTTGACAGTGGCATCTGAAATTGTGTGTATCCAATTGAAAGATATTATGTAAATCATTTTGTATAAACAATACAGACAGGTGTTGGAGCTGTAGTACTGAAAGTCTGTTGCAGTTCATGTAATTTACTTTTTTTTATTGAATTCACATTTTATAAGTTAAATTTGCAGTTAATATTAAAAAAAATACATGTAATAGAATATTTTTAAATAATGTCAGACGTCCCTTCCCATTCTTTGTAGCTAAATCCTATATTTAAGTAAAAAAACATTTACTGTCTTAACAATGAAATCTATGTGTGTAATAATTTCACCTTAAATAAATTCTTTCGCCATGACATCTGCTTTTTCATGTGTTTCCCTTTGTTGTAGATATCAAAAAATCACCAAGTAGAAACAATTGAAGACCAAAACAGTAAGTGATCATTACACTATACGATTTCGTGTACGATTTCATATACCGCGCAATATTTGCTTTGAAATAAACAAATTCCTTATGCAATTTGTAATACATGTTCGATTTTACAAGCTAAATCCACCTTTGTTTGAACATTTTTGTTTTTTCCAAATCTGATGCTTGTTATCCCATTATGGCTTTGCGAGACTTTGGATACAGCAATCAAACTATCCATGAAGCTATCACCAGATGAAAAAAACAACCGACAACTAGATCGTACACGTTATTGAAGAATATTCTATTTTGAATCTGTTAATGACAAATGTTATGTTTACTGCTACCAACGACGATTCAAAAGTGTGTTCGCATTAGTCATTTAAAAATATTCTTATATTATAAACTCAACTACAAAGTGCTGCAACACAATTACATTAAATTCAAATACAATTAAAATTTGAGATTCTAGTACACCCTTCGCACGTGCAAATGCGCCATAATAGCTATACCATTAAATATGACAACATCAGACATATTTCTTTTAAGAACATCCGATGATTATAAAAATATAACTGCCGTTGAGATTCTTTCCTTACCTTTAGAGCAACAAAACGAAGAAAGTATACTACTATCCAACGAACAGTCGTCATCTTCCATTTCAGAGTCAATAAATTTGACTCCGAACAACGAAGACCAATCGCAATCAACAAATGGATAAGACACAGGTACATAGATGTGATAAATCTGTGACATCAAACTTAGGTTTAACATTACGTTTAGACACTTTTTCTGAATAACTCAATATAATAAATTGATCTAATTTGTAGTTAAAAATCCCACAATGTTTCCTGTGCAGTGATAAATGTGTGACATAAAACTTAGGTTTAACATTACGTTTAGACACTTTTTCTGAATAACTCAATATAATAAATTGATCTATTTTGTAGTTAAAAATCCCACAATGTTTGCTGTGCAGTGGATATGGTTATTCGAACCACTTTAGTCTTTTAAATGAAATAATATTATAGATATTACACGGAGATAAAAATAAGCATAGACTGCTACATTATTAGTTATTATGTAGACATGTAGTTGTTAAGACAAAAATAGCAAATATGACTTTCTTTTTCAGATGCATGTCAGTCTCCGGAAGACATTTAATGTTCCTAGTTCAAAATGATTAAGCTTACATTAGTTTCTATCTTATTTATATCTTCTTACCTCCGAAATATGCAGTACTGTTTGATGCTATACCCAGTTAGCAAGTCATTGGCATAGACGTTTAAAAATGTTCTTAATCGTGTCTTAGAAACATTTATATTTGTCAATTATTTATAATGAAGCTTTTATGATATAATTCCAGTATTTCTGTGTAAAGACGACAACATTCAAGTTATATATGTTTGAGTTTGATGTAGATTTGCATCGAGCATTACTCTGAAGGCAACTTCTTTATAAATTACTACTAAATTTCTAACGAATTTAAAGATAATTACTTTCTGGGTAATAACACTATATAGTACTTGATTGATCTCTACATTGAAACGTGTTCATTTTTATTGTGATATTTATCGAAGTATTAAATGACATAATTAACATTAATAGATTGTTATATCATTATTTGATAATTTTGCTGTATTTTAATTTGTCGAAAGTCTACCACGTGAGATTTTGTATTTTGGCGGATTGACTGATTTACTGCGTATTGACTTTTGCGGATTGCACGGTTACTAAATATAGAACAGAAAAATTCCAAAAATTGTGCGACGTTAGAAATCAGCCAATCATATTTTACATCCGGATTTCAATAAAAAACAATGGACAGTGTTGAGTACAAAAGGTTTGTATCCTTAAATAATTATTAAATATACTTTTTATTTTTATTTTTATTTATTAATATTTTTATGTAACAAATTAAAATACAGCAAAATTATCAATTAATAATATAAAAAATACAGCCTTTCTCTTAGTCAATACAAGTTATATATATCGACCTCGAGTTATATATCAACCTCGGACTACGTCCTCAGTCGATATAAACTTGTATTGACTAAGAGAAAGGCTGTATTTGTATAATATCGAACTTACCAAGACAACGGCGGAATCTCAATTAGCACTTTTAACTAACAATTTTTATGAACGAAAATTATATCGAAGAAAAGGGCCACCGTTATTGTCGCTAAACAAATGTTCTATTACACATGCATTGTTAATATTGATAAGCATCAAGATATTTCAATACTAATAGTATCATTTTTATATCGATCAATACACGTTTTGGTTTAATACTACCTCCGCGGTCAGTATATTTTATTACCGCCAATATAAGCATGATTTAACTTAACCAGAAGGGTATTTACACATTTACACTTGTTTTTGTTGTACACATATACATGTTATTTTTAATGTCCATTTTAATCCTGTCAATAAAAACATGATTTAACTTAAATATTTATATTTACAAATTTACACTTTTTTTGCACACTTATACATGTTATTTTTAATGAAATAAAACTCTTTTAAAAGAAGTATTTCTGTATCCCTGTGCTTGTCTTTGTTGTTTCTATAATGTCATAAACACTTTTTTCTTCTGTTCATTATTGCTGCAGGAAGAATGAGGAAGATATGGAGCTTAACATGTAATTGTTAGTATTATTTAAGGTTTTAACACTGTTCAATTTTGCACCAACGTCTGCATTTTTGGAAATACCTAAAAGGCCATTTTACTGTGTTTGCAAAATAATAAATGATAATATATTAATTGCTATGTTGTTATTTCACAAACATGTGGACTTTAAACGCCGACATATAGCTGAACAGTTGCTAGATAGGGCGTTAAACCTCATACTATCAAACTCAAAACAAGTTCATATCTCTTCATTTGATGTGTAAATTTCAATATTTAGTAATCACTCGTTTTATAACAAAAACGCAAATGCAACACTCGCCGGAAGTTCATCTGTTACGGCAAAGTGATCTTTTTGACCGTAGGTATCCGGAATCGAGATTTGAGACACTGCATGATGCAGTATAAATATGCAAGTAAATGCTATATGGTTAGTTAAATTGATCCAGTAAAGTTCAATATTATTTGACTAAATGGTAAAAATGTAGATGAAAACAGTAACAACTTGCTCTTCAAGTATACAGTTGTTTGGAAGAATGCAGGTTCTTAAAAAAATTTTTTTTTTAAATTTTGATTTACTTCCCACATATAATATATATTTAGAGAGTGTTCAGAATGTGCGTACATATTTTAAGTGATTGATACTTAATTATTAGGACTTCAGTGGCAGAGTTGATCACGAATACAGTCCAATGAAACTGTCGAGCCAATAAGAATTTTTACAGAAAAGAAAGCTGCCGTCTATAAAAATATACAATTTCCTAAGGAAATTGATGAATGTGTTTTCGTTCTTAAACTCTAGTCAGAAAACTAAAAATCACCTGTGTTGTATAAAGAAAATCTGTGAAGGAAATCTAATGATACAGAGCGTCGACGTGTGGAAGACCACGAACATTTGTATACCATAAAGCTACCGTCATATTCTTTGTAAAAAAAATGATCATGACGACTCGTTTGTTTGTTTGGTTTATCACTGTTGAATGCGGCTTTCAGCAATTTTTCAGCTATTTCGTGGCGTCCAATTTTTATTGGTGCGGAAGACGGTTTATTTGAAGGGAACACCCAACCAGAAAACTAACAATCCTTGTCAATTAAAATTGGAGTCGAGTACACCCTGCCCGCAGTGAGACTCGAACCCGAGTGATCAACAGAAGGCCGCCTAGGCCCCTTCATAACGACTCGCACCGATCATATAACAACATTAAGTAATATATAATGGTTTAACAGAGTAACTGTTATAATCGATATATTTTATTTCATGCCGACGCTTTTATCATATTAGCCCTGTTTTAAAATGATTATATTAAGCACTGACTGACACTATAGATTTAATTTTTTTGTATTAATAAGGCACGGAAATTTCAGCTGCACAACTATTTCCGGCAAAATGTAATGCGTCAAGGTAAACACGGTCTTCGTGAATGTTCTGATTCTGCGCACAACAACTTTTGTTATATTTAAAAGTGACGCACCCCAATAAATCACGGAAAAATTCCTCATATAATGGCTGACAACGGAGACAAATAACAGGTAAACCTATTGATTAGCTAAAGGTTTGCATTCAGTAGAAAACACAAAACAACGCAAAGACATAAAGGTAAAAAAACACAAATTTAAAAAACCAGGAGTAAAGCGGATGCTAAGGTAGGGTTATCATAAACCTTAACGGTTAAATTTTAAACATGAACCGCGCGGTAACTCGTTTTCTTTTATTGCGGCATTTAAAAATTTAGTTATCAAAATAAAATAACATGTTGATGATTACTGTTGACTAACAGTGAAATTTATACATATCAATGCAAACATTGTATCCTTAAGCCTCAAACATACATTTTTACTCTATATGTAATACTAAATACAGAAAATAGGATTGTATTTGTATGAGTACAAGTAATGAATAGAAATTTTACCAATACAGTCTATGCTGCTAGCAAGACACAGAGCATTTCCTGTTTATATCTGGGTTGACAATTTTAGCGCGTTAAATTCGGATAACAAATATTGGGTTCAGGTCAGGGGTTGTATTTGTAAGCCAGCCAAACTTTGCATTATATACCTTAATTATGATGCAAATTGAATAATTTAAGGACACAAAAACTGTATAGTTGCATTTAAATGCGCTTAAGTATTTAGGTATAAGCGATTAAACATTTGGCTAATATCGGGTCTATGTTGATTTTTGTATAGGTTTCAAAAGGTCAAGATTCTTTTTTTG
Organism: Limnoperna fortunei; assembly: GCA_944474755.1. Lineage (NCBI taxonomy): Eukaryota > Metazoa > Mollusca > Bivalvia > Mytilida > Modiolidae > Limnoperna > Limnoperna fortunei. The sequence continues at coordinate 45,377,252 of OX104118.1, read as the reverse complement.
AAAGCCATGAAGTAATATAATGTATTTTACAATAATTTTTTAGAAACTATTTTAGAAAACATAGTTTTTTATTCGCAATATGAGTATGGCCTCAGTCGAATTTAATATTCCATTTTGAAAATTTGATTATATCAGCTCTACCACATCTTAATTTTTGGTATTTAAACATTTCTAAAAGCTTTGACCAACACTGATGAGTCTTGGCTTATTTAAGATTACATCCTACCTATCTTTGATGAAATTTTATATTATACAATATGGAAAGTACACTGGAGTTGCGGAACAACATTTTATGTTTTGAAAACGTCGATATATAACAATGCACTCTATGTTTATAGAAATATTCAATAAAAAATCAAATAGGTCGCTTCAATACAATCAAAACCATATGCAAAAGTAAATGTTACGTTTAACTGTTTGATATGTTTAAAATTGATAAGATTTACCGAAAATGTATCACAGAAAAGATATGATAACGAAGTGACGATAACGTTTTTATTGTCATACCCATTCATTTAGCGAGATATAAAATTATAAACAGATATAAAGGGTCTTTTAACCCTAGTCTATTTTTGGTTGTTGACTTAAGGATTTTAAAAAGGCACTTCTCATCTTAACTAAATACATGAGATAAAGTAAACAGTGACGCATTTTAAAGTTTATTATTTGATCAGTGATTTTGGTTTGATCGTAAATGCGGATTAATCGTTGACCTTCACATAATATTGTACAAAGGAAGTAAATTTGCTTATTCATCAGTATTCAAAACTTTAGAGCAAAAATGTGCAGTATAGAGGTCATATTGAAGTTCTCTGATTGACTGAATATGAATCATCAATATGATATGCTTGAAATTTGGTTGTTAAATAAAGTGAGCTCCTAAGCGTTGTTTTTACCGGTATATTTTATTATTATAATAATCAGATAATATAAGCATTTTTATTGGTCCAATTCAATTACGTGGTCACAACACGTGATCTTTAAATTTTCAATGAAACATCAAAACCAGTGCACTACAGCAAAGTCAATAACATTACAGTGTGGCGTAGTAATATATTGGACATGTACTTAAAATTTGTCATAAGTTTCAACAATTTATTGATAAAAAGTAATTATAAGAATTGAATTGATTCTTTAGAAATTGTGTACATCAATAAAACAGAAAAACAATGCATTCTTCCTTGTAAATTGTTTCATTCAACAATATTAAACTCGATAAACAACATCGCTTCGTACTCAATAGTCTGAAAAGCACACATTTGTTAACAGGCGAGACATTAGATATTATTTTTTTTTTAAATCTTATTGTTTACTGATTTTATGTCACATGTGTTATTGTTGTGTTGGACTAATGTTTATTAATTTTTACAGAAATGGTAAAATTAGTTGTCTTTACAGCTTGTTACATAGCTGTGTTATTTGTTGTGTGGGGTCATGAAGACATAATTGGCCATGGATACAACATCATTTATGGAAACCCAGATGGCGTTAACCCAGTGTTTGGTGGGAAGGATCCTGGAATATTAAAATACAAAATACTTGATATAAGTGACAAAATGTATCCAAATTTTATTACATATAATAATAATGACACATGTAAACATTCTACTGCTGTAAAATGGTTTTATGATGGCAAGTCGTTTCAGGACAAACTGTTGGATTCCATTGAATCTTCAGGTTAAGTTTACTAAAGCAATAAACGTTAAAAAAAAGCTTAATGACAAATAAAAAATGTCAAAGAATAAGAGTAAGCAAAACCAATTCAAATAGTTTTATAGTTATTTAAATATAAATAGAATAAATTTTGCGAGAATACTGACTTTTGATTGGCTGGAAAAAATTTTTTATCAGAGGACGGAAAACAAATTTGATCGTCATGGAGACACGCGCCATTTGACGTCATATACCGTATATCGGGTTATTATGGCGGTTGGAAATTTTGGTGGTTTTCCTGTTTTTTTACCAGGTTTTATTTTGGCGTTTTTTATTTGGTGTTTTTCAAATTTTACCACCAATATAAGAATAAGAAACGGTATTTTATTTTCAATATGTTCATATTGATACCAAATAAAGATATTTAAATAAAAATATTTTTATTTATTAATGTTTTAAAATGATAATCTATTAAATATAAGATCATGCACTAAATTTTAAAATATACATTTGTTTATTAATGTCTGAAACCATGAAGGTGTTAATTTCATGATCGATAACAGCGGATAATTAACAATTGATAAGACTTGCATATTTATATGTGAACAGAAATTCATACATTGTGTTTTCAAAACCTATTCAGGTAATCAATTCAATACAAACTTCTTTAATTATAGTTTGTTTTCGTAACAATCGATGAATGCAATGACAGTGTTTTAAGTGTAATGTTCAGGTAGATACGGATAAATTGAAATACTATTCAATTAAGTTGTAACAACAACATGTCATAAAAATAAACACGCTTCGTCTCACGACAACAAATCGATAATAAGTGTAGTGTGAGGTATCAGTCGGTCAGTTTACATATTTAAATTTCTTAAGGTCAACAAATACCGGTAATTATCGTCTGGAAAAATTGGTCGTTTTAATTTTGGCGACTTTTTCTTGCACGCCAATATAGCCAAAATAACCATCACGCCAAAATAACCCGATATACGGTATTATTCTAACGGCTTTTGTGTTGATCTCTTTTTAAAAAAATGCCCAGTTACAAAAATAAAATTGGTGAGTTTATTTTATTGTTTGAGTTTATTTATAGGTATTATCTACACAAAATATTTTCACCATCGAGGGATAACAAAATTTCCGTTGTGCACATTTAATATAATCCGCTACGCGGATTATACAATGTGCAAAACGGAAATTTTGTTATCACTTCTTTAATAAGAAAAGTTTCCAAAAATATTAAAACAACTTCTCCGATATCGTTAGGAAGGTAATAAATTAATTCATGTCATACCTACATATCTGGATATGCTTGTTACTGATTGAGGTAAATTGTGACCTGCAAGAGATAAATGAGAAACAAAGGTTTGGAAACTTTTTGTTTTAAGTGATCGCAAAGCACAAGTTCCCACATAAATCCTTATTTTCATGTACCAAATTAATTTTATAGGTGATGGAAACTTTCGGGTTCAAAGAGTTGCTTTCACGCTTAGCCCCCGTAAGTATCATAGTTTGTATATCTTAAACGCAGATTAAATTTTAATAAACAGACAGGTGAAGGTTGAAATACATGTATTTTGCGATATAAATGCGCGAAAATGTTTAACACAAATTATTTAGTTTTGAAACCATTACCTATCAAGATCGTCTTTAATATATTGTTTTCCTCTAATTTCGACATTATTTGCTATTAACAACTTTTGTTTTACAGAGTCTGAATACAATAATGGCGTTACATTTGCTGAGTATAAAGTTGTTCAAGATATACAGACAATATGTGTGAAAGAGGAAGTAATGACTGCTATGAATGTCATGGGGAGTAAATATTTCCCAATTACCGAAACGTTTGCTGCTGCAGTGTGCAGTCTTAACTCTGCATACGATACTACTGAATATAGGGAATTTTTAGAAAACTGGGGGACGGTAAGAATAACCTTGAAGAAAAATGTTTTTTTTAAATATTAGCATAGGAAAACCACAAACAGCATGCGCTGTAAACTATAGTGTTCTTAAAAGTTAGCAGTTCCTATATATCTGTCATGTTACTTAGGTTGACTGTCGTATACTGGATAAAAAGGAAGGAAAAACACTTCGACAATTTCTCGATGTCAAACGAAATGTTTTTGTCCTAAAAGTGAAATGTCATACATAAACCAATATTTGCTTAACATGAAACTATTTTTTTCAAATGCAGTAGTTTATAATGCACAATTTATGTAGCCCTGTAGTTTCCATAACTGATGTTTAGATTACATCAATGCAAATATTAAAAACAATGAAACAGTAAACCTTTCCCATTAAGATTTTGTTTAATAGTTTAATTATTACACCTTCAAAATTAGCAATTTGCAAAGTTGGATTTTGCAGCATGTCATAGTAGCAGCTGATTTTGGAATCAAAAAGATCAAACGATTCGAGAGTACTGACGTGCTATTCTATAAGTATGTAGAGGAAAAGGTAAGTTTTTTTATTAGAATGTTCAGACAAGAATATTATGACATTCACACGGCATTTTATGTTAATGCACATTCTATAGTAATGTGTATAGTCCCAATCACACTTTACTATCTATGAGAGGGCCTCTGTGGCCGAGTGTAAAGGAAGTTTGTCTACTATAGATCAACATGGTCTGTCACCACTGAGGTCTTAATTGACAAGGATGGCCAATTTTCTTACCGAAGGTTGGGGTGTTCTCCGCGTACTTCAGCTTACTCCCAAAATAAAAACTCGACGCAATAATATAGTTGAAAGATTGCTCAAAGTGGCGTTAAACATCATTCAAACAAAACTGTCTATGATAGTTACCTGAAAGGGAAACCACGTAAAATGGTACATTAAGAGCATGAACTGATTGCGTGTTGTTCATTTAGATTGTTTACAAGAATGTTATGTGTTAATCAATTATCAAATGTAGGTTTGACAAACGTTTTCAATTTACAATATCTACTAATATTTAAGATTATTACTTTTCAACTTTCCAATTTCTTCTTGTCTCCAACTCAGAAGAGCCTCTTTGGAGACAAAAAATCATTTAACTTGGATGTCTGATATTTTTTGTCTTGTCCTACCAACGGTGTTAGATCCTTTTTTCTCTACACGACTATCCCCATATGCAGCTTAAAACCAGGCTTAAATATTTTAACGATGTTTTTCAATAAAACTGGAATGAGATGATACAAATACCTGGTATTAAGCCATAACAGTACTTTGTTTGCCATCAATGACTCTAAATCAGTAAATACCTGTAAATACTCTGAAGGTAAAATGTCAACTGTTAGATTTGTTGATTTACAACATGCTTTTTTAACAGACTGTTGGTATTCCAATAGTAAGTAATTGTGCTCTTATCCTTGATGACCTTTTTGTACTCTTTTGGGCTTGATATCCGAAAATGCCTATTGATAAAGATAGAAAAGACACTCGCCTACACCTTAATTTCACATTCATATATTGATGATGTCCCTGTTAAATTTAGTGACTACTTTCATTTAATCAACCCTAGCGAGCTTGAAATTAAAGACACCACCAAGACATTTAAGTTAGCCACTTACTTAGACTTATTCTAGAAATAGACTCTAGAAAAACTACAAACTATACTAAGACATACTTGATGACTGCAAAATCCAATAGTCAACTTTCCTTTAAATCGATTGCAATATTCATGGTGCTCCGGGGCACTTTGTGTACATTTCACAGCTTATACGTTCTGTAAGATCATGTGATCGGTATTCTTATTTTCTAGATTGGCCACTGTTCTTGACTACTAAACTACACAAACCATGTTTTATGATATCCCTTTAGAAGTCCATGACTTTATTTATCGTTATGGCAAATTCATCTTTCAAATACGATCGGGCTTTTCCTCTTAGTCTTAGGTAGTCTTTATATTCCTGGAATTGAGGTTTTTCTAGACATAACCTAAGTAACTCAACAGTGTGTAATTAGAGGCAGTGGCTGTTTAATCTTTCGGAGCACCTGGGTGCACCCGTGGTTTATAGGGTTTGAGTTACTTCCTTTTGCTTTTTGGTTTCATGTTTTCTATGTTTAAATCCAGATTTGTAAAAGTCCCTTGACTTTTATCACTTGTTGTTCGGTCGATATTCTTGCTATTTGTTAAAAACACAAAAAACTTGTTTGCACTGTTTACTACAAACATAAAACCACTAGACTTACTAATATATAGACTAGAAACACGGACAAATGCTATATCTTATCTCAAACGGTTTGAACTCAATTAATTGTAACTCAAGATATAAGATCAGCGTTGTCAGTATTCATTGTCATCATTTCAAAACGAGATGTTTTATTTTCATAAGTAAGTGAACTCATACTATTGTTTGTTTGAATTTATGTTAGGTTCTGGAAGCTATATTCCCGCATGATATGAAATCTAAGAAGATCAATTTTCCTGTTTTCATATCTAGTAAACATTACAAAAACCGATACGGAGAGCATTCAAAAACCCTATCTGTTGGCAGCGCTTTGCAATGGGAGCCTGTGTGGATGCAATTGATAAGTATTGACATGTTACTACAAAAGAAATTCTGGAAAAACCTAGACGCTTTTATTGACCACAATGTTTGCAATGATAACACGTCAATAGACAGCATTCTTTCAAAGAAAAATCTTCTTGTTCGAGCATTGAACGAGTATAGTGCAACTACAAAGGTTCCGGAAGGTATTGTTAAGTTCCTGTCTTACAAGCGTGGATTGATTTTTGAGGGCCAAAGTTGATCCTTATTTGAATACATACTTTTATTTTAATCATTCTGATGTAAACACGAAAAGTGTAGAAATCAAATACTCTATAGGTATTTTATACACTATTAGGATTTCAGGCATCAGATTTTCGTTAAAATAAATCTGGCATAAGTAGTATAAGCGTTTGTTATATATATGGTAATGAAACATTACACAGATTTGTTTTAATTTTCAATCAAGACATACGTTTTGGCACTTGCTATCTCTACTCTGTGCATCCAGCATCAAAGCGGTAGGGCACGGATTCGTCGGTTTTGTAGAAAAATGGTGTCCAAGAAGTATTAATTATGTCCAAGAGAAATGATATACTTCAAAGAATTAAATTCATGAAGACGAAAAAGATAAATTTGGCCATGTGACTCGATTTATAGTAAATACATATTTAAATTAGATGATAAATAACTATGAAAATGCGTAACGATAAAACTTGAAAAATTAAGGTGGTCCATTTCTAGATAAAACCTAGTAGGCTACAAGAAATAAATCATCTACAGCTTATTATAAAGTCAAACTGAATACTAAGGAGATTTAGGTAAATGCGGTATATTGTTGAAGTACAAAAATACAGAATACCCTTAGACCTGCAATTTCCAATTGATTCATAACTATTTATTTTTCTTTTTAAGAAATATTTGATCGACATGGGGCTAGCAGCTAATTATTTCAGAAATAAGAATCACGCATATCCTTTTGTTACGATAAATCGGTATTTAGTTAGTGGTAAAAGTTCATGCTTAGAGAGCTTTTTGAAGACTATTAAATTAAAAATATACATAAAATACCCTCAAAATGCGCTGTTTTGCGTATTATTGTATTTAGCTTATCAGTTTTTACATAATGTGTTGGTAACAAATGATAGGAATCTGTGTCTTTAAATGTTCGTTTTTGTTTCGGATTTTGATGGACTTTCTTTACACACAGTGCAGATATTTTTAATGAACGCAATAGGTTTTAATTCGTTAACAAGGCAAGACGCAAGGATCTTACATTTAAATACTAGATCGAGATATGTGCCATACATAACGTCAATAGCATTTCCATGTGCATATAATAATACACGTACTGTTGTTCTCTTGTAGTTCATGAAATAGTTGTTCCAATTATATGGCCAAGAGGAACATATGCGTTTGTTCAAGTACAAGGCGATCAATATGGCAGACAAACATGCCCAACTGGTGTAAATTGGAATACAGCAGCTGTTACATGGGGAACAGGAGAAAACCCAGATAAGTCCCAGTCTGAACATTTCTACGGTACGATGTTAAATTTTATGTTTGCTTAGCCGAAAACAAATATCTAAATAATAAGATTTAGAAAATAAACTTTATACACGTTTGATTGGCGATAAATTGCCTTCTATGAAATAAAAATATGATTAATGATAACAGGAATATCAGAATAACAAATAAAAGAAGGTATTATACCCAGATAAATTACTGTTACTGTTATAATAAAATTAACATTATTACAACACATTAATTTGTGACAAGATGGCAGGCATTATTTATCTTTGTCACAAAACCAATAAGGGTTTTAGTCTGAAATATATAAGCAACTACTTTGCTGATGTTTTACGTTTTTTGTCCATTTTTACTTAAAAGAGTGCATGGCTTAGATAACAGGAGAAATTGTTTTCTATGTAAACAAAGATTTGTGTTATTCGATATCGATAGATGTACTAATGGCAGTACAACAGATTTTATAGTAGTATATTACAAACGCTAGACTTTTGATCATTTATTTATATTAATTAGCGACACTTAAACATGTACCTTGCCAAAGAGTAACGTGAAGTTGATTCTTAGTATTAGAAATATCTAACACATACATGGCGTACGTTAGAAATGTCTAAAATATCTAAAATATCAGTAACGTTTGTTACCTACAAAAGTATTTCTTTAGCATCGGTTGAGCTTCGACCTTTTTTGTATTTTCGGCGCACATAAAATTTACATCTTGTTCCTGTGCACGCGAGACGTAGGGAAGGTGGATTTGAACCTGTCCCTACGGTAATGAAGACGTTTTGATCTCGTTTAAACTAAGCACGTCATTTTGTGATGCTTAATAATTAACTAGTTAAAACAAATTAATAGTATTCTTGTAGTCTTGAAATAAAGTAAGGAGACTGCACTTCGCACGATTTCATCAGACCAACAATGAACAGATTCATGCTGGTAGCATCAAGATGTCACGAAATCGTCACACCTGTGTTTGTGTAGGTTTTCACCAGTCTCAGTTAGATGGAGTCAGTTTTTTTTCTATTTTTGTGTTTTACAACAACTTGTATCTTGTTTTGGTTAAACTGTTCTTTTTCTCGTTGCTTTGAATCAATCAATATGTATATCGTCTACATGTCAAAGGTGTCAACGAGTTTCTAAGACAATTAACGGAACAAAAAGTCTAGACGCTAGTGAATAAAAGTTGCATTAACCTTTGAATTACAGATGAAACATATAACCATCAGATAAAGCTGTATTTCTGTATTAAACGAGAGATTTCAACAGATAAAGATAGACAGGTTCAGTATTGGCCAAGGGGAAACTACTGTATTATAAAATATGAACATTGTCCAGATGGTAATTTCTTTTTATGTTAATGAACTGAAGTTTATAATTTTAGAAATAATGTATTAGGGATGGTGTTTTACTAATTTTCTCACTGCTGCAGATACGATTATTTTCTTACGGGCGATTGTTTGTTATTCTTAATACATGATTAAACTGAGTTTTCTGTAATCTTTTAATAACGTATTTTTCAACAAATTATTTTCGAGTTATCAATGAGCTTTCACTTACAAAACGTCATTTGTAACCATAAAAAGTAGGATGTAATATACCATTTATATTCTTTGACTCTCCATTGTTTATTATCCGACATACGTTTAGAAAATTCCAAAACAAGAACGTTAATTTAGAACGTTGTGTCACCATAACAACGGTCTTGTTTCAAGCATTTTGATTGGATGAAGCAATGAGTACAGATGAGTGCTCGTGAGCTCATCAGTACTGAGTTATCCGTACCATACATTAGCCATTAAAATAAGAAATATATAATAAAACATGACCACTCTTAAGTAAGGATAATATTTAAGCAATGATGTATAGTAATTGTTAAATATCAAACTGTTAGGATTGGAAGTACTGTGTTGTCTAACGCAAACTGGTACATTGAATAAAAATTAATGGAGCCAAAAACTGTGTGGAATTTCTATCTCTCTTTGTGGATACTTTCATTAAAGAATACTGAGTTTTGTCGCCTTCAAAGAAATGTTCGGTTGTAAAAGGTTAATGTTTTTATTGGGAGTTAAATACATTTTTTGTATTGTGCACGTTTACTGTATTTGCAACATTTATTTAAGGATTTTCAAATGGATCCATCGTATGGAAAAGTGAATATTCACCATCATATGGGTCTCAATATCTTCCTGATGGCAATTATCAAAGAGACAGTATTCAGATAAATTTCTGCTGCAGGTGAGTATTTGTGTATACTTCCTGTATCGTTTTTGAAAAACATGTGTTGAGTTACAGCATTAAACCCTATAAATATTGGATGCAATAATATGTGTGAACAAATAACCTTATTCCAACAAACCAACAATATATAAGATGCGATTTATTTGGTCTATTCATTCTTAGTTAACTTTTTTGCATCAAAAGTGATTCAACTTAAATTAATCATAATAAATAAAACTCCGAAGTAAAATGTTTCAATGCTTATTGAACGCATAAATAGTTCAATAGTTAATGAGTTTTTATTCAAAGTTGATTTAACGGCAGAGATGAAAAGAATAACGTTTCATTTACAACTATTATAGAGCATTAGTCATTTAAATTATTCGATGTACTGTCACTGCAAATTAACAACACCAACAAATTAAAGTAGTCCGCATGATACTGAAGAGTCAGTAGAGATCACAAGTTCTTATTAGTCCTAGAATTCTCTGCCTGCATAGCTTCGTTAGACTAGGATTGAAGCGTGGAGGTAAAAGAGCTCCAAATATGCAAAAGAGCCAATTTTGGGTCTGAGTCGTCAGCGTCTACTGATTTCTATAAATACTTTAGTAAAGTTAAACAATACAAAGCTCTGTCTTTGCATGAACAAAATCATCATACCTGTAATCAAGCTCAATTGAATCTATTTCTGAGCTAGTTTATGTCACAGTTCCACCTTTTCGTGCTGCAAATCCGCTGTTTGGCATATCCCATTCGTATTGCTCGTCAGATCGAACCTGGATGGTGAATAAGGTTTATACACCAATACTTATTTCCCTGACTGGCTAGCAGATTATGCCCCACATACATCTACATAGAAGTGGCCCCACCCAAGTAGGTAAACTTTTCCATCACCATATGTTGTTTGAACTAAAACTTTGAAGGAGATGTTAGCTGACCTCCTTTATATGCTTTATTGGACACCCTAAGAGGTAAAATAGTTGCTGTTACAGTGCTTTAAATTATATAATATACTTAGTAACAAGTATCCTTTAATTGTTATGACTATCCATTGTTCTAATCTCCAAACATTTGCGTTATATCTTTCAAGTATAATTTGAAAGTTAATAGATTTTCAAAACATGTTTTCTTCTATTATGATATTACCTGATTGCCTCATAAACTTTTACGATATTTGACAACAATTAGATTGTATGGAGAAAATTTTACTTGTCATTGTGTCCTTTTTAACGTCCGTTTGTGTATGGGAACACACAAAATACATACATCCTATTGTGGCAAAACAAATCTTGCTGTGGGTGATGTGAGTACAATTAGATGCAATTGGAAATGGTAATTGCCAATAATTATGTTCAATAATAGTGTATTAAGTTTTAACAAAATCGAATTGTGTTAGTAAAGTGGCACAGTGGAATAGGTAGTAAGTCATCTATTAGTGATCACGATTTTGTACATACTGCGGTTACACGTTCAAGCCTGATTGTGGGCAAAGTAGGTTTAATTGACAAGTATTGTTCGTTTTTTTTTGCAAGGGTTTTTCACCAAGTATTGGAAGCGTTAATATAGCTATTTGCTGCAATTGGCACAAGACACCATCAAAATATAAATAAGCATATTTTAAAATATTCTATTTTAACATTTTTTATATTTTTAATTTTTTTTCCTCAGAAATGACAGTGATGTATCTTATCCAATAAACTTACCGACAGACACACCTTTCTATCTTGTCAGAAACAATGGAGCTACTGACTGTCAACAGGTGTACGGGATGAAATCCAAGGAAGAATATATAAAGTGGGTAGCAAAAAAGAACGCGATGTACAAGTCTGGACAAAAGTATGCCGATGGAGCACACCCAATGGTGCACTTCTCTGAGAGTTTTGACATAACGATGTATTTCTGCTACTACGTCTCAAAATACACTTAGATATTATACTTATCTTTATTTCCGGACATTACTATTACGTGTATGTCTTTACGTGGTTTTGTACCCCTACAAATTTAAAAAACTGTGAAACGAAGATAAGGTGTTATACAGTAAAATATTTGGTGTATTTACAATTTCGTTACATTGAGATATATTTGTATTTTGCTGTTTTCATAAACAATGTTACGTTCTATGTTCTATGTTATGCTTTTGACTTAGAGGTTTTTACATACGTTTTCATGAAAAACAAGGTGATTTCCCCAGAGCAACAGAAATTGCTAGTCTTGTCGTGATATATACGTACAAGACAAAACGTTTTCTATCACAAGTGGAAGATCACACAGGCTTTCACAACATCGAATGAATGTCTTGAATTTGAAATCCAATCGACAAACCCCCCAAAGTAAAGAACGTTCTTGTTCCGGACATTTGTTTGGGTGGCACAACGAGTAAAGATGAGTGCATTACCTTATCTCGGAAAATTCGATATTTCATCTCTATCTATATAATTACAGTGAAATACACAACTAGTAATAGAATACACTTTTCTTGTAATATCTCTTCAGAAGTTCTATGGTCGTCGCCATGACTTAATTGATTGTTAAAATGACCAAAGCACATTTAAGACAAGACCCACCACACGCAAACTTATATATTGTACAATGAAAAGCTTAGTTTTATTTTAGTTTTATTATAAAATATAAGACATCAACATTTATAAATAATGATGTATTAATAAAATTCATCTAATAAATTAAGTGCTCTTTTTGTATTGGGAGTCTTAAATATGGATTTAAAGATAATCCATCCAGATATTAATTTATACGTGACATTTTCCTCGTGTATTCTGTTCGACAAATAGTGTATACTTATAGTTTTTAAGTATTTAATTATTATATAATGTTAATAATAAAATTTTAAATTAAGAACACAAAATTATATTTAATATATGAAGCCATGTATTTGGTAAAAAAACAGAATTAAAGTAGAAGTATAAATCACTGTTTATTAAATGTACAAGGGAAATATCAACAATTACACCTCAACTCCAAATATACCATATAGTTACAAATGGACTTTATCCAGATCAAAAATTCAGTCGTGTTTTTCATGTGTCATAAAACCCAAACTGCAAGTCAAAATTTCGCGTTATTATCTCAAATAAAACCCCATTAATTATATAAAATCGGCCAAGTCATGACTTGATCAATTTTCTGGTGTTTCTGGCAAACGAGGTCGACGTGTTTTAATTTGGAAAAAATGTATTTAAGAAATTATTCATTAGGGCACGAATATATAGTGATTTTACCACAGTTTAGCCCTTTATGCTTATATTTTAACCTGATATTCTAATAGTACATATATATATTAACTTGTATCACAAGCGTAATCTATGAGTTGCAGGACGTTGCGGTCATTTAATTGATTGCTCCGTCGTTTTACACGACAAATCTTGCTATGACGTCGCAATAAATAGTGTTGATCGTTGATAATGAATTTTTCCTCGTTTTAACATGTCATATTATAACTACCATTCATTGACGGTGAATTCCGGTTTAACAGTACTACTCGCTTGTTTATGCAGCTATAATTCTGTTTTATGTTGTAATGTGTTTTGTCTTGATACTTGTAAGAAGTACTATAAGTAATTATTAAAGTCATATTTTACATTTCTGAACATTGTATATGATATATGAATAACCTGTTTATGGGAAATAAACCTTGAATGGTGTAATCAGACCCAAACTACTAAATGCAGAAAAAACATTCCATTTAGAAATTCATTGCAACTTCGGTGGTTTTTCACACTAGCTTTGGAGAATAGTCCAATTAAAACGAGATAAATAGAAGAAGATATCAACATTGTGCAAATCTAATAAAACTATTATGACACAAACAATAGCTTTCATCCAACTTTAGTGGCTCGAACTACTGATAGCTCGAACTGTTGTGATGACAATTTTAACTTTATAAATAGTAGTACTTATTCAGATATTTTAACTTCGAGAATAACTTTACACTTTTATCATTAAGTGGAAAAAAAATTTCGCCGTGCATTTCGTTTTATTCCCGCATTCTTAACAAGAACACTGAATAATATTTTTTGTTGTTTTCCGTCCTGTGTAGTTGTTCGCATGAGAATGAATTGGTTTCTAGCCATAACATTTGTTTTTATTTACTCGTGTAATATTCTTATAACGCTATTTGGACCACGCGGCCGTGTTCAGTCAATACCACTGGTTATTGAAGACTGGTTTGATTTTTTTTTAATTGTGTTTAACGTCACTTTCAACAATTTGTCAGCTATATCATGTCGTCCAGTTTTTATTGGGTCGAGGAAACCTTAAGTCGTGTGCACCCTGCCCGCTGTAAGACTCCAAACCGTAACATAAGTGTAAGCAGACTTTGTGATCAATATTAGAAGAACAACCTTAACCAATGGGCCACCATGACCCCTCCCAGTACATAGACAATTTGTGCATTGGTTTTGGCACTTCCTAGGTAAAGAAGAAGCCCTAGTTGTTATTCCTTCTGTTGCTGTCCTTACTGGCAAAAACTACACTAGATTTCACCAGGCTGACAGCGACTTCAATCTTTCCCTAATAAATTTGCACTTTTGACTATATCATTGTTCAACTGATCGTAATTCCTACATACTAGTAGAGCAGGTGGAATGCAAACGTACAGTAATACACAATCGTCATTCAGACTAGATAGTTTAGCAAAGGCAATTCTGGTGTTTATCAAGCAATCCAATTAATCTAAAAAACAAAAACACGAATTACATGCAGTTTACATGTTTAATTTTGAACTCTGAGCCTACATGCCTCTATGTGTACGGCCATGCGAGACCTTTGGTGATTTTAAATTGTCGCTAAGGTTTAGATACTCCTATAATTAAAAATGAAAAACTAATTATTCCATAAATGAACATTAATATACGGGTACGCAGCTATTGATAACACAAATTTTTACATATATATTGCATGTTCTAATTTAAATTCTTGTTTATAATCAAAAATGCAACGAAGAGTAATATTTTACACTTAAATTTAATGTTATCTTGCTCAAGTACAATTTATTTTTAAATTAAGTGGAAGCGTGTAAGAATTTAATAACTTCAAGCGCCTCATTTAAAACTGACACATTGGTGTTTGTCTCAGCACCTCAATTTGTACAAGGCTTGTTCTGATAAATGTATATTGTGAACGTTCCATAAAAATTGATATTTTCTATTGACGCATCACAACTGCATTGTAATCTAGTTATAGGTACCTTTAAGAAGACTGCGTTATGACGCTGAGCATCGAGGTTAAGTCAAAATAATTGGCTGGTCCGTAAGAAGGAGCTGTATATCATATTAGGGTTTGGTATTTGTTGTCTCAGTACTGATTTAAGATTTAATGCAGATTGTTATTCGAAGACAGGTTTATCTAATGTGTTCCATTCACGAAACAAAGAATTCGTAAGTTATAGATAAAAGCTATTATACTTGAACCATGCCGTTAAAAATATAAAGTATAAGGTTTTAAAGATAATTTGATGTATTTCCACTTCTGATACTGGTAAATTCTATAATAATTTTTGCTGTGTTTATTAATGCGAAATATTGCGATCTACTTACTACCGCAATAATAAAAGCTTGCAATTCTATTATTTTACTCCATTAACAGAGTGTGCACAAGTATACCATTAAATGTCCTGTCCTTGGATCTCTATAAGAAATGTTTATACAGTTATTTTGCATGTATAACGTTTCAATACATGAATAATTTTAACAGAGATTTTGATCTTTCTTATGTCAAAATTTGCTTTTTTAATAATTTGATTGATTGATTGATTGATTGATTGATTGATTGATTGATTAATTGATTGATTGATTAGTTGATTGATTGATTGATTGATTGATTAATTGAGTGATTTTTGCTTTACGTCTGGCGAGCGGTATTTAAAGTGTATCAGGACAACAAGTTAACGATCAATAAAACATTTCGAAAAAAGCTAGCGGCTAAAACGATCCTACTCTTATAATTTCCGTATTACGACCTGACAAATCTCCTTTCCCCAACGAAAGGGCAACCCTAATCTACCACCTGGGGCGCGCTTAGCAGCTGTGTGGGTCGAACAGTGTGATCCTTCACAGTATGGTCCAAGTTGCTTTTTGGAAATAACTTATTTGATGTTTGAAAGAACTTTCAAACATATTTCTATTTCTCAGCATGCATAAATCACAACATCAGAAAAGTCTTACCATTGTAATTTTGTCTAATTTTATTTAGCATATTTATTTTCTTTGATATAACAAATGGTTCTTTACCCATGCGGAACTCAATTTCACGACTTAAAACAAAAGACAAATGCATCCAATAGTACCTAAAGTGCGTGATAAGACAAGAATACAAATTTGTAACTATTTCCAGATAGCAAAACAGGGTAAACGAAACGGAATGTGTATTCTGTTTCATTTTGATGGCAAATATTTTTGAAAAACCTGACAACTTCTGAGTAATTAATCTTTACAATGAACACTTTGCTATATATTATTTTGCTTCCTCATTAGATCGCAAAGATAAAAACTCGCATTTTTATCCCGGTTATATGACTGGCAATAATAAATTCAGGCAATAGTTTTCTAACTTACCTTATTATACAAAAAATGCAGCGTTCATCTATTCTTCTATTGCTTATCGGCTTTAAGTCAGCCTCATAGTAAAGAAAACGAATTGGTTTTAGTAAAATTGGACGATCCGGTTATTATGCTAGAAATTTCTGACTTTATCTGCAATATTTCCAGGCGAATATCATTTGTAAATCCACTCGCATCCATATTACAACATTGGTCAAATTTTATTAAACTTAGTTAAGTTAGTTCTTGTATTTCATTTCTGTTATTGACTAAATTATGGAATGATAATGTTAAGGTTAATGTTCTCAAGGTAAAATAGTCTCATGATGCATGTACTTAGTCATGTATATATATATTTAATATTTGGAACTACCTGTATTGTGTTTTTACACGATCCCAGTGGACTTATATTATTCCATCACCGAATGAAAAAATACTTTAAGCATTTAGAGTTAAACGCCACTGATGAGTCTTAAGTAGACGAAACGCGCGTCTGGCGTAATGAATTTGTCACCTTGGTAATTTTGATTACATCTTGGAATATTTGAGCAAAGCCAAGTAACAGCACGGCACGTCCGCGGCTGGCGGACATGGGAAGCAACTATTTTGGGTTAAGTTGGAAATGAGAAAGTTTAAGATCAATATGTTATGACTTATTTACGTCATTTAGTTATATTGACATTCAATGACTAAGGCCATTCGTTGGTCAGTCTTTGTCTAAATTTTTGACAAGAAACACCGTCATTTGTATCGTTGCATAATCTTCTAGACTTGTATATATTTCGGTAAAATGATCTAATTTAAAATAGGTTTGTCGGGCAATTTTACTTCAATACTGTTTGTTTTAGAACACATATTTTGTTTGGTGATACAGAACACAAATACTATCTTTATCATTTATCGTTCCGCTCCACTCTACCAATACGTCACCAATTATGGTATGCGGTCAAGCATAACCTATCAATTTGAAAGAACTGGGTACTGAAAAAGGTTCCCAAAAGATGACTTTAGAACATAAAACCATCGTAGAAGATCGTCCGCAGCATGCAGTGCATGATAACGACCCCTTTTTAACTTTCTTGAATAAGTAAGTGCATTGTAGTCTCTACGAAAGTGTAAATAAATTTAAATAAATTTAAAATGCCTACACCACTTTTTTTCAAAATACGACATGTATGTATAAAATGGCATATTTTGTTTCATAAAGTGCACGAGATGAGAAAATTATTATTTTTTTCATATAAAATATGACTTATTTAATGCCCACAAATAAAATTACATAGTATTATAGAAGTTAAATTGAGTCTTTAGATTCTTACACTCTTGTTAACAATAGTATTTATGCTAATTTAGTAATTTTATAAAATGTCAAGCTACTTACATATCATGTGAATCTTTATTTTTTTATTGAAGGGTTATGTTTGCGTATATTTCGTGTTGGTATTAGGAAAGCATTACAATAAAAAATGTAAGTTAATTTGATTTTAAAATAATATAATAGCAGTAAAATGCAATCATTCCATCCAATAATCCTTTAATGTCAGGCTAATTTAGGTAGTTTATAAATTTTCAATCTACTTAATAGACATTCATGTTAATTAAAAAGTCAATATATAAATATTTGTTATACAATTCAAAAAAAGGATTGTAGAAGCAGATCAGAACCAATAATATGTAAGTTATAGCGATTATAATTCATAACATTTACATCATTCGAACTTGCAAGTTATAAATATTTCATTGTCAAGAACGAATAAACATGGATATGCAAACAATTTAGTGTAAATTATTTAACTATAAATATTATACCTTATGACTTATCTATTAAGTCATAGCGCAAGATTTTACGTTGCTTTATGTCTTGCAACAGTATTTAAGATATATTCAGGAGGGAAACATTTAACAAACAATAAATCAAAAGATGAAATGGGATCGACTGATAGCTGCTACAGTGAGTTTACTATGTTTGACATGCATATATATTTTATGATTAAGATTATGCAGCGATACTAATGACGGTGTTTTTGTCAAATTATAGACACAAGACTGACCAACGAGTGGCCTTCATCATTTGTCGCAAATGCACTTAGTTAATTAAGAAATAATTCATTACTGCCCCAATTTTATGGATTATTTAAATATGGGTAGGCATTTTATTCATAACTTTTTTGCCACGAGCGTTAAAATTGGGACAGTCATGAATTATTTCGATTCTGATATGCAAATACAGAACGTTTACAATTCGCTACTACATAGGAAAGTTTTATTTTGTCTGTTCTAATTCCCGAGATCCTCCCTTGTTACAAATTTATTATATTTCGTGTGTAAAAACTTGGTAGAAAAGCAAAAAATATGAATTAAAAATTAAAAATAAAGTAACATATTTATTTAACAATATAATTTAACAATCAGAACAAAGAACGCCAAAATTGATTGCTTCATTACATAAGTCACTGTGAGGCGTGTCTGCAACTGTGTTACTGTATTTGCATGAAAACTGCTTACCGATTTGGTTGATCTTTTGCCCCAAAATGGTGCAAATTTAAATCAACAGTTATTTCCCACAATAAATTAACATTTTTAAATTCGGTTGCGTTTTCATTTTGATACGGTAAATTCGTTTGCGGTGAAGGCGGGAAAAGTCTTGCGGTTTGCATTGAACCTCATTGTAAACAATAAGAAAATGTATGTGTGTTTAAGTTCATTGTTACATTTTTCTCCCGATTTTAAATGTAACTTAAAAGATTGAATGAAAGTTTAATGCGCACCAATTCAGTGTAAAATAAGAGACGACAGACGATATAAAAAATCATTGTTCCGTTCTGTACAGCAACAGTACATACTTATTAGTGCAAAATAACCATACCTGAAGACCAACATGCAACAAACCGATCAACAGTCAATTGAAAATCCATATCTATACCAGCAATATGAAGACGAGGGTTAAACTACGTTTCTGCAGAGTACATGCATATCAACTATGACCACAAAAATGTTACCATTCTATCAAGTTCGCATAGGATTTTACGGAAATAAAATAAAGAAACCAAAAACCGCCACAGATTCAACTTGAAGACAAGTAGACACAGACTTAGAGATTGACAACTTCGTACTAGCAGACGACGGCAACGAACAGAAAATAGTATTCATGCAACACATAACCTCACCAAACGTAAATGCTGTGAAAATCTACGCAAATAAGACTTTTTATACGTCACCAAATAAGTTCACAAAGTTGAAACTTCATGCAACAGTTGACGCCGGTTTTATGTTTTTCCTTCTTCCAAGATAGAATGTGCAGATCTGCGACCTACTTGATTCACTAAAGACGACACGCAAAAATCTTAGACTTCAACGCTTTTCAGAAAACATCTTCATGTACTTCAATGCCTTCTCCTGCATACATAGTTTTCACCATGGTAAAACTGAAAAAGCTGCTTTTTTCGCCACAATCACTGCATATGGCAAAGAGACCTGGAGTAGCAACAGCCTACAAAAAGATCGATTATAAGGTTTTTCAATTTATCCGGGATCAATAGAGTTACTAATTTTAAAAATGGTTGTTAATTGGAATTTGTCTGACTTTCTTCTTAGACTGCATCATGCAAGGTACGTGCAAGTAAATATACTGTTGTATTACTTTTTAAAATAAAGACAGACTGCATAGGGCAATTTAAATAACCAACCCGCATCATATTACAATTAATAAATTTAAAACAGCCTGTTTATTCATTTCTGTTAATGTGGTTCTGATTTTGTCCGTCATTTTGATTGCCTGATAATAACATTTTATTGTGTACGTCAACTATACAATTAATAATTAGATATAAATTCATCAAAATAAAATATTTGGTTATTTACATTTTCTTTTCATAGAGGTATATTCGTATTTTGTATTTTTTTTTCTGTAATTCATGTTACGTTGTATTATCTTTGTTTTGTTTTTAATATAAAAAGTTTATAACATGAGTTTTAGGGAAAAAACAGGTAGTCTTCCACAAATAATAGAAATCTTATGCCTTTTCGCGTTTTATACATACAATACATTAAAAAATTTTATCCCGCGTTGAAGATCACAAGGCTATCCCAATATCGCATTTCTTCCGTAAACCAACAACTTTTGCATCGCGATATCTTATAGACTCTTTTTTGTCTTCTATCAGACATCCAATCAGAACGTCTAAAATAATTAGGAACGTTATTGTTTCAAGTCTTTTGATTATTATGGCATAAGGAACAGTAACCTTAAATGGATTTCTAACATTTTAAGCAATAGACAACAGCAGGTTCTCTTAAATGGTATATTATCAGTTGCCTCCGGAGTCCCCGAAGGTTCTGTTTAAGGCCAGATACTTTTTCTTGTATTTTTTAACGACCTGCCTAAAAGTGTGAATTGTAAATACTCGCCTTTTTGCAGATTACTGTCTACTATTTAAAATTGTAAAAAAATTATCCGATGCAAATAAACTTCAATTAGCCTTGCTTAGTTTAGAAAAATGGGAAACAATTGACAAATGAAATTTAATCCGGTAAAATGTTATGTTGTAAATTTGTCAAAAAAAGAAAAAACACTAAAAACATAATGACTTACTTCATAACCATATTTTAGAATCCGTTGATAGTAGCAAATACCTTGGAGTAACAATAAGTAAAGACCTAGATTGGGGACCACACATTAATAATATTACTTCTAAAGCTAACCAAACTTCGGATTTTTACGCAGGAATATGAAGTATTTCACCAGTGAAGTTAAAAGCCACAATTACACTTCACTTGTCAGTCCAATTATCGAGTACTCTTCACTTGTCTGGGACCCCCGCATAAAAACATCAAATTTCAAAACTTGAGCACATCCAACGGAAGGCCGCTAGATATGTTTCTAATGAATCTCATGATAGATCCCCATGAGTAGTAACTAACATGATTCATTCAAACTTTAGAATGGGATAGTATCAAAAATAGAAAAACAAAGCACAGATTTATTGTACTTCAAATAAAATCAACACTGGGTTGGTAGATGTGCCATCTAATATGTTAAATAAATCCGATAGGCGTACAAGGGGGCCCACAAATGTAGGCAAATATCTACAAATAAAGATTTTTTATAAATATTCTTTTTTTTCAAATACTATTACGGACTGTAATATACTACCAGAACAAATAGCACTCTCTTGTGACCTTCAATCCTTCAAACGTGGTATCTCCACATTAACATTTGAAGTACACACCAACAACCCATAACATATATTATAAAATTTTATGCAGCCACTATATCATTCTTAATTATTTCTGTAAAATCATTTTTTGTTATTTTAAACCTTATCATTACCATATTAGTCTAAGTTATGTAATATATATTTTTTAATCCAAAATTTTAAAATTATTTGCGTCTATGCACATGCGCACTATTTCCGGGAGGCTTCACACTCGAGTCTTTTCCAGTATTGGAATATGATTGGATGACGCAACAAGTAGAGATAAGTGCATGAACATAACGTCATCTCAACTTAGTCACCTAAACCTGAAATGTGTTAATTACGAAAGAATAGTAACTGCTTAATTCACATGGTGCCCGACTCCAATCCACATCAACGTACCTTTTGAAAAGATATTAAGTATTGTAGACTAGATAAATAAAAAAACAATGAATAAAGTGACATACACAACTAGTAATAGAATAAGCTTTCTTGTAATATCTCTTCAAAAGTTCTATGATCGTCACCATGACTTAATTTATCAAAAATGTCCAAAACACGCTAATAGCAAATACATCCCCGCACATTTATTGTGCACTATAGAGCATAGTTATGTCTTGTTTTATTATAAAATTTATGGCGTCAGCGTATTATTAAAATTCGTCAAGTGCATTCATCACGTGGCATTCATAAAATACATAAAGTGTTCTTTTTGTATTGAGAGTCCTAAATATGGATTAAAAGATAATCTTTCCAGAGATTAATATATAGGTGATCATTTTCTCGTTTATTCGGTTCGACAAATAGTGTGCACTTATATTAATTTTAGTATTTAATTATTATATAATGTTAATACTAATATTTTAAATTAAGAACTTAAAATTTTATGTAATATATGAAGCCATGTATTTGTATAATATTTAAAAAAGAAACAGAATTACAGTAGAAGAATAAATCACTGTTTCATCATAACTGCATTGTGATCTAGTTATAGGTACCTTAAAGAGGTCCGCGTTATCACGCGGAGCATCGAACTGGAGTCAAAATAATATTAAACTTGCTTGATCCGTATGAATAATACGTAGGGGTTATATCATAGTGGTTTGGTAATTGTCGTATCAATACTAATTTAAGATTGGATGCAGATTGTAATTCGATGAATTATCTAATTTGACCTATTTGCGTAACAAAGAATTCGAAAGTTATAGATAAAAACTATTATACTTGTACCATGCCGTTATGGATAAATATAAGGTATAAGAATTGAAGATAATATGGTACGTTTCCACTTTTGATACTGGTAAATTCTAAAATTGTTGCTGTGCTTATTATTGCGAAATATTGCGATCGACTTACGACCGCAATAATAAAAGCTTGCAATTCTACTTTTTTTACTCCATTGACAAAGTGTGCACAATTATATCATTACATTTCCCATGATCCTACTCTTTTCAACATCTACAAAGGACGTTTTATGGTGCAAGAAGCGTGGCACTCTCCAAACACGGTACCCATGCGATCCGCGGTCAGGATTTCCGTATTACGACCTGACAAAACCCCATCCCCAACGAAAGGCCATCCCTTATCTATCACCCGGGGACGCGCTTAGCATCTGTGTTGGACGAACAGTGTGAACCTTGCTAATTGGAAATAACTTATTTGAGGTTTGCAACAACTTATAAACATATTTCTATTTATCAGCTCGTATAATTATTCATAACATACGTAAAGCCTTACCATTGTCATTTTGTCTAATTTTATATATCATATTTGTTCTCTTTGATGTAACAAATGGTTCTGCATTACCAATACATAATTTCAGGACTTGAAACAAGTCCTGAAATTTGTGTCTAATAGTATCTGAAGCGCCTGATGAGACAAAAAACAAATTTGTAATTATTAGTAGATAGCAAAACACACGTAAACGAAACGGAATGTGTATTCTGTTGGATTTTGATGGCAATTATTTTTTTTAAAAAACCTGACAACTCCTGAGTAATTAATCTTTACAATGAATACTTTTCTATACAATTATCTTGCATCCTCAACCGCTTGCAAAAATAAAAACACGCACTTTTAGGCTAAGTACCTGAATCGCAATAATAAATGCAAGCAATAGTTTTCCAATTTACATTTAATTTATTATAAAAAAAACTGCGGCATTCTTCTATTTCTCCTATTGCTTATCGGCTGTAAGCCAGCCTCATAGTAAAGAAACAAATCTGTTTTAGTAAAACTAGGCAATCCACTTATTATGCTAGAATTTGCTGCCTTTAGTTGCAATATTTCAAGGCTATTATCATTTGTTAATCCACAATCATCCAAACAAACTCGCATCCATATTAAAACATATTAATATAACTTTCCTTAAGCCTACTTAGTCGATATTAAAATTGTCTCAACAACTTCTTATTAAGTAACAGTTATTTTCAATGTTCAAAAACACTAACCATTTTCATTGTAATGTCTATTAACGGTTAACCGATTTTAAAGGTATTAAGAAAACATTCACCGTGAAAAAAACACACTATAGAAATTTACTTGACAGTAGCACTGACCCGTTAAAAATATGTATTGGCTGTTATTCATAGTTACATATCCACGTATTTATTTGATTTTCTTTCATTATTCCTGATTTAAATCAGGTGGTAAATATACTTAGGTAAGTGTTGAATGTATATATATTATTTAAAAGTCACCTTTTTAGAGTTTGGTGATGTACATTAGTAATATTTCTCAAATAATTTTTTAGACTAATACATATTTACAAAGAAGGATAGATAATGTTATTTGTAGTCATCAAACTTGATGCAAACATTTTTTTCTAAATTTTAACTGCCTATAGCATAGCTTGACAATAAAGTAAATGTCATCCTTTGAAAGTTCGTATTTAAACCATTAACAACAAATACAACAATTTTAAGAAGGTTGATGTTATATAAGTGACTATTTCCTTACTTGCTATCACTTACCTTACATGTATGTGTATACATCTTATTCATTTGATCTTTACATTTATACCTAACTTTTTATTTCAAAAATTAAACACGTCCCGTACATGTACCAATAATAAACAACTTGCTAAAAATGCTAAGGAGTTTTTGTGTGTTTCAACTGCAATATTATACACGTATTCGACGAGAAAATAAGTTGTATTGGACGATTTTCACAGATTATCCTGTTCTTGTTAGGGACATTTATAAAGATTTTCCTGTTGTTTTAGAATTTGTCGTGTTGTGTTAGAACGGTTTTCAGAGAGATTGGCATGGTCTTGCTAAGTCGATTTACAAAGATTGACCTGTTATTATAAGTGCGATTTACAAAGATTGACCTGTTATTATAAGTGCGATTTACAAAGGTTGACTTGTTCTTGTTAGTGCGATTTTCAGATATTTTTCTGTTGTTTGTGAGCAATTTTCAATATCCGTCTGTTCTTAAAAGTGGGATTTTCTTGTTTCAGAGCGATTTTTAGACATAAGCATCTTTTTGTTGAGGTAATTTTCAGAGATTGGTCTGTTCTTGTTAGTACGATTTTTTGAGATTTTCCTGTTGTTTGCGGTAGATTTTCGGAGACTGAACTGTTCTTGTTAGAGCGGTTTTCAGATATTAGGCTCTTATTGTTTGGGCAGAGATTTTATTGTTGTTTGGTGGAATTTTTAAATATTGGTCATTTTAAAGTGCGATTTTCAGAGATTGGCCTGTTCTTGTTCAAGTGATTTTCAGAGTTTTATATGTCTGCTTTTGTTAAAGCTTTTTATATGATGTCTGTTTTTGTTAGGACGATATTTAAGAGATTGGTTTTGTTCTGTTAGAGCGATTTTCAAAGATTGGCTTGTTTTTGTTTTTTGTAAAAGTGATTTTCATAGATTGCTCTGTTCTCGATTAGACGGATTTTAATGCGAATTTTAGATTTAACTATTCTTCTTCGGACTATTTTCAAAGATTGGTCTGATATTTTTAAAGCAATTTCAGAATTTGGTCTTTGCTTTTTTAAGCGATTTTCAGAGATTGGCCGTTCTAGTCAAATGCGATTTTCAGAGATAGGCCTGATCTTGGTAATATGATTTTCAGAGATTAGTATGTTCTTGTTATTTTCAAAGATTGGTATGTTCTAGTGTTAGGGCGATTTTTATTGGTTAGCCTGTTCTTGTTAAAGCCGAGTTTCAGAGATTGGTCTGTTCTTGTAAAGGCAATTTTTGGTCTGTTCTTATTGGAGCGAATTTTCATGAATTGCCTGTTCTATTAGTACGATTGTCAGAGATTGGCCTGTCCTTTTGTAAAGACTTGGCTGTTCTTGTAAGAACTATTTTTAGAGATTGACCAATTTTGTGTTTTCCGCAATCATTTTATAAACGAAAATGTATGCGAATTTGTTTGCTGTATACAATATGTCTGTTTCATAAGAGTAACAAGCCTTGGTATCCAGTCATCTACGATCGATACAAAATGCATATGATAGATCATAGTTTATTTCTAGTTCGTGTATATAATTTTCTTTCTACTTGTTTCAGTTTACCATTGGCTACTATTTACAAGATCAATTACATTACTAAAAAAAGCTATGACCTTCGTGTTGTGTATATAGCTAGAACAAATAAATTTGATATCCTCTAACACTTTAGTTTTACATTATTAATTGCCTTTGTCTTTAGTCAGGTATAAAGAACACGCACAAATCCTTGTCAAAAGAAATCATATTTATTTTTTCAAAATAGAACCGCTTTATTCCAGTTTATTTAAGTAATTATATACCCTAAAGTTAAGTATACATATGATGTTTAAAGTTCTTTACATAATTGTTGTCATTAGTATATCACACTTTTTTGTTGTATACCACTTCTACAAGTAAGTAAAACGGACATAATCAATGCGTCCATATTTGAAGATAAATAAACATAGTGCACGTGTACGTGTTTAACGGCGTGCAAGACAATTGTTTAGCTATATAAGTATAGTACATACCATCTTTCAGAAGTTAGTTATCACAGTCAAAAATGAATGAATTCTAATTGCACGTCATATAGAGTTTTATTTCTTTACTCAAATAGACTAACCAAGCGTAAAATATTTTTGGGGGCATATCAAAGATCCGAAAAATAGGAAACACATAAACAGATTTATCAGAAATTTAGTCCACGTGAAATTACGGCAAATCGGATTAGTGCTATAACTTTTATTGTTGTTGTTGTTTTTCCTATTATTATTATCAAATTATCAAAGTGTCGTGAACTTATTGATATGCCCAGTTTCTTCTCCCTCTGATCCCTCATCTATTAATGTAATTATTTAATTAATTTGTCCTTTTCAGCGACAGTATGAGAAGTTTCCAAGGTCACGCATTACCCGGATCTTTCTTCATCGTCTTTGGTATTTGGTGGATGTTTAATATTATAAAGAGATATTTTAAATCTTTTAACGAAACAACATTCGAGTCCGGTGCTACATTTCCCTTGAAGAAATATCCTGTCGAACCTGGCTTAAAGTTATTTTTTGTGACAGTAGGGATGGCTATTGAGATTTTTATTGGAGAAAGTATGCAACACACAACTATGTATTTCTTTTTCGGTTTGACCGGAGTTGTTGACTTACTTCTTTACTTCGATTTTAACATTCCAAAAGATCTCGACTATGTGTCATTATCCTTAGCTATTGCAATGGAAGCCATTTTATTTAAATATCATTTTTTTGGAAGTTCTAAGCTTGAGATTCTTGTGCATACACTTCTAATTTACGTTCTTTGTTGCGCATTCATTTCAACCGTTTTAGAGATGAGATATAAGAATAACATCTTGGTATCTTTACTCAGACCGTATTTTTTTATTTTGCAAGGAACCTGGTTTTATCAAGTGGGGTTCATTTTATACAACCCCTTTTCTGCACCTTGGGATCCTGAGAGTCACCACAGTTTTATGACTGCAGCATTAGTGTTTACGTGGCATTGTGGGATATTATTTGCTATCAAGTTGTTTATCTTTTGTTTATTCGGAAAATTCTATTCACAAAACCGTACACAAAACAAATACCGTGAACTAGATATTGAACTCTGTGAAACAGAATAAAAAATCGAAATAAAAAGTTTTGTTCTTACGTTTGAATAATAGTAAATAGTTATTTTAGTTACATATTGGTTGTGTGCTTGCATGGAAACCGAAAACCCAATATTTATACTAATTATACGGTCATTAGGACTTCAATCATTGGCGTAAAATAATGTTCTTACTTTTTGACCAGTGGATTGTTTTTTGTAGTATCAGTTGGCAATATTTAAATCCATGATTAATGTAACATGTCATTTCAAACAAATGGGATCAATTTTAAAGTTTTGGAGACGATTAGACCTGGAATATAAAACTGAGGAAACCCTACCTAAGTAAACAATATTGTTGCCAAAACAAAATCAAATATTACCGTATAACAGTTCATATAATACACAGGTACGACTCCGCTAAGACCTAATAAACCTAAACTTATTTTTCATTTGGATTCAAATTTACTGTGTTATTTTGCAAGCATATTACTGCATCAAATTACAGATCTTATCTAATTTACTCCTTTTATGTTTAAACCATTACAATATATTACTGAGTTTCAAAATAGTTCATTTATTGAGACTACTTCTTTCGTGGCATAAGGGAGACAACTCGCATGTAAAACAAATAAATCGTTTTTGTTAATGTGCTGTTACATATTACAAGTATGGTATTCTATACTTGTTCATATTAATTGTCTAATGGCGGTGTTACGTGTTATAATTTAGACGTTTGATGGTTCTTAGATTCCTCAAACTGTTATTGCAAATCACAGATTAAGAAGTAAAAATATAGTGTTTTGTTAGAATTCAAAAAAACTACAAAGTTCGGCAGTAACCAAACTTACTGCATAACAACAATATATAAAACATGTGAATTGTTGCAAAATAACAAACAATGGCTTCACAAGGGCTGCTACCGCCAAAACCCTAACAAAAATAAATAATAATATGAAAATGCGGTGTTGTAATTATGCCATTAAATCATGTAAAAGGTGATAGATATAACACATTCATTTGACAAACGACATCAGTGATGATGTTATATGACATGATAATTCTGCACTGGTTAGTTTATTAATTGCCTATATCTTAAGAATTTGTGTACGATTTCTTGGTGTGATAAAAGATACTGGATTTATTTGTTTGTTTTGTTTGAAAGGTGTTTAACTCCGTTTTCAGCAAATTTTCAGCTATATCTCGGCTTCCAGTTTTTATTGGGGACGGAAGCCAGAGTATCCAGCGAAAATACCCTAACTGCGGTAGGAAAAGTGGCAATCCTTGTCAATTAATATTGGAGTCGAGTGCACCCTGCCTACAGAGAGACAAGTACACACAATCCCAGTGTAGAAAACCATATGTTCAATAGAAGACAAACTACCTTAGCCACTCGGCCACCGAGGTTCTTAAACATACTGGAAATAGTACGACCAAAATAAGGCCTCTTTGGACCTTCTTCTTTATTTGTATCAGCTATTGTCTTCATCCTGCATGGTCATTAAGATTATTATTCAATTTGGATTTCAATAACAAAAGACAACTTTAAACTTGGAACACAAATCATAAAAATTGAACTAAGATGTCTTCATTTCAATCACCATTCTCTTGTCACATGGGTCCCAGTTGAAACATCTGCATTCTTATTTTGAAAAAAAAATTTGCAGAATAATTTAAGTCAATCAGTCAAAGCTTGTTTAAAGACAAGCTAATATTTCAAAGTTATCCTGTTCATACCTTCACAGTTGCTTAGTTATTAAATGACTTGTTGGAATTTTTAAAACATTGGAACACTGCAGTCAATGTGTCTGCTTTTACCAAGTCAACCCGAACACTGCAGTCAATGTGTCTGCTTTTACCAAGTCAACCCTAGGAGATGCTGTGTTTAATTGGAGATGACATGTCAGTACCAGCTTTATTTTGTTACTTCAGCAAGTGTGGACAGTAGTGAACAAAAATTACTCTACATGATCAAAATATAAATATCATTATATTGTCATAATACAAAAGATATATATTGCAAAGTTTTGATGCACTCTATATAAAGGTCAAAGTCAAGCGACACCAACCACACTTCGATGTACTGCTGATGGGAAAACCTTCAACGTAGCTACTGGACCACGAAATTAAAGATGATGTTTGGCCAGTGACACCAGCCAGACTGTCATAACCTCTGGGCCTTGAAATTGAGGAAAAGGTCATTTGTCACCTACCAAACTGTCATGTACTATGCATCTGCAACCTGTATACCAAGCAGACGAGACAAAAACCAGAGGCATTGAAAAGCCTGTATTACTCACCTGATTAATATAAACACTGAAGAAGACATTTAACCCCATATTAAACATAGTCCTGTAGTGGCAACCATTTTCACAACCTGATTGGTATGCAATACAGTTTTGTACATGACCATTGTGGGAATAATGCTGATAGTTTGTTTAAACCTACCATAATTACATGGTTTACAAAGAAAAGAAGAGACAAAGACTTTTCAAAAATTTTCTTTGCAGTTTTCTTTCTTGGTTAAACCCAGTCTGGCTATGGCAGCCATCTTGGATTTCTGTTTGGAACAAAAATAAGCTTTCTATGGTATCAATAAACACTCGTTTATAGTTTGGCTTCAATCAGCTTTGCAGTTTCTGATTATGATACAAATGGACATTTTAATAGGGTTTTTTGTTAAACTAAGTCTTACTGTGACTGCCTTTTAAAGCCCTATCAGAATAGAAAACAAAATATTGTAAAGGACCATCCAAAGGTCAAGAAAATTCAATAAGCATCGTGATCAAGTTTGATTTAAATTGGTTCAGTAGTTACACAGACAAAGATTGAAATGTAAATGTTTACAAATGACATATGTTGCATAGTGATGACAGTAGATCAAAAGACCCCTCTGGATTGTGTTGGGTGAGCTGATATGATAGGACTTCCAGCAGTTATTTTTAATTTGGTTTGACTGGTGTAACCAAGTAGAATATCAACTATACCATGGAGAAAAAAACTCCACAAATTTTATAAGAGCACATTTGAAACTACTAAAAATAATTAAACATACTGTTTTAATCTATTTAATTTTCCTAAAAGGTGTACATGTTTACAAAAAATTGCCATAAGCAAAATCCATCTGTCAGACAGATAGACAAATACATATGATTTTATAAACTAATGTTCTGTTTTACAATTACATGTAATATTAAATAATAAAGTGATAAAATGGAAGACTAGTAATGTGAAAACTAAAACAAAATATATATAATGTGTCAAAACAAATATTTACTCATTAACCTTAATGCTGTAATTTTACCATTATTTTGTCTGAAAGTATTGCCTTACTCATTAACCTTAATACTGTAATTTTACCATTATTTTGTCTGAAAGTATTGCCATTTCAAGTAGCTAAAACATCTACACTAACAACTACATTGAATAAAACATCCAACTGCCTCGATGGCAGCCTTCCTCACAACCATTCATGATAGCACCATCATTATTAGGAATGATGTTTTTCATTCATCAAGCTTCCTCTTTGGTTTCTTTGGGTTCCTTGATCTACTTTTAGCCTTACATAATGGACAAATAGGAGCATTTCTATGGATCTGTTGATGACAGGATAAGCAAGCCTATAAAAAACACAAGAATACATCATTTTCTATTTCAATTGTCTTAATATATAATAATTTAATTCAATTCTTATATATTAAAGAAAATTATGCAGTTTTCAAGATATTACTTAAAGTTATTTAAAAAAACACACACAAACAAATAAAAAAAGTTTAATGCTTACAAATATCATTTAAAACAGGTCTGGGCAACATAAAAAATTCTTTGTTAAGAATTTTTTCATTCTAATTTCCTCAAATCAAAACTTGTTATTTCTTCGGTTGTCATGATTATGGAGCAAACTGTAATACTATGTAAATATTTTTACTCAAAAAGGTTTTATGGTGATTAGACCAGATCTGTAATCATCATTATTTGTTGAAGAAATATAATGCAATGTTCAAATCATCATTTGGTTACAGATTGTGCAACTAGGTAAATCCATCTGAGAAATTAGTTCCTTCATTCAAAAGCATCACTTAGTCTATAGAAAACTTGTTAATAGTACATTAGGTACACTACAGAGTGAAAGGGATGGCTTCCCTTTTTAATGTTTCATTGATAGTGAAGCTTTGTTGTCTCAGATAGTTTGAAGACATTTATTCTTACATCCACCTAACAGCAACAAAGTTGTTAAAGCCATGCAAAAAAACTGTAACACACTACAAGTGGACATAGAAAAATCATTTAACAAAATAAATAGGTTAAAATATTTGTAGAAGGGAAATTAGTGATGATCTGATCACTGTTGACTGATAAGAAGCAAAACCTATCAGTTTTAGGGTACATGTATTATATGCAACAAAGACAAAGCCATATTTCGAATAAGAATAAGGTTCATTGTTTCTTATAACTAAATGTAACTCTGACCTTCATAGGAGGAGGTTGCTGTCTAAATGGTTGTCGCTCTGCTGGTTTGTTTCTTGGTACAGGTATAGGCTGAGTACTGGGAGTGGGAATGTTTAAGGTCTGTGGAATGCTGGGTTCTGGTGGAGATTCTGTGTTCCACTCTGTACTCTGCTTCTCGAAAAATCTAAAATTGCCAAAAGTAAATAAGAAATAAATTAATATTTAGGGCGAAAACAAAAATAAACTTGAATCTGTTCCTGAATTAAATATGTATAGAAATCTGTACCAATGTTACTTTAAAATGGATGTTTGAAACTTTTTAATTTTACCCCATCAACCCTTATCCAATCCTCCTCCCCTCCACCCCACCAACTGCTATCTAATCCCCTATCCCTACCACAAAAAAAACCTGACAAAAGACAAAAATTTCTTAATATACATGAATAAACAATAACACATTTAAACACCTATCTTTTGCACATTACATGTGTAGAAGAATATGTCATTCATGTATTCAGATAAATTATTTGAAATGTTTATC
This sequence comes from Limnoperna fortunei, assembly GCA_944474755.1. Classification (NCBI taxonomy): domain Eukaryota; kingdom Metazoa; phylum Mollusca; class Bivalvia; order Mytilida; family Modiolidae; genus Limnoperna; species Limnoperna fortunei. The sequence continues at coordinate 45,344,613 of OX104118.1, read as the reverse complement.
ACTAAAATAAGTACATCTTTAGGCTAAAGGTTTTTATTTACTTACTAGTTTAAAGATTAGAAACACATGTTTTGATTAGTTTAAGAAAAATTCGTTTTTAACAATTATGTTTCAAACAGCATATGATAAAATGTATCACGACACCATAATTTTGTTAATAGATAAGACTATGATTCACCAAATCCATAATAGTTTCCAATTGACTATGTAAGACTATTAAAAGCAGATTGTATACTTAGTACCCCATTCTAAATGAAGTAAAAATTATCTTCAACCATAACAACTGTTTTTGTTTGAAGTCATGTTGATCATGATAAGACAAAAAAGTTGTTTTTACTCTGGGGTAAGCTTTTCCTCTTCCTCATTGAGGTTAGGTAACTTTTCCATCCCCATCAATGACCTCATGTGATCTATATCCTCTTTCAAAGGTCTGAATTCTTCATACATTTTCTTGGCATTGTCTAAAGATCTGTTTCTATCTTCTTCTGCTTGTTTAATGGTGGTTTCCATCTTCAGTGATGCAAAAAAAAATATTGAGAAAAGTAAGAAAATTAGCTAGCTTGACAATTAAGATTTAGCACACCTTGATCAGAGTGAGACTTAAACCTGCAATTTAATAAAGCATTAAGCATTAATTTATTGTGCAACCTGCAATGTCAGTGTTGACAGGCATGTAATCAACAGTAGACAAACTACCTTAAGTTAACCACTTGGCCACAAAAAGAGTTACTTGTAAGCATAGTAGACCTTTAAGCATTAATTTATTGCACAACCAATAACAACAGTGAATTATATTTTGCCCACCGAAACCCCTTGTCAGTCACTTAACAAAACACTAAATAATTTTCATCAACAACAACAACCTTATAAAATTATATCTAATTAATGTTAATGCATATTAAATGACTAGCCAGTGCAGATATACATTTGTACTAGTACATGTATAAGCAGCGATTAATGGATATATGTGGAAATGAGCACATTTAACTGGATATTTACAGAGAAAAATATGTAATTCGAACATACTGATTCTACTTTGTAAATTATTGAACATTTAAGAATAAAATAAAAACTATGTATCGAAATATTGCATTCGCTGTTTGGTTAAGATTGTTTGTTTGAGGTCTAGATTTATGCCACTTTCAGCAATTTTTTCCTACAAGTATATCATGGTGTCCAGTTTTTATTGGGGTAGAAAGCAAGAGTACCCTGTGAGAAACATCGACCATCAGAAGAAAAATGTGAAATCTTGTCAATCAAGGAAGAATTCACACACACCTTGCCAATGGACAAATTAAACACATTGCTGAAACATTGTTCACTATGAGTAAAAGAGTTACTACCTAACCAATCTGCCAACAAGGGTCCTAGCTTATGAGAATTGCTCATTAGGACAATATCAGCAAATGAAAACAACAAAATTTAAGAACAATTAAAAGAGCTGTGCTGTGTTATGAGCAAATGATACACCCTTCTGAAAAAAAAGGACAGGAGCTATATCCACTTCATGGATGCATAATTCTATCTGCACTAATGAGAAAATTACATTTAACAATGTCAACATTATGACTTTAAAATGTTTTCTACCAACAAAGTCCAATAACTCTACACACAGAAAATAAGAATATTACCAAAAACTAAGGCTCACATCTATACCAAAACAATTCCCAAAATGTTAAAGAAACTTTTAAGTCTGAAAACCATCAAAATTTACCTCTTATACAAGAACTAATACCATACCTTGGTACCTAAAATTAAGAATTGTACGAAATACAAAAGAAAGCTCACATCTATTAATATATTCAACTCACCAAACTTTTAACAAAACTGATGAAGGGTTTTTGAGTTTGAGTTTGAATACAAAGAAATCCCTCATTTATTCATGCAGGAGTATCATTCTCTATAATGCAAAATCATATTTTACCCAAAAATATACAGACAATGAGGCAACCATAATTAACAGCTGTGTACAATTGAAAAAAATCTGTGAAGGCATCCTCAACATACCATGTGACATGTGGACAATGAACAGACATTTGTAAACCATAATACATAGATCTGCAATAGATGCCACAGGTAAAAAATACAAATATTAATTGGAAAATCTTGGTCAACTAGAAATCTCACAACAAATCATCAAATGGCACACACAACTGAGTCCAGTCTCACATCGCAGCCTCAGAGAAAAATCACATGCATTGCACATGTTTCAGGCACAATTGCACATGAATCAAACCTTTCCAATAATTGTTTCTCTTGATAAGGAATAACTGTAAAATGGGTGTATTAAACATTTGTGTGCAATAAAGTTATATTATTATACATTTACCAGATTAATATCAGCATGGATGAGTCTCAATTCCTCAACGTGTGCCATCTTTTCTTGTAACAGCAATTCCATTTCTTGTTTGTATTCTTCCAACCTTTTCTCCTCTGTTTCAGAACAATCAATTTCATGCTTCAATTTGTTACGAATCCTCTCAAGTTGTATGGTTCTGCTCCTGATAATTAATCAGATGACAAATTTTGTATATATATATGTACTAGTACATGTATAATTTCAATTTTTACAAAATATATAAATTAGGATTTTTCAATAACATAGATGTATGATGTATTAAAAGTGATTCATGTACATGTACGTACTTCTGCAACGACTTATGAGTAATATTGTTTTACAGGTATGCAAATTTCAGCAATTTCTCTGTAAAATTGGCTCATGTAAAATAAACATAAACTCTATTGTAAAATGTATGGTCTGCTTGTTTCACATGTTTTCTTAATACACTTTAATTCATGTATAAATTTCAATACTCCATCGTATACATGTACATGTAGATCTGCATTTTAATCTCTTTTACTTTTGTTTTTCATACATACAATTTGTTGTTGACAATTTTACAATTCATGAAATTTTTAAGTGAATTGTGAAATTCAAGAGTTTATAAATGACTTATTTTGAGACTTCAATAAGGGTCATGTTTGTTATTTTTGCTGGTATTGTATAAAGCTTTAAAGTAGTTTGTACATGTATAGTTAAATATTTTGTTTTTTTTTCTCCTCTTTTATGCATGTACACTGCGGCCAAGATGGATTCCGCAAAGTCTGTGAAAAACACGGCCAAACATGACTTGGCTATCAACTTTTTAGTGATAATTATCCACGAATGTTTCCTGACCAAAATGACTGCACAATCATCTATTCATGATCTTTGTGGTATTGCCGCGATAAAGACATCTGATGAGTAACATGGTTTTTTCGTGGACTTTGTGGAATCCATCTTGGCCGCAGTGTACAGGTATGTTTTTTAGCAGTTTAATATATTGAAGATAAAGCATCAAAGATTTGATTAACTATTGCCACACATTTTCATAAATACATGTATTAAACATAACAATATAAAATAATCAACTGTCACAAACAGTTCATTAAAATAAATGTTTCTTTAGTCATTAGTACACAAATTGATTAATGTAATGAAGTATACTATTAGAACTAAGCAGTGGAAAATTACATCATTGTGACACATAATACATCATGTAGTTAATGTAAAATTGTAAAATTCACTATTAAAAGCATTTAAGCATATTTAACTTAAATTTGTTTAAAGTAACTGCCAATATACTAATTTTACTATGTTTCTCTCATTGCAACACTCGTTTCAACACTATCAGTATCGTATATTTGCAATCTCCAGCATCAAATTCATATATGCTCCGAAAATTTTCATAAGTTTCATAAATTGCTCAGTACTGCTCTGACCTGGTTTCCGTTCATATTTTAAACCTACACTTTATATACCAAATAAAAGTTAAACAGGTAACAGTTGACTGTTTGGCTCGTAAACGTAATAAACATGACGCTGCGTCAAAAATACAAAGATTCTTACAAAAAATGGGAATAAAATTTTAAAGGCGACATTAGGGGATTCTACAAAATGATAGGGCAGCTTCACTTGAAGATGATCGAGGGCAAAGTGTGACCATGATATTGAGACTTCTTTGCCCCGAGTCGCCCTCCAACAGGAGCCCTGTACATTTTCTGAATGGTACATGAACTACCTTAACCACTCTGCCCCCAAGTTTCACAGGGATGGTTTGAGTTGTTTTATTATGCAAAGCTGTTTTGATGTTTTTTGGTTTAACACATTACAAATGTACCTGTGTCTTTGAGCTAGTTTGAATTTATCCTTATAGCGAGCATCGCAGATGCAAGCCATACGGTTACATGCATGTGTGTTAATAAGGTCACATGAGCCATATGAACAAACCCATTTCCCATGGTAGCTGAGCTGTCAGAAGAAAATATTGTGGTCAAGCATAAAAAAAATTGATTTTATAGTAGACAGAAAGAATTTTACATCGATAAAATTAAAGTGTTTATTTTTTAAATAAAAACAAAAATCTCAGACAATTTTTTTTTGTAACCTCAAAAAAGCTTTATTTATTTTTAACATTTTTTGTGATGTGACCCATTTAAGACGTCATGTCACTAAAGGAATGCAGAGGCACTATTAGGGTGCTCTGAAGTAACCATGAACCATAAAATATGTGATGCTCGCATTTAGGCTGTGCCTATATTTATATTATATAGGTAGACATTAGATGTATACATAACTTTCCAAGTTAGTAGCTATATAGTTTGATATTGTTTCTCATGGACTCAAGGGGGTTCACATAACATAAAACTTGCGATGAATTATTCTACAATCATGCATCAATACAATTACAAGGTAAAAAAAAATTATACCACAGAGAAAACTCCCTAGGATCAATATTGAAGGGATATCACTCGACTCAAAGGGTACACCTATTTACATATAATTTTCCAAATATTGAGTTATTATTCTGCTTCTATGTCACATGTTTATTTCTTTGTATTGTCGATTTTCAAAGCTCATTTATTATGCTACGACATTTTAAGCAGATTTTTCCTGGAATCGATTCTCACGTATGTTAAAATTTTTGAATAAATTTTGTATAAATAGGTTATATTTACTAAAATAAGTGATACTTAGCGCACTGAATACCTAAGTTCCTTAACATTTTCTAATTTATTCAGAAGTTCGATTTCTTTTTCTTCCATTGTTTACAGTTCTCTGTGTGAAGTAAAATTTATGTATCGCTTTTCACATTTCCTTAGTGTTAAACGTTTATCTGAACTATAGATATAAAACTAATAAAAGGGTCATATTCGGTTGCTCGTTTCCGATTTGATACATTGCAAATGGCAAGTCATATTTTTCACTTTTAAAGGCTTCGTTAATTAAAATGCATTCGTTATTATATTATATTATATTATATTATATTATATTATATTATATTATATTATATTATATTATATTATATTATATTATATTATATTATATTATATTATATTATATTATATTATATTATATTATATTATATTATATTATATTATATTATATTATATTATATTATATTATATTATATTATATTATATTATATTATATTATATTATATTATATTATATTATATTATATTATATTATATTATATTATATTATATTATATTATATTATATTATATTATATTATATTATATTATATTATATTATATTATATTATATTATATTATATTATATTATATTATATTATATTATATTATATTATATTATATTATATTATATTTGACAGTAAATTATTTTTTTCCTTATTAATTCCGTTCCAATGTGTCTCATTGGGAGTCAAATAACAATCAATTTTAACTTCCGTTTTCAATATTATGACGTTACATATAGAAACGGTCAGAGCAACGGACGCCAACATGACAGCCGTGATAGCGCTCGTGAATCTTTTAATTGTGATTGCATGTCAGCCATGGTTAGTTGAGCCACCAACTGAAAATCTGGTGTAAGTTTATTTAGCTGTTGATGTAAAATACTTCGTATTAATAGAATAAATTTGTGTTAACAAAATAATTGTTGCCAAAATAAATTTAAGATTGTGTAGAATATATCTATATTTCCAAAGAGCACGGTCTTTTGTTCTTCTTACGAGACATACGAAGCCGAGTCTTCGCTCTTACCTGGCAGAACAAAAATGTATCTGTTTATGAAAATGTTGTTACCTATTCCATATAGTGTATTCAATACGTAGACACGATGTACGAAAGTCTAATATCATTATAACTGTAATTTTTTAACGTCGGGTGACTGGTCGATGAAAGCACAGAACAATCGTCCGCGACTGCTTTCGGCGTGTTTTAAAGATATATACTTTATATGTTTGTTTTTTTAAATTTATTTAAGGTTTTTAAAGCCACAAAAGACATAAAAACTACAGGCGCGTAGCTGCCTACACGCGGCTGAATCAACATGATTTTGACCAAAAAATAAAAACTTTCCCTGCAATCAATAAACTTTCCATTTTCAGTACTAAATAAAGCACCTTAGAACTCTCCAAAATGCACCATTGTTTTCAAAATGTGTATTCCCCGGACCCCCTAGTTATTTTGTGAATCCAAAATGTAACTCGGCTAGATAGGCCCTTTAAGACATGTCGTTTTATATCTCTGATGCTTAATATGTTCCGAACCATATGGATAGTCTCACCAATTTATGTGCCCTTAAAGATAGTGCGACTACACCTGTTTCTTTTTATTTTCAGGACCATTCCCGTATACATCTTTGACCCAACTGATCTGGAATTTGTATTAAATGAGGTAAGTTATTCTGTAAAACATTTACGCATATGCTAGAATTAGTCCAGGAATAAAATTGAGGAATACCATATGATGTCATAATCTGATCGTTTTCTTCATGTTTATTATAATTACAAACATTTTCATGATTTTGATTTATTAGGAACGCAGAATGTAGGCAAATTTGTCATTTTTAAATTCGTTAAAATATACTCACTCAAAAAAGAAACGCAACATAGGATAATTTTTGCAAATAACTTTTTGCGGACAAATGACATATAAATATTTAAATATATATATACACAACATCATAATTACACCTTAATTAAGGGTTTCCAGGTGAAAGTCCATTCACCCTTGAACGACTGTGGTCGAAATCTGGAGCACATTATGAATTGCGCATTGCTAAAACAGTGTCGACTTTCACGTGCAAATCATGGCTATTTTTTTCCACTCAGACAATCGGTATAAAACCGCACTGTTTCTTTTCTTGACTGCATCAGTAAAATAAAATTCTGATGAGGTGATTCTATTCCAAAGTTAGATGCTGCTACCCGGAATATCGCTATCGGTCGAATCGAGGCCGTGGAATAACAGTATGCTGTTGCCAGAACGTACAATGTTCATCGTAGCACAATTTCATGCCTTTGGAGACGTAACCAGCAGCTTGGTACTACGACAAACTGACTACGTTCAGGGCGTCCGCGTGTTACAACTCGGGCACAGGATCGTTACAATTTAGATTATTCCATCTACGGGACAGGACTATTACTGCAACAAAAACAGATGTAAACGTCCCTGGGTTGGGCCGTATGGAATTTACAGAACTGGAGAAATGTGTGGTTAGCTACAATAATGTAGTTAGAAAGAGGTCCCATTACTCGTAATGAAACAAAAACACTCTTGGAATTTATACACATTTTCCGCTATTAAACTGCTATTTTTGTTTAATTTATATTTTTTCCTTCTCCGCCGTTCAGTTGACATTTCTACAATGTCTAATTAAATAATTTTAACACTTGTTCGTAATCATGGCATTGTTGACAAAAAAGGAAAACAAGAGCTACATTATTGTAGCTATGTGTGGTTCAGCGATGAGTCACGTTTTCAGCTTGAACAGCGAGATGGTCGCATACGAGTGTACAGGCGCCGAAATACTAGAAAACGTTTTGCGCAAAATTGTGTTGTAGAAAAAGACAATTTAGCATGTTAGGCGGAGGCAGTGTTATGATGTGTGCCTCTATCTCTAACGCCAGGAACACACAGCTGATACATATCCAAGGCAATCTTAACGCTGTTAGGTATAGAGACGAATTATACGACCGCATTTATTGCCCGTAATTGACATTCAAAGAGAAATTTTTCAACACGACAATGCCCACCACATTTTAACAGTAGATTTGTTAGAGCAACAGCATGTCAATATGATCCGTTCGCCATCACGGGATGAACTGGATCGGCGCGTGCGCCAAAGACTTCCACCGCCGCAAAATCTGCAATAATTAGAGCAGGCACTTCAGTATGAGTGGCAAAGGATACCGCGTGTTCGTACTCAACATTTAATCTGTTACAAGCAAATGGTGGGCACAGCAGATACTGACATTTTTTGCGTGATTTATTTACAATATGCGACACAATGTTATATTAAACATAAAAAGTCCAACGTAACCAGAATTTACATTTCTATTTTCACAAGCGCTTTCATGTATCATTACAATCTTCAGGTGAATGTTTTTGTGAATCTATTGGTAACGTTTACGTGACGTTACGTTATTGTTAAAATATAATATATAGATATGCAATGAAGGATCTATCTTAAATGTAAAATCACTGTCCCCAGCAACCATTTACTATTTCAGGAAGAGAGTACCATTCCGTGGAAGGATACAGCAACAGTTATTGGAATTATATGTCTAGTTTGCTGTGGTTTTTACCAAGTTATACTGATGAAGAAAGAATATGAAGGTCAGTAAACATAAGTATTATTAAATAACTCATACCACCATATCTTTATGTTACTCAAGTACACTTTATTTAAAGTAAGTGGTTAAATTTTGTAAAATTATTTTTTTTAAATTTTCTTTTGATTGTTTGCTTGTTTGAATGTGTTTATACCACAGTATAATGATTTTCAGTTGACATTTCTGCAATGTCTAATTAAATAATTTTAACACTTGTTCGTAATCATGGCATTGTTGACAAAAAAGGAAAACAAGAGCTACATTATTGTAGCTATGTGTGGTTCAGCGATGAGTCATTCAGAAGATGACCGAGTACCACTTTTGCAAAGATGCTCCAAAGATTCGTTTTTCTTTAATGACTTACATAATTAAAAAAATGGTCAGTATTTGGTCTCTATGTACCAAGCTTTGATATGTCGCCCATAGCTACGTGACAATGTCCTCTAATCTTTAAAAATGCAACTGTTCTTTTTTCAAGCAAAGGAACCTTTTAATAAATTATAGTTTAAATTTTTTATTTTATTTAATTGATAATATTTACAGAAATTGAAAGAATACTACAAAAGTGTTATGAAGACCACGAAAAAGTTACGGAAATTCCTAAATTCTACACAGGTACCGTATTTAGTTATATCGGAATGATGTCTGCCTTGATACAGTTCTATTTTCATTAAAGAACACGTAACAATAAGACCAGACAACATCAAGTTGACATGAATTTTCTCATTCCCTCTCGTCCCATTTTTTGCATTATTTATCTTAGGTTTTTAGTAACTCCTACCTGTCAGACGTATTGGAGATATGTCGATGATAATGCAGAATTATTTAAATGTGGCGTAATATATAGAATATCATATATAAGTATTTCCATGTTGCACCGACATAAAAATCATCCCGAGAGCTCTGTCGTCTGTTGATATGTGGTGCGATATGGAATTTGTCATTTATGATACAACCGTTGTATTTTGTATATGATAAAAATCTGTATGCATGATAACTTTATTTGTACAGAAACTGCGAAAACCTTTTCTGAATTGGAAGCACGGTCAAAAACACTCAAAGCCAGATTCCAGAATGTGGAGAACAAAGTAAAAAACACTGCTGATTATGATAACCTGATGGAAGATTTTGAATACGTTAGAGAAAGCTGGAAACAACAGTTCAATGCGTTCAGTGCCCTGGATATTGACCTTAATGGAGTAGCAATCAGTGATAAACAACTTAAAGCACAACTAGTGATGATCAACGGACTCGTAGGTAAGTACCCGTATGTCTTTTTTTACAATGCACATTTTAAAGAAATACAAAACTTAATATGCTCTCTTTTAATATTATATTTAATATTTATTATTATAAACATCAAAACTATTTTAGTTTTGTAATTTACTTTAAATCAATTAAATCTGAAATAGTGGGATTTCACCAATTTCCTATGTTTTTTATTCTCAATATGCTGTTTTAATTTGCGACTGGCCAGCTGAATTAAACATGGACTATCTCAAAATTAGTTAAAATGTCACGTTTAACCGTTAATTCCATGTTTAATTTATAGGCAGGGAACTGAAAACTATTGAAGGTTACATTAGCGAAGATATGTTGTCATTGGAAGAAGTTGTTAGAGATGTCCAAATCCTACAGAAATATTTAGGTAACAGTGTTGATAGCACTATCTCACCTGTCCAAAATGTTAGAAATACTTCATAATTAAACCAATGTGTGGCTAAAGTTTGACTGATGAGACATGCGGCTCCATGGTAGGGATACAACGTTTGTTTTTGTTTTGTTTCCTTTTTATTGTAAGAGGGATACGTGTTGATTCATACAGATAATAATAAAGCATGCGCATGTGCCTGTCAAGGGTGGGTACAACATATTTTTATATTATTTTTCAATGCCGATAATTAGTAATTATAGCAAATGTTTTATTCGTCGTTTCTTTAAATTTTGATTGCAGGAAAAATGAAGAATTGATGTTAAGAAATAGATGGAAAGAGATGAAGTTGGGGTGATGTACAAAGGAGGAGAGGATGAAAATATTGAAATTTGTGTTTTTATATCAGTTAATAAAATGTTTCAATTTGAACGACTTGAATTTTCTATTATTCACTGACTGCACGTATGGTTACAGAGAAAGAAAAAAAATATCCAAAAACTTGCAAATATCACTATACAGAGAACGAAAAAAAAAATCAAAAACTTAACAAAACTCAACATCATATTTGTGGTAATCAAAAACTTGTAAGGAAATGCATTCATAGGGTCTTCAAAAGAATGTCCAAAATAAGGAAATTTCACAGAAGACCATCTCTTGAACATAGCCGAAATGTTGCTTGCTGGACGTAAAACAACAATAAATCAATCAATCAATCATAGAGGACCTCCCATGCACAATTTTTACAAAACACTTCATTTGGCATTTTATTTTGTTTTTCAGTTCGGACAATTATAAACTAATATTCCTGGCGGGGGGGGGGGGTGGCTTTTATTGAGTCTCATCAGCATGAAATAAGGAACAGTCTATACTTAAGACTGTAAATGGGTTTTAGATGGCAATGTAGCCAATCGGAAAGAATGATTCATCATTAAATCCATGTTTGAAGTCAGATCAGCACAAAACGATTAGTTTTTATAAAGGCCCTACTATTTTTCAATCTTGCACAGTCACGATCAATAAGTCTGTTTCAGAAAAGATTTATATTTAAATTCAATCTATACTGCACAAGTGAGTAATTTGCACAAGGGACGACCCATACAGAAGAAATTTAAAATATCAGCCAATCAGATCCAGGGCCGCAAATACCATTGGAGCAACGGAGGCAACTGCCTCCTCTATTTTTACAACAACAACAAAATTAAGTGTATTTATTCTTTGACAAAATCCAATCACAAAAAATCAACTATAATTATAAATATTTAAACATGTCTTTCGTAGTTAACGGTAGTGTGTTATTTTTATCATCTGGATTTTTTGCTAAAGATATCCGACATTGGTTTTTTATTATTGTTTTCCCGCGAAATGTCAACATTGTTATTGAGCACAGTCGAAAAAAAAGCAAGTCAGCTAGTAGGGTAGCCAAATCTGTACTCGTCCGAAGGCAAACTGTTTGCTAAAAACATGATAACTCAACACCAAAATATGTTGTGAGCTTAAAAAAGAAATAAAACATCTAATTTGTTACGAAACGATAATCGAGGAACCTATAGCTATAGATTTAATCCATAGTGTAATTTAATTCACAAAATTAATATCAACAACTCATACCAGTTTCAATTTCTTAATTGAAATCTAGACAAACATGACGATTTGTAAATGAGTAATATTAAGGAAAGAAAGTTCTATGTCCAAACACAAAATCAGATGTATCAGAGGATATTGTTTTTAGAGACAATCCGTTTTAAACGTTTGGTTTTTTTCCAATCAAAATTAAAAAAACCCCAAAACATGAACGTTCTAAAGGACAATCCAATACATTTTAAAAAGAGCTCTCAGCTTTGTAGTTTCTCATACAAATGCATTTCAGCATTTATCAATAGGATCCTACGTTAATCTTAATCTTGAATTTCTGAAAAGCATAAATAAAAATGTTAATACCATCAGATAAACATTTTGACCAAAGTTGGTTTCAATTGGCACAAACACAGATGAAATGAAAAAATAATACAGACGACAACAGACTATGATTCCTTAACTAGACAAATGTTTGACATAATTTTTTAAATACACTGCATGTTACTTTTTTTAAGTTTGACTATAAACAATTTTTCCGTTCTTAATACCTCTCTAACGTCTGATTGGACGTCAAATAACAATCAACCTTTAACTTCCGTTTTCCATATTATGACGCTACATATAGAAACGATCATAGCAACATATGCCATCATGACAGCCGTGATAGCGCTCGTGAATCTTTTGATTGTGATTGCATGCCAGCCATGGTTAGTTGAGCCACCAAATGAAAATCTTGGGTAAGTTTATATAGCTGAAGAGTTTAAATTCTGTTAAATGTTTTAGCATTTAATAGTAAATGTGGATTACAAAATAATTGTGGCGATAGTACAGCTAAGATCATGCATAATATATCTATACTCCGAAAGATTACGATATTTTTGTATTTCTTACAAGACATACTCAGAGACGGGTTTCCGCTCATACAGGGCATTATACAAAAATAATTGTTTACTAATTACATATGGTGTACGTTCAATACAACGGCCAATACAACTACACGATGTACAAAGGCAAATATCACAAGTAAAAAAAATTATGGCCGTGCCATCCGATTGGCTTGGTTGTTAATTACTTCACTTCCATGGACTGCAATACTCGAAGTGCATGGAACCGTCGTACGTCTAAGAGAGTCAACGTAGTTCTTAGAAACATGAACTATAAATATAAATAAGCAACATGTGTTTCAAAACAACAGCAAATTAACTGTAGAATACGTGACAGTTTTTCAAGAATCATTTAAAGAAAAGTATTTATCAAAATTTAAATGCTAGTGTCTAGTATGCAGTTAGCCTTTTACTAATGATCAGCGGGTTGCGAGTTCGACTAAGGTATGCTCATACAATTATTAGTTTTTCAGCCAAGGGTCGGGGACGCTCTGGTTGAGCGGGTAGTTCGTCTACTATTGATCACGGGATCTGTCAACACTGAGGTTGCGGGTTCGAGTTTTACTGCTGGCCGGACGTACTCGACTCCAATCTTAATTGACTAGTGCCAGTTTTCCTACCGAAAGTCTTGGGTTTTCTCCAGGTACTCCGGCTTCCTCCTCCAATAAAAACTGGACGCCATGATATAGCTAAAAATTGCTGAAAGTGGCGTTAAAGTTTAACTTAAACACAATTTTAACAAACCAACAAAAGTTCTCCAGCCAAAGGTCGGGGAATCTCTGAGTACTATAGTTAACTCCCTATATAAAATGAAGCAGTAAATTGCTGAAAACTAGAGAAAAAAGAAGCAAAAAGATAATTTTTAAAGTTTTAAAGACATACACTTTCATGTATTGATTTAATATTATTGTAGATTTTTGGTGGCACTGGAGACATATAAAACTTTAGATATAGAGTTTTATATATTATCTCTGATGCTTAATATATATATGCATAACTGTCAGGAACCCGAGATAGTCTCATCAATTTAGTTTACTCTAAAGATAGTGGGACTACCTTTTTTTTCAGGGCCGTCCCCGTATACATCTTGGACCCAACTGATCTGGAATTTGTATTAAATGAGGTGAGTTATTGCATAGCAAACATTTAACGCATTCATAGATTTATTATTTATAATACACGTAGTATATTATAATTTATTATTTTAAAATTTATTATATCAGAGACGTATGCTTCGGTTTATACAGAATAAATAAACATGTAATAAAAGATCTAAATAAAAAGTTACTTTTTGAATTGCAGGAAGAGAGTACCATTCCGTGGAAGGATACAGCAACAGTTATAGGAATTATATGTCTAGTTTGCTATGGTTTTTACCAACTTGTACTGATGGAGAAAGAATATGAAGGTATGTAAACACAAACATTTGTTATATAAATAACACCATATCTATACGTTGCTCAAGTGTTTTTTGAGGTTAGGGGTTGTCAGTTTTGTAAAATATACAATTTTGAAGGTTTTTTTATTGTTTGCTTGTTTGAAGTTTGTATTTTATGCAACTTTCGGCGATTTTTCAAAGCGCCCAGATATTTGAGGTAATAAAATTTGCAATCTTTAAAGATACACTCGAGGTCAACTAATCTGTCTCGAACTTGCTTCCTGTGTTTAGACGCCGGTGATCAATAGTTGATGACTGACTACAGATCTTGAACCAATTTTCGTTTGACTTTGATTGACTTCCATATAAGAAAACGCTGCGTATTTGGTCGCTATGTACTAAGCGTTAAAATGTCGTTAATAGCAACACGAAAATATTCTAATTTACACGAACTGGAGTTTCAATATTTGAGTATTGTTTGTGGATTCAACCGTATAAAATAACAAAATTTATAAACTACATTTTATTAATTCATAAGAATTTCTTCTTTTTGCATGCAACAGACAGGTTTTAAATAATAGTTAAAAACTTATTTTATACTTATTTGTTGATAATTACAGAAATTGATGTGCTACTGGATAAGTGTTATGAAGACCATGAAAAAGTGATGGAAATTCCTAAATTCTACACAGGTACCGTATTTTAGTTTAATCGGGAAAATTTTCGTCTGCTCGTAAAGTTCTATTTTTCATTTCACCACATTAATTAACATCATCCGGCCCATTATTTTGCCTTCAATAATTTTTAGTTAAATAATTGCCAATATTTGTAACATTTTATTTTGACAGAAATTCAAAAAACCTTCTCTGAATTGGAAACACAGTCAAAAGTAATCAAATCCAGATTCCAGAATGTTGAGAAAAAAGTAAAAAACAACACTACAGATTACGACAACATGAAAGAAGACTTGGAATTCATCAGAGGAAGCTGGGTGCAACAATTCAATGCTTTCAGTGTCTTGGATATCGACTATGCTGGAGTAGCCATCAGCGATAAGGAACTAAAAGCCCAACTTGTGATGATCAATGGACTCGTAGGTTAGTACAAGGTTTTTTTTTAAAATGGACAATTTGAAGAATGTGATATTTTATCTTTCTCTCATTTTAACATTAGATTTAATATAGTATTAATATCTTCGAAATTATTTGTAATCATGGTTTCTCCTTATTTTAGGTTTACCAAAGTTTGAATGAATTAAAATCAGAATAGTTGTAATTTAAATTTTCCAAATTCACATTGTATGTAAATAACCACTTGCCAGCTGAAATTGCCATTGTGCCATGTTTTTTCGTCCTGCCATGGCTTACTGCTGGATTGAACTTGAACGTTTATACATTGTTTGTTTTGTTATTTTCCCAACTTTTGTTTAACCTTAGATTTATACGTCCCTGACTTATTTAATATTCCTCGGCATTTTTCCTTGTAAATTAGTTGCAATGTCACACGACAGTTATTTGTTAAAAGTGTAAAATAATCATAAAAGTTTTTATAATGGAACAGAAAAACGCATCTGCAAAGACAAGATAATTAATTACCTATTTTAACTTACAGGAAGGGAACTTAGAACAATTGAAGGTCACATCAGCGAAGATATGTTGTCATTGGAAGAAGTTATCAGAGATGTCGAAATCCTACAGAAATATTTCGGTAACAACCAACACTTGTATCTAACCTGTCTACTTCATTTTGAAACAAGCTTCTAAAAGTTGATTGATTGATTGATTGATTGATTGATTGATTGATTGATTGATTGATTGATTGATTGATTATATTGATTGATTGATTGATTGATTGATTGACAAACTATATCAGCTATATTTTAATTTATGTTATGATTGGGCAGGCGGCTATTTGGAAATGATACAATTTTTGTTTTTGTTTTGTGTTTGGTTTTTTTCCAGAGGGATAACCGTTGATTCGTACAGATATAAATGACAAAGCATGCACTGCGCATGACGAGGGTAGATACATGTTATTTTTAATGGGTTTTTTTTCTATGTCATTATCAGATGCCTGTAGCTCGAAGATACAGAAAATGGTTTTTCATTGGTTCTTTGAAATCTCATTGCAGGAAAATAAGAAATTGATGTACATACAGAATAAGGCGATAAGAGATGATGCTTGTATGATGATGGAACGAAGCGACGATGGACAGATTGCAATTTGAAATTTGTGTTTTTTATATCATTGAATAAATATTTTCAATTTTTCTTGATTCCTTATGGGGGACTTGTTTGTTGTAAAAGACCTTCTATGCTTAAATCGTGCGAATCCTTTTTTGCTTTCTAGTTCAGGTGAAAATTCGGCAACTCAGAAACAACGATTCAACATCCATGTTTGAAGTTAGATTTGCACAAAACGATAAATTTTTGAAAAGGCTATTCTATATATTATATTGTAAAGTCACAATGTATTAGTCTTTGTTGTTTCACAGATATTTTTTCAATTCACCTAACC
This sequence comes from Limnoperna fortunei, assembly GCA_944474755.1. NCBI lineage: Eukaryota > Metazoa > Mollusca > Bivalvia > Mytilida > Modiolidae > Limnoperna > Limnoperna fortunei. The sequence goes on along the minus strand of OX104118.1, from coordinate 45,327,983 downwards.
ATATGGCACAAATAAGTACATTTTCAAAGAGAACTATTTCAAAATATCAGCCAATGCTATATACAATTCTACACAGTTCTAGGAATTAAGCCCAGCAAAGGGTAATGAGAAATCTTTGTTAAACAGCTCGCAGACACATCAATTCTACCAGACAAAACATTTGAATTTAAATAATAATAATAATAATAATAATAATAATAATTGGCACGCAATAGAAAAAAGAAACATATTTACAGATGACATCATAGAGCAATCTATACTCCCGCTCGGAATAGTTGGGGGTATAAAGTGGTCCTCGTGTCCGTCCGTTCGTCAGTCCAAATTTGGTTTCCGGATGATAATTCAAAAAGTTTGCATTCGATTTGAATGAAACCTAGGGATATTGGTCTATATCAAAGTGGTACGAAGCCTATCGATTTTGGAGGAAATCCGTCAAAGTTCAAGTTCACAGTCCACAAAAAACTTTAGAAATTTTTACAACATGTTGTTTCCGGACAATTACTCTAAAAGTTTGCATCCGATTTGAATGAAACTTCGGGATATTGTTATATATCAGATTGGTAAGAAGCCTATTGATTTTTTCTTTTGGAGGGGGAGGGGGAATCCGTCAATTTTTAAGGTCGCTGTCCACAAAAAACGTTACAAAATTTTACAATAAATCAGTTTCCAGACAATACCTCAAAAAGTATTCATCCGATTTGAATGAAACTTTGAGATATTGTTATATATCAGGTTGGTAAGAAACCTGTCGATTTTGGGGGGAATTCCATCATATTTCAAGTCGCAGTCTACAAAAAACGTGAGAAATTTTAACAATAAAGTTGTTTCCGGACAATAACAAAATTAAAATTGTGCATCTGATTTGAATGAAACTTTGGGGTATTCTTATATATCAGGTTGGTAAGAAGCCTATTGACTTTGGGGGAAATCTATCAAATTTCAAGTCGCGTTCCACAAAAACTTTTTTTTATTTTTAAATTTCAAGGTCACAGTTGCCAAAAAATGTTTTACAAACAAAAAAATACAAACAAACAAACATTTCCGGAGATTCACTAAAAAAATTTTGGATTTTCCAAAACAATAAAGAAAAATTTAAGCGGGTGTATCCTCAACTTTGCTCTTTCAACAATAAAGAGGAATGGCTATGTTTTTGTGTATTATTTATACAACATTAAACCTTTTAAAAATAATTAAATACTCAAGTAAATCAGATTTGCGCGGATTTTTATGGATTCAAAGCCAGGAAAAATGCATCCAAACAAACTCAACAAATGAGTAGCATTATCACATTCTGACAATATGGCTTATATCAGCCGTTCTAAAAGGGATCGCATAAATCCTGTAGTGATCCCGTCACGTTACTAATGCAGTGTGGGGAGGGATTTCCGGGGGACACCCGGCTCGCGCATTTACCTTCTACCAAAAATTGCAAAATGATATGTTTAGTTGAAATAGAAATTAAAAAAAAATACTTTTCGGTATCAAAATTAATTAAGATCTGCTGAAATCCTAGGTGTTCTCCCCCGGAACCCCAACCATGGCTCTGCACCCACTTGCCCAGTAGACCCCTCGCGCACCCTAACACTAATTACACCTGAGCGATTGATGTTGTTAGTACTATCGTCTCAATACATCGCCTCAATAAACTTGAAAAAACCCATGTCACATCTGGTGTACCCTCAGGAGCAGTATTATTATTGTTCCTTGTATACATAAACGATTTCAATGACTATATCAAACACAGCACTTAACGTCTCTTTGCTAACGACATCATTATAAAACAATTAAAAACACAGACTATGCAGAAAAATTACAACAAAATTTAACATCATCAGCAAAATAGGAGAAGGACTGGCTCGTGGTGTCGCTCCATCATGACAAGTGCTTAGTCCTTCAGTTAACAACAAAAAAGCCCAGTTTCCTATGATTACACTCAACACCAGCACAAACTTAAAATATCTTGGTTTAACAATACAGAACGATCTAAAATGGAACAAACATGTTGCTAACATCTCGGCATATGCAACAAAACAACTAAATTTCATACAGAGTTAAATTACAAAACAGCAACGATAAAGCATATAAAGCACTAGTAGGTCCAAAATTGGAATACAGCTGCTGCGTCTGGGACCCTCACACAAAATCCAAAAAATACCAATTTGAAATGGTCCAGCGCAGAGCCGCAATGTTCGTCTCCAATCGTTTCTATAACACAAGCTCCGTAACCCACATGATATAAGATTTAAACTGGCCCACACTTCAGCAGAGACGTACAAGAACACGTATCATCTTCTTTTACAAAGTCATTCACCACCTAATTGCAATTTACCCTACGAACTTACTTGTACCTTCAGACCCACGTGCCAGACAGTTTACACATAACTTCTCATTCAGACACGTACATACCAACAAAGATTCTTATAAATACTACCAGTGGAATATCCTGCCTGTCCCATCAGTGCAGTGCACAACTTTGGACAGCTTCAAAGAACATGCTAATACCTGTTCTTCAACAATACCTTCACATCTAAAACTACTGCTGTGTAAATAGTTTTACCCCTAGCCCATTTGTTTATTTAATTTGAAGTTCATATTCACTTTATTTGTAAATTAGTACCCACGCATGCGTTGGCAAGTATCATCTTTGCCTGGCAATTTAACAGCATTGCCCGGTCCATAATCATCAGAATTGATGGAGTGCTGAAACAGAAAGAGAAGAAGTTAAGCAGCCAGTTAATGTTACAGAAAGATGCGGTAATATATAGAGTGCACGAAAAACTCTCGTATTGGGGCTTGGCTAACGCCTCATCCGATACAAAGTTTTTTAATGTGCTACATATAGTTCTGTATCATCGCTGTAACTGACTGTGTTTCTAATAATATTCATGGCTATAGAACAATTTTTTAAAAGTGAGAGCACAGATTTTATGTAGAAATTTTCTATTAAAACACACGCTTTACTTTTTTATATTTAACAAGACTCGCTGTGAATAAAATCCTTGCAGGAACCACAGTTCGAGGATATCTGATACTGTGGTTAAGGTTGTTAGTCGTCTACTATTGGTCATGTTGTCTGTCAACATTGAGGTTGCAGGTTCGAGTACTCGACTTCAACATTTTCTTCGGGTACTCCAGCTTCCTCCCCAATAAATAGTTGAAGCCATGATGTAGAGAAAAAATGCTAAAACTGGCGTTAAATACCGTTCAAACAAACAAACCACAGCACTTAAATTTAGCAGACACTGCAGGAATATTAACAAAGGCCTTTAAAGCGATTTTAAGACGTAGAGCTTAAATAAAGCCGCGATCCAGAAAGTCATCAAGCATGATGTCTTCAACTATAGGAAGCCACCTATACATCGAAAGCTAAAATAAGATGATTTGTAATTGTAATATTATTGGCAAAAAAAAACTATTTTCCAAACACAAAAACAAATCCATTAGAGGATATCGATTTCAGAGACAAGAAGTTGGAGCAGGATTACACAGGAAGATGTACACATGACACCACTGAAGCTGTGTTAATTTTGAAAAGACGGGAGGAAGAAACTCTTGGTTTCTCTATCTCGTGACGACCATAATTGAGCCCAGAGTAGAGATGAACATGGCACTGGTTAAGAAAGGGACGCTTTTCCTGAGGACAGAAAGGGATCTACAAAGCCAATTCGTATTAGTGCCGTGGAACCGGTTGAAGAGGCACCTCATTATGCAGAAGTCCGCTCTGCTTACCATAATGATAATGAAAGTGCGCCAACTAAATTGTCACTGGAGGCAGATGAACCCAGAAGAAGGATTTTTCAAACACCGCACCGAGACTCGCAATTGAGACCTAAGAGAGGAAAACCACCCCAATATCTTGAGTTATGTAACATCATAGCAAGCAACCCATGCAGCAAGACAATACGGGCTGGTTGATGAAAGTCTACTGGTTACAGTCGCATGAAGAAAACGGACATTTTAATGGATTGGAGAATGAGCCATGTAGAGCCATTTTGAACGTCATGCGCTCGAGCAACAGATATGCCTTGCGGAAGAAAACACGTATTTGTTCCGCAGGGGAGGATGATGTAAATGACGTACAAGTCCGTTTGCCGAAGGGCTGAGAATTTTAGTAGGTTATTTTATTACTCACGTTTGGTAAACAGTTTATGTTGTTCACATGACGTACAAATAATAATCATCATGGGCTTATCGTTATTTAGTTGGCGAGTTGTTATTAAATATGGGGCGAGTCGTTATAAGGCGAATCGTATATTACCGTGTACTACTCATTGTATTTTTTATGGGCAGCAAAACAGACGAAACCTCTTGACCTATGGAAATGATACCTTTATGTCGAATATTGCAATATTTTTGATTCTGTCTCATGTGAATTCGCGAAAAATAAGAAGTATGTATGACTCATTTTTCCGGAGTAATAGCTGAAGGTTTGACCTAGGTTTTATACCTCAAATAAAATATCTATTTTACCACATGCAGCTGACAACATGGGAAAAATATAGTCTGTTTAAATTGTCCAGTTTCGGTACCATCTCATGTATAGAAATATAACCCGGGGTCATACTACCCGACGACTATGTGCGAAAAACCCTTAGATAACTAATAAACTGCATTAAACCAGTGAATCGAGTCAGATAATTATGCATGCACACCGCTACTTCACAAATGTATTGCAAATGCTAAATCACGTGACTGTTCATGTTCTGATTCATAATTCTTATATAATCCTGCCGGCCACGATATAACTGGAGGAGTTAAAATTGTCTGCAACGCTTTTCTTATGCAGGAAACCAGGAATTGGAAATCAAAATTAACAGTTAAGTAGCTGTGAGTTGATTCTCCCGGATGATATCCTAGCTCTATAACTTCACCGAGGTCTGAAAATAAATCCTACAATATGGCATGATAATACAAAACTATTAAGAATATTTAGGAAATTATCATTTATCATTGCTGAGAAAAATGTTACGTAAAATTGTTACGGACACACACACTAACTAATATAAACAGAGACCGATCTATCCCATATGAGGAGTGGGGCGTATATAATTATTAATCGTATGGACGCTGCATGGTAGAGATTATTTGCAAGAGTATTAAAACTTTGACCTTTCTTCAATTTGACTACATGCCACTACTTTGATCTTAAAACTCAGACAATAAATGAATGTACTCAACTACGTCTGTTACTGAAAATATGGCAAAACTTAGATGTCAGTATAATACAAGTACTACTCTGTAATTAACCTCTAACTGAAACATAAAAGAACATTTAGGCGAAACTGTTAATATTTTTTGGTCTTATTTGGTGCAATTTATAATTAGTTAAATATTGACATGATTTGTGTTTATTTAATATAGATGACTTAATATCCTTGACTGACGGCGTGTTGGTCATCTAGGATAACCGATCGAACTCTCTCCAACTGTCAAGGAAAAAATACAGACAAACATGACATAAAACAAAGAAACAAAATTAAACAAAAGAAAATAAACTGTATTTACAACCGAATCCAAATGAAAACACTGTGTGCACTCGGGTTACTAGACAAACGGCGATTTATGCTCGAACGTCATGTCCATGTAAAAATCACATCCATGACAAGAAAAGTAACTATAAGCATGATAAGCGAAAATAATTTAAGTTCTTTTAATTTCTGTAGTAGCAGGAACTGCTTTGGGACAATAATATCTAAATACTATATGAAATGGGAAACATTGGATTAATATGGCAGTAAAATTCGGCCTACATACATTAAACAAAGAAAAATAACTTGCTTCATTTGCTTTCAGAAATCACTTATACATATTACAATTTAATTCAACTCAGTATAACTTGCAGCCCCCCCTTTACTTGCTCCCCCAACTGTTCTATTATAAAAATATTAGTTACATTTTGTGTATCAACAATTTTGGTTTTCATTCATTCATCTGGTTCTGACAAGAAAATATTTTTAAAGCTACACAACAAAACAGATAACAAATGCAAAGTGCTGAAAAAACAAGTGCTTAGTCCCAGTATATTCTCATTCACTGGCTATGACTTTTTGATTAAATCCACAACACCTGCAATCAGTTTGTTCTCTTTTATAATACCATATAGTCCTGCATGGGTCAAATTAACTACAGACACATTGTCAAACAAAATATTGCCATTTAAAGTGAAAGAGTCTCTCTCCTTCCTGGCAACTATTACCATTACATGTATAGGTATATTTTTAATATGTTTTCTGAAAATATTGAGAGCATCACCAGTTGTTACACCAGTATGATATCCACCCGTGACAACTTGTACTAAGTACAGTACATATTCTTTAACAACTTTTCTTCTTTTAGAGGGTGTATTTGTTACTTCGGCCAATTCTGTACATGTATACAAAACATAGTTAATACCTTTTAAGTATTCTAGCAAGGGATACACTAAAAGAGATCGTTCTTTGTTATGTTTAACTTCCTTTTTTAGAAAGACTGCCAACCTTGCAAGATTCCTGTCATGTTTCCTAAATTCTTCTTCCACTCTTATCGGTTCAAGATCTGAAAGTGATGGCTGAAGAAAAATGATGTCATTAGGTGTGTGTGTAAGAACTCCATTACACTGATTCACTATACATTTACTTGCTACATCTGATAGACTGCAGGAACTTCCAATTGCTATTCCAGGAACGATGAGAGTTTTATGTTGATACTGAAGCCAAACAAGCTCATATTCCAGTTCTTTTCTTATTCCTCCATTTTGAAAACAGATTTCTATTATTGCACTGATATCAAACCCTTCATTGTTATCAATAATGTCTTGAATCTTAAAATCGAATACCCCCCTCCAGTGAGTTTGCAACTCCGGCATCACTTGTGTGACTTTAATATACTTGTCCCCCTTTTTAAGACCAAGTTCTAAAAATCTATGGTCTTCTAAATCCTCTTCGCTTACCTTTCTATATTCACTATGAAATATATTTATGGCTGTTTTTAAAAGATCGTACTGATCTTGAGTAAAGACAATGTCACCAGTAGCTTTTATGAGATGAAAAAGAATTTTAGTATGATATGAAAATTCATTACATAGTTGTTTTTCCTCAGATACGCCTTGTGAGCTAATGACTCTTCTTAATGAATTCTTTAAAATTGTTATGTCGTTTGCCAAACTAGTTCGATATCGCATTAGAAAGAAGTCTACATCCTTTGATTTTTCGTCATACAAATCTCCATCTTCAACAATAAAACTGCGGACTCTCTGTAACATCCTTGGTGTTAGGTTAAATCTGCCTTTACATTTATCATATAACTTTTTGGCAAAGACATCAGCATTATTCATGTTAAAATGCACTTTTTTTAGCGATTCAATCCAAATTTTCTTCAACTCGTTTCTATTTAACTGACACTCTGTATCTGCTTGCAAGCCAAATGATCCTCTGTTTGCAATTGCTGATAACCCTGTTTCTACAAGAAGTATTTTAGACAATGGAACTAACGTCTTTATTTTCTCCACTATGTGCCTGTTGAAGAGAGTAACATGATCAATTATCAAAATATCTGACACTTGCATTTCTTTTGCATAGTCCTTCAATCTATTCATTTGTGATTCTCCTTTGATTACCTCCATATCAATATAATGTATATGAAGATCATTATTCCCAATGCATGTGAGAACATAATACACAATTGATGACGATTTGCCTACTCCTTGAATACCAACAAGAGAGCTACATTCTTCTTCTTCTAGTGATTCAATTCTACTTTTAAGAACACTGGAGAAATAGTCATGAAATTTTGTTTTTACAAAATATTTCTTTTTACCATTATATTTTGCAATATTTACAAAACTACAGAAATATGTTGATACTTTTTCCGACTTGGCTATATCCCAAATACCAGGGTCCAATTCCTGAAAAATGAAACAAACATGATAAAATCAAAAGAATTCTCACGTCTTTAACTTATTTCATACTTGACAACAGCAAATGAAGCAGTGAAATGAAAATGACAAGCATGCTTACAAAAAGATAAATCACTCTAGGCAGTTTCAAAACTGTCATTGCCAGGAAGACATGAATGATAGGATAAGTGGTAGGATGAAAATGCAAGTACTAGTATGTAACATGTATCATTGATAATTGATATACATGTACTTGTATGGACTAACTTATAAAGGTGGTGTTAGGGGTAAAGAAAAATGTGTGAAACCTACATGGACACATGAGGAAAAGGGATAAAAAAATCAACATATTGGGTTCTTTCATTTCAAATTTGTGTGCATGTTCAAAGATACAAATTATACTTTACAGTAGACGAGTGATACATATTCTGGAAAATGGAACCTTTATCACTTCTCTCTACTGATCTTTGTACTAGTATAATTTTAATAACATTATAATTCCAACATTTTTTATTACATCATTTATTAGTCTACCATTTTCATTTATTGTTCGATAAATGGTTATAGTGTATAAAAACATGTTGCAATGAAATAGTACATTTATTTACCTAAAATAAAAGGCTTGAAAATTATTCTTAGATGGGAGGAATATAAATAAATAAATAATAATTTTATTGGCTCAAACTTATCTATAATAATGGTTAAGGCCTAAATGACAATAATTGAATACAAAATTGAAATTACAACCCATATTTTAGGGTTATAATTATAATAAAATATAATATTGATAATACTTATTTATTATACAGGAATATTAACATGGCATTTTCCTCATATTTTACCCATCTGATATGAAGGAGGAAGTTAACTTTAATTAATTTGGTATAATTAGCACTGTTGCTATAACTTGAGCCGAAAGTGTTTAATATTTAAACCAATCAAAAACGCGTAAAATTCTATTCATGTAATAGTACTTTAATTATCTTTAATTATGGTTGATTTATTTATTAATGTCCAGCAACAAAATTAAAGGCATGTTCAAGAAGAAAATCAGGCAGCATTCTTCACATACTTGCATTATGTCCTAGACTCTGGATTAATTGCAAACGACACGAGGGGTGTGTTGCACCAGGCAGAATTACTTACAAAGCACCAAGTTCACTGGCTTTTGTTTGTGTGTTGTTTTATTCTCTATTTATTGTTGTGTGTGTACCCTGGTTTTGTATTAGTGTTTTAGACTCAAAGGAGCTACAGTATTGTTGCTAATGGTACATCACTACATCATGTATCAAATACTGCAATATTTCAGAGATATTTTTGGCATCTTATCAGATCTCATTTATGGTTCTTGCCTACAGGATCTTTTCTTCAATATTGATTATATAAAAAAAATGTAAAAAAAAACACTTCAAGTAGCAGTGGTTTGCACAATTTAAACCCTTATGGTCTTTACAAGTATAATAGCCAGCATTGCAGATGCGAGCTATAGGGTCACATGGGTGTGTGGAAAAAAAGTCAGGTGATCCATATAAACAAATTTATTTCAAATGGTAGCTCAGGTATCCGAAGCAAATAAAGAGCACTAAAATTAATAGTCTGAGAATCCTCTGCCATCCAACGCTTTTTTTTTGGCATGGGACGTCAGAAAGCTCTAGATCTCCATAAGCAAAACAGTGGATTTTGTGACACGGGTCTGAGTCGGCACATTTCATCGTGTCCAGATGTTAACAAATATTTTCGTCCAGTGAAACTGTATATAAATCCAGTGCTTAAATTAGCTTGATTGAATGTATGATGATTATATTTATTGAGAAAAATGAAGCAATTTATATATAGTTTACCTGGACGAAAATATTTGTTAACATCTGGACACGATGAAATGTGCCAACTCAGACCCGTGTCGCAAAATCCACTGTTTAGCTTATGGAAAGCTCTATGACGTCCCACATAAAAAAAAGTGTTGGACGGCAGAGGATTCTCAGACTATAAAATTAATAAAAAAGTAGACAAAAGATACATTTGCCATACATCATGTTTGTAGATAAAGTGTTTAAAGTGTTTATTTTTTAAATAGTTACAAAAATGTCATATAAATTGTTTTCAATCTGAAATGCTGTATTTTATAGCAAGCATCACAGATGCAAGCTATACGGTTACATGCGTGTGTGTAAAAAAGGTCACGTGATCCATATGAACAAATCCGTTTCAGATGGTAGCTGAGCTATCCGAAGAAAATATGGTAGACGAACAAAAGTATATAATATAAAAGTAGACAAAAATAATTTTGACATCGATAAAATGAAAGTGTTTATATTTTAAATTACTACCAAAATGCCAGACAATTTTTTTAACCTGAATCGCTATATTTGAAATTGAGTTTTGTGACGTTACCAATACATTGGATATGACGTCACATCATCATTGGAATGTATAGGCACTGTTAGGGGGCTCTGAAGTAACGACATGAACAATGTGCGATGCTCGCATTTGGGCTGCGCCTACATTCATATTATTTACTGCTTTGTGACGTCATTAACACTTTACAGAAAGACGTCACTTCACCAAAGGAATGCAGAGGCACTGTACTGTTAGGGTGATGTGAAGTAAAGTCATGAACACTGTGCGATGCTTGCATTCAGGCTGCGCATATATTCATATTACATAATTCCCTTTAAAGTAAACTAATTGAATCATAAATACTATAGAATTTTCAAATTACCATGATTCTATCTCGTGCTTAAACAATAAAGAATGTTACACAAGCGGAGAAATACACAAACTGTAGCACAGTTGGAATACAAAGGAGTACATTAAGAAAAGGGGAGTGAAACGTATAATAACATGGGATACCCTAATCTGCGGAAGGGTGGAAAAACAGGAAGGGTTTTTTGGTATGTTTTTGCCTATAACTTTTGAACGGATAAACATATCGATGTAATTTAAACGGATTCTGAACGATGATAACAATTTCTACATAAACGATATAAAATAATTTAAATTATCTTGATTTTAATTATTTAAAACTTGACCGAAGGGTTTTTTCTCTACTAAAATTGAATGCGATTTTTCAACTTTGGACTCAATTGACGACTTTCCAATTTAAAAAACGTCACCTAGTGTCCATTTCCGGTACTAAAAACTGCGGCTATAGCCGCAGTTTGTCCTGTTGAAACCTTTTGAAATGGACAATTGTCTTTCATAAATTTTCACGCTTCAGTTGAATGACAGGTGTCAATATCTGAGTGAGGAAGGTTATTAAAACCGCCTGCTGTGTAAACATGATCGTTAATTAATGAATCTATGTTCATTATCCTATTTACCTGATGTTAATTGGAGGTAGAACCCCAGCTGTTTTATAGCTTAAATAAACAAGGTTATCAGTGACATCCGTGTTGTATTCAAACTCACCTGTAAAGACATGCAAAACTCTGGTCAAAATTGATTAATATATTCCTCTAGTAAATTTTATAGTAAATCCATTGATATATAACTCAATTTTATTCACGAAAGAAAAAGTTGTCAAAAGTTGACCGGAAGGGTGGTCCGTTGGAGTATTGCGTACAGTGAAATTCAATCTAATTAAAATTAAATCTTTCACTTGCTCCCCCCTTTTTGTTATAGGTCGCTGCGTTGTAAGCTACACGCAGCGACCATAGCAAAAAGGGGGGAGCAAGTGAAAGATTTAATTTTAATTAGATTGAGTGAAATTTCAACTTTGGACTCAATTTGTAAAAACATGTTATTTTCAGTCAAAATAGCTTAATATATTCCTCTAGTAAATTTTATAGCAAATCCATAGATATATAACTCAATTTTATTCACGAAAGGAAAAGTTGTCAAAAGTTGACCGGAAGGGTGGTCCGTTGGAGTATTGCGTACAGTGAAATTTCAACTTTGGACTCAATTTTTACAAACATGCAAAACTCCGGGCAAAATTAGTTAATACATTCCTCTAGTAAATTTTATAGCGAATCCACTGATATATAACTCTATTGTATTTATAAAAGAAAAATCTGTCAAAAGTTGTCTGGAAGGGTGGTCCGTTGGATTATATTGCGTACAGTGAAATTTCAACTTTGGACTCAATTTGTAATACATGCAATACTCCGGTCAAAATTACTCCGATTAATATATCCCTCTAGTAAATTCTTTAGCGAACCCATTGGTATATAATATTATTTTATTCATAAAAGGGAAAGTTTTAAAAAGTTGACCGGATTGGATGCATGATCTGTGAAAAAATCAGCCACTGGACACTTTTGTTGAAATTTCTTTTCCACGATGTTTTGAATTCACATGTCAGCCATTAAACCATCAACCATTAATTGTCAACAGCTTCAAGATATTGAATTACAAAGATATATAATTCAATATATTATGTTTGAAACGAAATTTTGCAAAATATTAAATGTTGAAATGTATTCTACTTTGAAATAATGTTTAATGCCTCTACAGATCTCATCAGGCGATGGTATCATGGTGCAACAAATTATTTTCATTTCTTGCATAATGCTACAGATTTCCCCACAATGATTGTTTTATTATACAAATTCAAAAACTGTTTATTTATTTATTTACTTACTTACTTACTTACTTACTTACTTACTTACTTACTTACTTACTTACTTACTTACTTACTTACTTACTTACTTATTTATTTATTTATTTATTTATTTATTTATTTATTTATTTATTTATTTATTTATTTATTTATTTATTTATTTATTTATTTATTTATTTATTTATTTATGTGGAAATTTAGTAAAAATTAATGACATTACGAATGTTTCAGACATAACCAGTTTTCATCGTTTTCAACACATGACGACTTGTGCCTCCAAACATTACAAGTTCTTCTGTCTGACCTTCCGTTACATCCTATCATGTCTTCAATTGTGTCTGGCTTTCCACAGATGCAATTCATTGGAATAAGAATTGTTTTCAGTTTATAATTTGATAGTGCATGACCTATTGAACTTTGGAAATTGAGTAAATTGTCCCCTTTCCATGCAACTAATTAAATGCTGTCTCATATATTTTTGATCGAATATGATATGGGTACCCCCTATGAATCCTGTTAAACACATTTCTAAGGCACTTGCAATTGCAAACAGACCGCAATCAACGTTTCCGTTCTGCCTCTGCGTTTCAGGCATTTTAATAGCAAGTTGATAATGCTCTTTACTAACTGATATTCCAAACATGTGGTTAGTTTTAATGATAAACTGTCCAAAATATAAATTTCATTTTTAGAATTTTGCGATGACAAAACCCAATGATCTCGAGCGTTATGGTGAATTTGACACGATGGTGATTTTTGAAATTTAAAACCACAGTTGCTTACTCACCTGTCCTGAATTTTAACTGGTGCTAATGTGGTATCTTGAAACCCGTTTATTTCTGGGTACTGGGATCTTAGTATATTTTGAGCAGTTATGATTTTGTCTGAACATAAAGGTTCGTTAGCTAATATTGATTGTTTATGGTGTTGTTTACAAATTCCCAACCAAGGTAATGTTGTAGAATCTGACAAATCCGAAATAGGATCATTAACAAAGTAAGTTTTCTCTACAAAATTTTCGTCTATTTTGGTTTTTTAACGGGCAGGTTTTTATTTTTGTTCAACGGCATCTTTGTTTTTTTAAACATTTGCAAACATATTTGGGAGCTCTACATCATAACATGCTGTTTCTTTACTTATTAAACTTAAAATTTATTTGTCTTTTCGATTTATGGTGGAGGAGTTTTGATTTTTGAGGAGTTTTTACAGATTTCGAGCTTTCTACTGTTGAGGGTGTTTTGTTTTTAACCTCAATGGCCAAGTTCCGCAATATCGGTTTCCGTCAAATTTCCGCATTTGTTTCGGTTGTTAGTATTTTCGTCTACTTCCGGGGCGTCTCTAAGCTAAACGATTTAGTACCAGGTGTTTAGTTTTAGTACATAATGACAAAGATCGAACGACGAGACTGATTTTAGTACAATACAAGAATAAAAATCGAAAAGGTACGTAGTCATACAGTTCTAAATAGAATATACATACATGGTCACATACTCGAATTTCAGATAAGTTTTCCTTCAATGCTTCATTCAGTAATGTAAACAATGATTCCAAAAGTGAAGTGTAATCTGTTTCAACCAAAATTCCGTTCGGAAAAGTGATATTTTCAAGACATTTCATCTTCGAAATTCTAAGATACTACCATATTATTGCGATTTACACAATTATTAATAACGAAGGTCAGACATAGAAAAGCAGGTTTTAATGCATATAAAAAAATTAAAAACGACGTTCGTTTTCGTGCAGATCTGAACTATTTTGATATTCTTTGTTAAATATTGTTCAGTGCATTATGTACAAAGCAAGAATGCAATGCAAATGAGACTTGATTTTTAATGAACAATGCAAGTGTTCAGATTAAAAGTGTAGTCAAATGTTTATTTTTTGTAATACATTTTTCACAAAAATTTAGACATTGCTACTTTTTTTGTTTTTTAGATTTTTATTTTAATTATTTACACCACTTTCTTTACAGGATGGGCAAAAAATATTGTTGTGTGCCTGGCTGCAGCAACACATCAGAAAGTTTTGATTGTAATGGAAACAAAATAGTTTTACACCGTTTTCCAATGTCTGAACAAAAATCACATATCAAAAGGTTGTGGATTCAAAGGTTAAGAAATGTCAGAGCAAATTTAATAGTAAAAGATCATACTAGAGTTTGTAGTGCTCATTTTGATGGGACTTTTACAGATGAGTCAATCCCCACTATTTTTCCCAGTAAGCCACAGAAAACAATTGCTCCTCGTCGTCCACTGAACCGCAAAAAATATACATGTACAGACATAAAAGAAAATCAAATTGAATTTCCAGTCAAGGAAAATGGACTTGACCAATTTTGTAAATTTAAAACGGTATCAACCCAAACTGAGTCCATAGAATCCAAAAGTGTAGAAACAAACACTGAACCTACATGTTCATCGTCTGCATTAGTTGAAATTAAAATAGGAAACTCATTCCCTTCGACTTCTGTACAGGTACAAGCTGATCTTCCAAAAATAACTATTGAGGAAATTAAAAATGACGATGCAAAAGTTAGATTCTATACTGGTTTTGTTGGATTCAAGGTTTTTTGGATGTTTTTTTGCACTTTACTGAAACATGGAGCTGACAATTTAAATTACTGGGAAGGAGAGACGCGTTCAATGGGTGAACGAACTTATCATGAACCCGGCATTAGTAAACCAGGTAAAAAGCGATTTCTTAGGCCGGTTGATGAATTTTTTATGACTTGTATGAGGCTTAGATTAGCACTTCGACATGAACATTTGGCAGATATTTTCCGTGTATCAGAATCAACAGTTTCTAGAATTATGAATACATGGATCAACTTTTTATATGACCATTGCTTAACGTTGATTGCATGGCCTACACGTGAACAAATTCTGTATAATTTGCCAAAACTTTTTACAGGACACCCAGAAACAAGGGTAGTAGTTGACTGCACAGAATTTTTTATTGACAAACCAACTTCTTTAACAGCGCAGTGGTTGACATGGTCAGAATATAAACACTCGAACACTTTTAAAGTATTAATTGGTGTAGCACCAAATGGAATGGTAACATTTGTGTCTAAACTTTGGGGTGGTAATGTGTCAGATAGACATATTTCACAACATGACGGCTTTTTGCCAAAACTTTCTCCAGGTGATATTGTGATGGCCGACAAAGGCTTTACTATAGAAGACTTATTGCCAGCAGATATAGGTTTAAATGTCCCACCCAGAGTCTCATCAAAGTGTCAAATGTCAGTTAAAGATTTTTTTAAAACTAATAACATAGCAACAGCCAGAATCGTTGTTGAAATGAAGATGGAACAGATTAAGAACTTTAATATTTTAAATTCTGGTATTCCAATAACTGAAGCTCATTTGTCAGAACAAATGGTGGTTATTTGCACTGCTTTGACCAATTTGTTGCCACCTCTGTTAAAATGAAATCGATATGTTCATGCATATTTCCACAGCATTTTATTATTGTTTCAATTAAACATTCTGCATACAAAGTTACATGTATCATTTTCAAGCATTCACTAATTAGAGAAGCCTTATAAGCTCATCTGACCCTTTTACTGCAAACAGTTGGTGTCTGTCCTCAACTTTTAAAGTGACATTTCTGAAACCATTTGTTTGGTTCCAAGCAAGCTTTATTTATTGTTCTTTATAATACAAATTTTGGGTCAAGTGCATTATTTGCAAATAATTAAAAACTGTTGCAGATATCAAAATTTTTATAGAATTCAAAATACATGTACATATAACAATTATATCAAGATACAGCAACAAGGACACTGTGTACCTGTGTAGTGCAAGAGTACATATACCATCAACAACACACCGGATGTTAAAAGGTAAACAGATGCTTATTTTTCCTGGCAAATGAGCACAATAATTTTTGGTCTAAATAAAAAATATCAATGTAATTGGCACCAAAAACATTATCTTTAATAATGCTAATACAAAGATTTTCCTCGTTTTACTCGACTTGTGAAAACTTCTGGAATAATACCCTTAAGATAGAAGTCTTTCAGTTTCGGTAACATTTCAGTCCAAATATCTGGTGAAAAAGTTATTCGTTGAATATTAATTCCTTTCTTTGTCCAAACAACAAAATCTGCCCAATCCAGTTCATAAAGAGCTAATTGTCCTTGAACTTGATACATGTAATTATGTTTTACATCAAGATAAAGTTTCCCACCTTTCGTTGTACAAAAGAATTCCTCATCATTTCCACATTCAATGGGAAGCATATTTCTCCATGGTGTACTGCCAGTCCCATCGTGGCCATATGGACACTTGACCTCAACAATGCCAGTCCCACAAGTAGAACATATTACAAGTCCATCAACGCTTGCACCTAAGAAAGGATAAGATGGATTTACAAGAAGTCCACAAGACTCAATATGAACTTTATCACAAGTTTTTAAGTGAGATCTTGCATAATCCGCAATTGCCAAAGATTCATGTTTGCGTCCATATTGTAAACTTTTCACAGTATCTGGTATTGAGGTGTAACCACACAACTTTTTAACAAGATTATCTGGCTCCATTTTTTTACGTTTAACAACTGCACCCATGTTTGAAGCTGTTATAATTACATTTCTGGCTTTTTTCCAGTTAATATTAAAATGTTGACCCCTTGTAGCTTTTTCTCAATTTTCACTAATTTTGGCTGAAACTGATAAATTATCCATGAATTCTAAAAAAGTTTTGATACATTCAGGAGAACTTATATCAACATTATCCATATAAGAAAAGTTGTTTTGAAACAAGTCAAGAAATGAGTCAATATTGGCATGTTCCGGTCTCAAAGTCTGATACAGAACGCATTCTGGGTATATATCCTTAAGACCATCCAAAATGTCATTGAGAAACAGATTGCCTTCCTCTTTGCAGGGTCCAGCTTGATAAACACCAGGGTATGGTTTTACTTTTTCAGCTTTCTGTTTGGTATCCTTTTCTGTTTTCACAAACTTAATGTCACAAACTCTTTTTGGACTGGGTTTTCTTTCTAGGGGTTTTGGTCTATCCCACTGACACTCATTGGATGTACAAGCCTCTTTTGTCTTAACAAGTGTAAACAGAAGAGCTCCTACATGTGCACACAGCCCAGATTCACCAGCTTTACAGTTGCAATAAGCTTGAACTATCAGACCTGTTTTATTCAAGGTACATATGTGCAAGGAATAGTAAAGTGCAGTCTTTCCTGTGTTTCCAATTTGAACTGATTGTCTCATTGAAGGCAAACATTTACACTTGAAATAACTGTGTTCTGATCCTGGATTAATCAGATTATACTCAATGTCCCTTACAAACCCTTCATTACATAGTCTTTTTGCTTTTTTCATTTGCCTTTCAAAGTTGGTATTCTTTCCAATCATGCCTGTCATTGGATCTTTGTGGTATATAAAATAGCTATCAACATCTTTGATGGAAATTTCAGGAATATTATTAGACTCGAGTGGTTTCCAAGGACTCGATACTAAGTGAATTGGCACAAAAGTTTCCTTTTCGTCCTCAGATAAGTCGGAATCCACATTTGTCATAGCACGATACACACGCTTAACTAAAACTTCCTTTAAACCTGATCTCTTTAAATTTCTCTTTTCCAGCCATTCTTTTAAGTCTGAAACTTTCCACTTTGACAGTTCATCCAAAGATATACATGTTATATGCTCTTCTACATCAGAATCTGCTGACATGGTTTTCTGAAAGAAGAATAAACTAAACTAATGAATAAACAGTACAATAAAAACATGTCTTGTTTAAACTAGTGTTAAACATTTTCTAATCTCATTCAAGACAGTTTACTTCCCATGTTTGCAGGCAAGTAATATAAGTAACTACTAGTACATGGTGTAATGTGTTCATCAATAACAATTTAACACTCATTTGTTTATTTGAATGCGAGACAACTCGGACCGCGGACAACTCGGATCATGACAACTTGGACCGTAATAATACAAGTCGGAGCATATTATTCATCAACGGTCCGAGTTATCCTATACCTTATGGTCCGAGTTGTCCTATAATTTATGGTCATGTAATAATTAAGTTTTTGTTTATTAACTGTTGTTTATTTTATTAACTGTACAGCAGTTGACCTGCCTGAAGTTTGTTGTATATATGTGAAATTTTTCATGCATCAGAAAATGAGTGAAAAAAACAAAACAAAAAAGCTTCAACATATATTTATTTTAAAATAAGGAATGGTGATATCAGAGTATGGTATCGTGTCGTCATCAACAGAAAGACATGTACTTTCTACAGCTGGTGTTAATTTGCATGTATTGCAAAATAAATGGACCCGATGATTAACAGCCTTCTGTTGTTTAAAGTTTGATTGAGTCATGTTAGCAGTATAATGTACCATATACCACAGGGGCCGCGCTGGGCTTCGCCAATGTCGCCAATTGCGATATTTTTTTTTATTTGGCGACAAAATATTGCATCTGGCGATTTTTTTGGCGCCAAGGTTTTATAGTGTTAAACGATGCATGCATGTTTTAAATTTATCGGTAATCGGCGATTGCATCATTAAAGATCCTTTGTCGGCTTCTATGGTCGTAAATACACCTGTATTGTGTAGTATCCAGTGACATGTGTGTTATCTGGAGTTATTAAACGGAAATCGGCAATAAATGAATCCACAAAGTTGTCTGATGAAAAGCAGCTTTAACCTGCATCACATTTGAGTAGACGTGTAATAAAACAATTGATGCTGTTTATTAATTTATAAAAATAAAAAAACACACAAACATATTTTTGTAGTAATATTTTTTTTTATAATGTAATTAATAAAATACAGGTATGAAAACTGACGTCGTTGTTGAGTGATTTGCGGACCAGATGTCCTTCTTAATTTCGTAATTAGAAAACTCTTACACATGCGTACTAGTAGTTCTATTTTCAGTATTTCCGGTTTTATGTTCATTCACGGGAATAAATGTTTCTAATAAATTACTGTAAAATTTTGGTTTTCTGCCAACAAGAAATCACTCGCACATCTTTTCATGATTAAAATACAATTAGTGTACGGGCTGCTCGAGACCAAACTTTTGAAAATTGAATTTAGTCCGGCAAACTTGGATTTCGTCCGACGTTACAGAATATGTCACACATAATGTTAAACAATTTCGCCATGTCATATAGTGATCTAGTGATTTCTAATATGGCGACACTTTTACAAAACTGGCGACGGAAAATTGCAGTTGGCGATTTTTTTGGCGCCAGCTTTGTAGAAGCCAGAGCGGCCCCTGTACCACATATAAGTACATGTAAATGTAACCTGAAAATTTTTTTGTTCAACCTTCCGTTACTAAGATTAATGTTTTTAACAATATAACTTGATCTGGAAATGATGCCCTATAATAAATATAGGTAAAGTAGTAAATGTTACCAATGTAACCTGAGCATTTAAAATTTTTTAATTTTATGTGTTACCTTGTGTTACCAAAGAGTTACCTATGTAACCCATGTAACCTGAGCATTTTCAAATTTTTAATTTTATGTGTAACCTTGTGTTACCAGAGAGTTACCAATGTAACCATTGTAACCCATGTAACCTGAGCATTTTTAAATTTCTAATTTTATGTGTAACCTTGTGTTACCAAAGAGTTACCTATATAACCATGTAACTGGACCTGGAGATGAATCTTGTTTTGAAAAAAGTACTTAAATTTATATATATATAATGGATGTCACCAATGTAGCTGTATGTAAGCCTATATCAGGGTTACAAATGTGGATATGTCCGATTATGTCGAATTTAGGACACGTGTATACTTGACACAAAATCATCAAAATTTCATAAATATCAGTATCAATTCTACTTCCCATTTAAACACATTCTTACCGTATTAGATCTTTAGTAAAGTTTATCTTTAACATCAGCAATAATCAGATGGAGTATGTAGATGAAGATGTTTGTGTTTCTTTGTATCTCAAAATAGCGATTGTTCCAGAACGCCCCGGAAGTGAAATTCGGTTAAACTAACGCGCGGAACAATTGCGGAATAATATCCGAAATTGTTATTGCGGAACTTGGCCATTTTGAGAGGAGTGTTTAACGAAAAGGCCGAATCTGAAGCTGGTTTGATTTCAATATCGTTATCATTGAATCTTGGATGTTTCCTACCGGATTTTTTTTTTAAATTTTCTTTTTACACTTTTTAGACAATGCCATTAAATTAATAACGTAGTTTTTTTCTACTGGTTCTAATCTATGCTCATCTTGCCGCCAAAATGTGGTAACATCTTGGAGAGTTTTTTACGTCCTACACCGATCAATGCCCTTGGTGGGACGGAATGTGGTAACATGTAGTAGTGGATTCGCAATGACATGTTACTTTCGGAAATAGTATAACACATTATTCTCCCTTTCTACCGGGGACAATAAATGCCCATTGTTAAGGAACTAAATGGTACTCATCTTCAACAACATTCATATAACATAAAACACAATTTTCCTTTTCATGAATAAAACTGAGTTATATATAAATGGATTTGCTATAAAATTTACTAGATGAATATATTAAGCTATTTTGACTGAAAATAACATGTTTTTACAAATTGAGTCCAAAGTTGAAATTTCACTGTACGCAATACTCCAACGGACCACCCTTCCGGTTAACTTTTGACAACTTTCTCTTTTATAAATACAATAGAGTTATATATCAGTGGATTTGCTATAAAATTTACTAGAGGAATGTATTAACTAATTTTGCCCGAGTTTTGCATGTTTGTACAAATTGAGTCCAAAGTCGAAATTTTACTGTACGCAATACTCCAACGGACCACCCTTCCGGTCAACTTTTGACAACTTTTCCTTTCGTAAATCAAATTGAGTTATATATCAATGGATTTGCTATAAAATTTACTAGAGGAATCTGTTAACCAATTTTGACCGGAGTATTGCATGTTTGTACAAATTTGAGTCCAAAGTTGAAACTTCACTGTACGCAATACTCCAACGGACCACCCTTCTGGTCAACTTTTGACAACTTTCCCTTTCATGAACAAAATTGAGTTATATATCAATGGATTTGCTATAAAATTTACTAGAGGAATATATTAATCAATTTTGACCGGAGTTTTGCATGTCTTTACAAATTGAGTCCAAAGTTGAAAAATCGCATTCAATTTTAGTGGAGAAAAACCCTTCGGTCAAGTTTTAAATAATTAAATTCAAGATAATTTAAATTATTTTATGTCGTTTACGTAGAAATTGTTATCATCTTTCAGAATCCGGTAAAAGTACATCGATATGTTTATCCGTTCGAAAGTTATATTCAAAAACATAGCAAAAAACCCTTCCGCAGATTAGGGGATAATAACATCATGGAAAAATCGACAGATCTGGCAACAAATCTTTTTTTAACGAAGTATAACGCCATTTTTCTAAATTTCTCGGCTATATCATGATATCTACTTTAAATTAGTGGAAGAAGCCAGAAAACTCGTCGAAATCCCCTGATCTTCGGCAGAAAACTGGCAACTATCAATTATTGAAAATCGAGCACACCCAGCCTGCAGTTTTATTCTCGAATCCGCAACATCAGTACATGTACGTGTTGACAGGCAAGCTATCAATAAATGATCACTAACTACCTTATTAACCAGTCGTGGGCCCTGGTAAATACCAAGATTGTAAAATTTACTTGCGTTTCGTCTAGAATGAAGACTCATGGATCAGTGTTGTTCAAACTAAAAGAAAACAAATTTAATACTTGAAGCTTTTTTATCGTAAAAATTCCGAATTGTTTTACAAATTAAGACTGAGACCTTACAAAAATATCATTTAATAAAACAGTTGACGACTTTTGGTTTCTGTGACAATAGGATTTACCCCTCCCACCAGTAGTGTGATATATCCGGTCAGCATAATTTTCAATCCATCACTATTTCCTATCCTTTGAAGCCTTCCATAACAATATGTAGTGTGCTGAAACCCAGTGTTAAAGAATTGGGAAGCTAGGCTAGCAACTTACAACAAAATTTAAAAAAAGATTGCTATTTATTAAACTATATACAACACATAAACAATTTTTTTAAACAAATTAACCGTAAATAGACAAAAAAGTCACACATCTTCAAGGCCATCTATCTTCAATTTCCTGAAATAATAAATGAAACAAGACTTTAAACATTGTCATTTATGATCATATATTCTTTGTCAACATTAATGATAGGACAGAAGACATTATTGTTTCAGAGGGGACCGAGTTGCTAGTTTGTTTGTTGTCGTGTTGGAGAGTTTTCTGTAAGCCATGACTTTGTAATTTAGAATTTGAATCGTGTTCTTTGAATTACACCTCTACTTTTGTTTTATTCTTTAAATGGGGTCTAGCGCAACTTTCGTCAATTATTCAGCTATATCAGTTTTTATTTGGGAGGAAAAGGAATACCAGTGAAAGTTCCCGTCCTTGGGTAGGAAAACTGACAATCATGGTCAATGAACGTTATAAAGAGTCGAGCACACCCTACCCGCAGTAAAGCTCAAACACGAAACCTCAGTGTTAAAAAGCGCTTGATCAATAGAAGATGAAATACAACCTTCACTAATCTGCCACCGAGGCGCCGACTACGCCCCTTTTTCTTATTATTTACTTCATTATATATAATATTAAACAATCTAGAGTATTACCAGTGGTTTACATATCCATAATGTCTGCCCAGCTCTTCTGTCTCATTTCCCTTCTTAATACTTCGTCTAAAGCCATCATATCCTCGTACATGTAGTCC
Source organism: Limnoperna fortunei (assembly GCA_944474755.1). Classification (NCBI taxonomy): domain Eukaryota; kingdom Metazoa; phylum Mollusca; class Bivalvia; order Mytilida; family Modiolidae; genus Limnoperna; species Limnoperna fortunei. Next base: position 45,304,810 of record OX104118.1, on the reverse strand, counting down.
TCTAATTTTTTCACATCTTCATCTGTAATTTGAACAATTTATATCAGTGCAATACTTTGTTAATATAACAGTATAACATTATTATCACATGTTTGACTGCTCTTGTTTTGGAAAAAGTTTAATTTTGTTTCATTGAATTAAATTTAAGTAACTTTTGCATTTTTATTTTAATTTTAAAAAGTTATATCAATGTAATGATTTGATACTGCAAACAGAACTTGTCATTAACAGTTTTTGTTTTGAGTGCAATGGAAATATTTTGATGTTTGTTTCGAATGAGGCATGACGCCAAATTCAGCAATTGTTTTTATATCGGAGGACTCCGAGTACCCTGGAAATCATTGGAACTCAACGATTAGAAATATATTTTTAGAAGCAAATTTTACCTAAATAATAATTGGGGTCTTGCAAGTCCAATAGACGGCTATATCGCGAGTTCGCGACCACACTTAGACAATTAAATAGACTTAACCATGAAATTCTACTAACCAAACAACTTCTGGATCTCTGCCAACTGATCTGTAACCTCTCTGTCCGAGATTATAGAGGTACATAAGGGATCAATTTCCGTAAGTCCAAAGGATGCGTATTGAGCAATCCAAGCCGACTGTATAAATTCGAGATCCTCCTTGATTTTGTCAAGTTCTTTTCTCTGGTTGGACAAATTATCAGCTTTTGTGTATCTCTTCTGGAGTTCTTTCGATTGCTTTTCCAAAGATAAAAGTTGATCTTCTGCATCTTAAACGAAATGTGAAACGTTACTTCTAAAACGAAAAGGTCACTTTTCCATTATTTGAATTTGTCGCTGTTGTTAAAATACAGTTTACTAGTAACTTATATAAAAGTATCATTTTTTCAACAACTACTTTCCACGGAAAATATAGGATTAATAAAAACATTGAAATGCTTACCGGAATAAAATGTTTCAATCTGTAGTACTTCATTGTGGTTGACATTGAATTGGTCTGTCAAAATCTGGACTTCTGTAAAATTAGAACGAAAATCATAAATTGTCATTCAACTGTGTGACTGTATACTTAAGTGAAATAATTATCTTATATTTTTTTGTGTTCATTTGTGTATGTCGTCTATTATTTTTCTAAGGTTCTTTATAAAAATCAAAGGGTGGTTTATAAGACATGTAGGTCGGCCATGAACTAAAATTCCTTCCCAACTCTCGTTCAGACGATTAAACTCTGCCTTTTAAAGAAATATTATTTTCCAATATCAGATTATATAATTTTGTTTTTTTTTCTGTATAAGGTTTTACGCCAATTTCACCAATCAGGTTGTCATCTATGTCAAGGCGTCAAATATTTTTTCCCCTTATTCGTAGGTGGGTGGCTGCATGGAAGAATCCGAAGTACCCGGGGAAACCCCCGACCTTCTGTTGGTAAACTAGCAAATTATGTCAATTAAGTTTGGGGTCGACACAAACAATCCGTAGTCAGACTATAGTGTTGACACCAAGAAGATCAATTATAGTATATGATTAACGACTTTTAAAACCACTTTTTATATAAGAGTTATTAAAGAATTCTGGTTAACACGTACTGAAAGAAGGTTCCATTACGTGTATAGATATGATAAGTTGCTGTTAAATACTTGTTGGAGAATTATTGACCGTTCCACGGCTTCAGATTGGGGACGTCGGAGAGTCTTGCCGTCGATCTGCACATAAATCATACTGCGCATTAAGTTCGGTCGGACCACACTTAGTGTAATCTTTTGAAACCATCCCAAATGCCTGACAATTACTTCAAACCATGTTTTCTTGTTGTTTCAGGAATAGTTTTTGTTACAGCTAAAATATTGCTTGCTTGACGTTAAATATCAAATTATCAATCAAATGTTGAGAACATTCAATTTTTTTTTGTATAATAAGTTATTTATACATACTACATTGTTCTGAACGCATTCTCATCAACTGGTAGATACCGTAGGAACTCAGAACTAACACTGCAATAGCTTTCGCTATATCTTTTAATGGAATAAAACTATAGGTCTCCTGAAATAACGCATAATTAATTAATTAATTAATTAATTTGTTTGTTTGTTTGTTTGTTTGTTTGTTTGTTTGTTTATTTATTTATTTATTTATTTATTTATTTAGTTATTTATTTATTTATTTACGTACTTAGTAACACTTACTTATTTTATTATTTATTTATTTACATGAAAGTGAATTGCAGAAAAACATTTTACTCCAACATCTGCCTTTTTGCTTTTGACATCACTTTGTGTCCGTTTCTTTCTTTTGTTTCATTTCAATCTTCTCTGAAACCAATCGGCCGTTTTCATTAAACTTAACTGCGAAAATCTGCATTGCAACCAACTATATAAGCCCTATTGACTGATTTGACACGCCTTTTTCCGTCATTCATCTGTCGTGGTTGGGTGCTCAAAAATTAAACTCGGACTTAAAACTATATAAATTTTCAGAAATCTATTACACGTTAAAGCATCTCAATATCATACTTATTGTTTGTAATCTGTAAACAAACCTCATACGGGAGGAATTCCAACTGATCTGGGTCCAAAACAAACTCATCTCTGAAAAAATAAATTTAAAAAGGTTCAAATCTATTAAGTATTGCTTACATTTTTGTATACACGTTTTAATTAAAGAACATATTTTTTTGGAAAATCAAACGTAATGGTTTACGGCTTTTAAGTAAAAGTTTACTTAAAAAAATTTTTTTTCTTCGGTAGAATGGTATGTTTTATTAAAATTATCTTTTTGCTTCAGTCAATACAGAAACACTTACCCATAGTCATCACTTGATTTGTGGCACAGGAAGGGAAGTATGATAAGAATAGATTTCACGAGCAAACTTATGGCGAACATGATCGCGCCAAGTCTGTTGGCATGATTGGTTTCTATACATAACGTCATAGTCGTTTTAGCCTTCCGAGTATATCTGAACACGTCATAGTGGAAGTACACTTCCGGTTTGACACATTATCCTAATATGTGCATTCAAGACAAGCGTTTGAAAAGTCGAGGCAAAATTAAGCTATTAGCCTAATTCGCACTCAACCACATACAGTACTTGAACTCCTAAAACGCAACTCTATGAACTGATTGATGACCGCTGGCGCTAACTGATCGCCAATCCGTGCAAATACATTAATCCGCAACTACCCTGGATCAGTAGTACGCGATCACTCCAATCCGGAATCCGATTTAATTATTTGCGTATATCTCAGTTTATTTATGGGTTCTTAATCGCTCATCTTTCACTGCCAAAATATTCGAAGAATATGCGTCAGGTTTTTGATGTGAACAGATGACAGTTTTTCAACATCTAGTTCTGCCATTACCAACACTCATTAGTCGTTTCTAAGTGTTGGGTTAAAAACTCTGGTATAACTTGAATTAAGTGTATTTGTGTATTTTCTGCTCATCTGCACACGAGATAAAGATATTACGGGTCTTTCCTATCCCAATTTTGTATATGATTGAATATCGTCGCTAGCAACACCATCGTTTCTTAGTTATCTAGATAAGTTAATTATTTGGTGTTTGGAAGATTGTTGACAGAAACTCTTGATCTTTTCAATTCAAAATAAACTAATAATTCTACTTATCATTTGTAGACTAGACACAAATTATTCGTCAGATATACAGATATAAATTAAAATATATACAATTTAATATTATAAGTAATATCTTTATTTCCCGTTTGTTAACAGCGCTGTGTTAAAAAGACATTGTTTGCTTTACGTATGCCTTTATCAAGAACATTACGGAATAGACTAATTCCAGACGGCCTTTGAAACGTTCATTGCTCATACACATTTAGCAGCACGTTTGCAAAGGTGCCAAGCCAGTTGTCAATGGAATTTATACTCTTGGAGAAATGTTGCTCGGTCTTATGACAGCCGCTTTATGTTGCATGTAACTGACGGCAGAGTTCGAGTAGGCGGCAACAAAACACTGATAATGAAGACTGCAACATTGCAAAAACGGGTTTCGTTTAGTGGTGTCTTAGTAATGATTTCGGGATGTGTCATATATGTGGACGCATTGCCATGACCAAGTTGCGACTTGAATTCAATTGAGCATATATATATTGGACATTATTGGTCGTCGTATGGGAGATCAAAGTTGGTGGTAAGACGGGAGGTTAAACACCATTAAAACCCCAGAAATTGATACAACAGTGCAAACATTTCTGGCATGTTTGACTGTTATTCAACGGAATGTGAATCAAATTGACAGATTGCTTCCAACAACAAATTGTGACGCTAAACTATAAATAAATAATTTCGTAATTTAATTATCATACTTTAAATCTTTTTATCCTAGTACCATACAGAGTATCCCAGCGGGTCCCCGGGTGGATAATGGGGGGGGGGGGGGGTTGTCAGGTCATACTACGGAAAGCCCGCCTGCGGACGGTAGTGGTTCGGAGAGTGCCACTTTCCTTGCACGAAAATTATACCCCTTTTGTAGATTTCTAAAAAGAGTAGGCTCATTGCGGCCGCTATCAAAGGCTAAATTAACTGCCCCTAGCTCCATGCTTTTCCAGTCGCAGTCAAATTTTTTCCCCATGCCCCATCCCTTTTCCACATTGATTTATTGTTTATTATCTTGTTCTCGTCCTGAATATAGCTGAAATATTGTTCGCTGGGCGTATGGCAAACATCCAATCAATCAATCTTTTTATCAATATGCACTTGCATATTTTAATATTAATCAATTTCAAAATATTTCAGGGAAATTGGCTCTCATTGCAAAAAAATCGAGTGTTGCTATACTTTATTCCATGTGTAAGTCATGTGAATCCTATCTTTAGTGTACTGACTTGCTTTCAGTGCTGCCGTCGCCATTGATTGGGCATATATACTGACATATATTCATGTTTATAGTTTAGTTTTTCTTAGCCAGTGAACTACATGTCATGTCTAGTCTAAAATGCTCTTTTGAACTTACTATCGTTAAATATAATTTCTTTACTGAATTGCTACTTGAGTTTCAAGTTGCAATTTCTGTTGTTCATGTTACTTTCCCCATTTTTTTTGAAAATCTATAATATTCCAAGTTTATTTTATAGAAATTTTGCACAATCGTCGATTAAATTTATTATGTCATACCATACTACTTTTGAAAACTTTATTACAAACAGATATTGGTTCCTGAAGTTAATTCTACGACATGTGATTATGACTCACTCAAAGGCTGTGGTTGGGTTTTCGCTGCCAAATATTTTACCTACAGGTGTCGCACAGATGGCGACTGATAATGCAAACATACCGATATCTCTTCTTGATCATGATTCTACAGAGTTTTTTTTAGGTGTCACAAGTGAATAAATATACGCTACTCCTTACAGATCACCTGATATTATCTCATTGTTCAGAGAGGTTCGTCTTGCTTAGATAATTTTTGTTGCTTAATCTAATTAAAATTAAATCTTTCAAATGCTCCCCCTTTTTGCTATGTCACTACAATGCAGCGACAGCAAAAAGGGGGGAGCTAGTGAAAGATTTAATTTCAATTAGAATGATTTGTTGATGGCTCTGCTTGTGAATTTTTAGAACTGTTTCTTGATTAAGTCTGGGGATGCTCGGAACAACTTTACCATAACCCCAAAACCCTATGTTGTAAAGACCTAGGGCTAGGACCATACTATAGGAGGGTTCCCACTGCTCCTTTCACAGAGCTACTCAGCTCATCTGTAGATCTGTAGGTAGCAGAAAGGAGAGGGGGAGGTTGTCAGGTTATTATCCAGTTCAAAGCCTGACCATGGAACGTAGTGACTATAACGTGTTTGGAGAATGCCATGCTACTTGTACAATTAAGACAAGACCTCTTATTAGATTTAGAAAAGAGTTTGCCCATTTTAGTTGCTACAAATGGCTAATTTCTCTATTCCTATGCATTGCTCTACTTTTTTTCCAAGAGGCAGGTAATATTTTATATGATGTTCCCCCTTTTTTCTGTTGATTTATTTATTGTTGGTCAACTTGTTTCTGTCCTAAATATACAGTCGAACCTCGTTGTCTCGAACTTCGTTGACTCGATACCTCGGTTATGTCGATATAATTTTTAAGTCCCGGCAGTTTTCCCATATCAACAATGCATTTCTTCCTCGGATGTGTCGATCTCGGTTGTTTCGATATTTCGCTTAACTCGATGGATTTTTGCAATCCGGACAATATTAATAAGTGTAATTTTAACCTCGTTGTCTCGAAGTTAATTTTGCTCTCGATATCGATGTCAAAACTAACAATTTCATTTGTATTTTGTATTGTTACTTAATACGCGTCTGTTTATTTTAAACACCTGTCATAGTGCAAACACGATTTGTGATTGGCTATTACAATTTGAATTGGCAATTTAATAAAACGAACTGGTAATCCAAGTGCAGGACATGCATTATTAAGGTTAATTGATGATCCGCTAATTACTGTCCGAATTATTTTGTCATGTTTAATTAAAAATGATAGTTATTGAAAATTGCTTTTGATCTGATCAATGATGTATGTGGTCGAGTTTCGTTTCAATAAAGACATTCTGTTATTTTTGTTGACTTGTGTGTTGTCAATTACGTAAAAAAATATGTATTGCTTCATTAGTTCTTTCGAACTCTAAGTTGATAAGTGTTTTCCTGAAATGTTTTTCCATAATTGCGTTATAATGTTTATAAAATATGATTACACTATTTATTAATTATTGTCGATTTATGTGAATGGCTAAAATACTTCATATATAGCACGCTACAAATACCGTGACAAAACAAGCGATGCCGAAATTCGAAACCAATGTACATGAAAAAATAAATACCGATAGATTTTTTAAAAATCAGATAATGAAAATGACGTCAGACCCTAAACTCGGTTGACTCGAACTTCGGATAACTCGATATATTTTTTACGGTCCCGCAAACTTCGACTTATCGAGGTTTGACTGTAGCTGAAATATGGTTCCCTGCACGTTAATTAATTCATTCATTCATTAATCAATCATGACCTAGGGTCTGTAACATTGACTAGAGAGACATTCTAGACGTGTGACCTAAAAAATGTATGGTAATGAAGTTGTTTTTTAATGTCCAGAAATGTGTACTAAATTAATCATACCATTTTTAAGTCTTAAATTTCTTAAATTTGAATGGTTTTTGAAGGTAATTAAATAAATTTTATCACTCAGAAAGAGTTTTCTCATGAATCTGGAAAAAAGTCTGTTTGTTCCAGATCAATTCATTAGTTAAGCTAATATTTGTGTATTGTTTTGTAATATATTAAATGCATGTTTATATGTACATTTTGTGTATTAATTCAAATAGCAGTCAGTCAGTGTCTGTTGCATAAAATTGCTTTATTAAAAAAGTAAAGTAACTATTTTATTCTGCACTTTTCTTGGTAAATTTTGTCTTATACATGTATGCCATTAAATAACACATGTATGACAATAAAGAATAAATTATATAAAGGGCCAGCTGTCTAAGTGAGTACAACAACACACTCTTCATGTCCAGCTAAAGTACAAAGAGACAAAAAAAAAATATAAATGTTTATATTATATCACAGTTTTATTGAATAAATAAAAGTAATTATAAATTATATCATAACCTTTAGGTTGTACACTCTTGCATCTATTGTTTTTTGTATTAAATTGTTATTTCTTTCAATTTATTATCTCCTATGTTTAAATGACTATTGATGGTATTTTGGTACACATGAATCTGTCTTGCTATACTAGCATAGTAAACTTGTCCTTGTTGGAATGTTTGTTTCTTGGTAAAATCTTCTGAACTCTCCTGTATAGAAGGTGATAATGGTACTTCTGTTTCTAAATCTATACTGTTTGGCTTTGTTGCTGTGTTAAAAAAAAACCACAAAAATATATACAATTTCCCTTAACAATTGTGTCTCATATTACAGCCAAGAACACTGTTTTTATTATTCGTACATAATTTTTCTGATATCTCTTACCAACAATATAATGCTGTATGTCTGATAAACAAACTATGTTGATGATATTCATCAATTGTGTTGTTTTTGGAATTTGGTTTAGCTTACCTCAGTACACAAGTTTTGAAGCATTATAAAATTATCTGTCATGAGACAATTGATTTTTTTTATATTTCAGTGAACACTCTCTATCAATTGAATATTTCTGGAAAATATGTTCAATGTTATTGATACTGTGTTTGACATGATTTTTGAACAAGATTTATAACCAGTTGTAATTAAGTCATATGACTTTTTGTGAAATAGGGCTTGGCCTTTTCTGACTGTTTATATCTCAAAACTGTAAAAAATGTATTCTAACAAAACACAACACAGACAAATGAAAAAGACCCACAAAAATCAGATAAAAAACATAACATTACAAATAGTGTGAAATCAGAATTAGCCAATTATTTTTTTGTCTTGTATTTTGAACCATACTAAATTGGAAACACTGTGGACATTCTACTAAACCCTCAGAAACCAAGAAATTCAATGAAAAAATATGCCATCAAAATAGGATGATAAATAAAATATTGATCTTATTGGCCAAAATAAAAATACAGAATATTTGACAGCTTTAATCTTAAAACTGTAAAGTATATACAAATCTGTTCCTGAAAGATCATAAATCAAATTAAAAAGAATCACTCTTAGATGATACCCCTGAAGGACTCGTATCATAAAAGGAACACAAAAATGTTGCCACCAAATAAGAGGAAGAGAAAACTGGATTTTCGTAGTGCCTCACTGAGACAACTGTTTTATAGATTTCAACTATCAGTCACTCCAATATTTAGGAAATATGTCCAATGTTATTGACATTACAACTGAAATGAAGCACAATTAAAAGTCCTATGTTGATGCTTTTGTATACATGTATATTAAATTTTCTCCAAAAACATCTCCACATATAAAAAACTTGGATTATGATGGCCACCCTCCAAACATCTCTATAACATATGATTAATATCATTAATAAAATATTTACCCTCAGTTTCTGTATTCTGATATAAAGTGACCTTTGGTAAGGGTACCAGTCCTGCTGTCATTGGCATAACATCCAACACAGTAGACCCGTGACCACTGGATATACTGATCAAACCTGAAAATGATGTACAATTCATACTCCTATACAAAAACTAGTTTGATTGACACTGATTATTTTCAGGTCACCAGTAAGATGCTTTTACTGTTCCAAAATTATATCAAGGGGAAGAGGAATCTGAAGCTACTTTTATTAAAATTTGATAATGATTTTGAAAAAACTTTAAAAAAATTAAAGGAAACAACTGACAACGGCTCTGTAAATGACCTTTGACTGAGGGAGAGGAAATTGGTTCTTATTTTGATATTTGGCTGCGCCCAGCTGTAGCATGGACAGTGGATTTATTATTCAATAGAATTTTGATAATTAGAGCTGTATTTGAAAAGCAGTTTCATACAGAATTGATAAATAAATTTATTTATATAATTTGTTAAATGTATTGGTTATTTTTCAGCTGATTGTGCAAAGCCCATTTCTGGACTATTTTATTGGTATTTGTGAGTTTCCTTAAGTACCCTTCGGGGTTTCTAAATTTGCGAAAAATTTTATCTGACATGACACCCCGAAAATTTAATGTGATATAGCTGAAATTATTTCACTCATTTTGATGGGTTTCTCATTACTCAACAAAACTTGGTGCCTAAGGCAGCGCAAAAAGTGTTAATAGTTTCCCCTATACGCAAATAATTAAGAGACCGTTGTCAACCAAATAAGATTTGATGCAGTGAGAAGATAAACGTTCCTATCCCCTTACACATTTACTTCTGGAACAGACCTGTGGTGCTAAACAAAGGGTTTTGTCATTGTTTTCTGTACAATCCAGGGTGTAAATCCTTTATTACAATGTGATGCAATACAGAATATCGTGGAATAAGCTGCAAAACTGTGAAATATTGAAGCTGATATCCTATATCAATGCTTGTTTGACATCATTTTTGTGGATATTCAGTTTTTTCACATTGTAAAGAAATATAGCTAAAAGACAGATACCTTAATATATGTGAAGCAATAATGTTTGGATAATTACATGTAAAGAGAAGGAAATGTAGTAGAAAATAACCTGCAAGTGTAATCAAGTTTTTTTTTTTGGCTTAAGGGTAACATTTAAAATTTTTTAATACAAGAAGTAGGCTTTTTCATCTATAAAAAATCCATACCAGTATTTTCCCCAGGCACTGTCCAAAAGGAATTATTTTGAACTTCATATATAACACTGTCCTCTGTGTAATTAGAGGTCAAAGATGTGATTTCTATCTTCATACGGGAGAGCACACCAACATGACAATGTTTGTTCTCGACATTTAGTGAAACTGTAACTCTGACATGGTATCTAGTCTGAAATAAACAGCAGCTTGCATAAAATAGGAACATCTTCTCAAGAAGTATAGTACTGTGGATAATTTTTTATTCAAGTATTGTTGACAGGAAAATACTTTTTGTGGGATAGTTGAATTTGACACCTGAAAGAGACAAAGAAATAGGAAACTTTATATGGTGCTTACAATTATCAAAAATAGTGGCCTAACTTATCTACTTTAAGTCTTTTAACTTTTCATATACTTAGTTAATAAAATCAGTTGATTTAAAATTTCTTCTCTGAATAATATGTTCATTGAGAAATTTTGTTTTAAATATTAAAAAAATAATGTTATTTTTCTTTATTGATTTCCAAACTGAATGCTCATGGTGACCATTAATTCCAAAAATTTAAACACGCAGAACAACAATCAATCCACAATTACTCTACACATTTCTTTTGGAAACAAAACTTTTCAATAGTTAATGACACTGATATGACATTGTGAAGTTTAAGTTTAAACATTGCACATCTATGTTTTTTATCTTCATTTTTGGAGAAGAAGATACGAAAGGTCATTACAACCAAAATCCTTACCCTAAAATTATCAACAGAACATCTATATGTGAATTTCCTTGTCTTTTGTTCCAATGAGCAGCAGTAGTCTACATGAAATTCAACAGGAAGTGATGTCACTGCATCTGTGTTACACTTCAATTCCCACAGATATGATACTCTCTGGTTCTTGTAAACATTCTGTTAATTAAGAAAAATGGAGGCATTTAATAGTAAATAGGTTCATTTTGTTTGTTTGTATGCCATGTTCAGCAAGTTTTAAGCTACATGTAAATGTATATCATAGCTTCAAGTTTTTATTAGCAGAAGAAGCTTGGTGTTCAAAATAAATAATCACCCTAGATACATGTACATGTATTTTGTTTTATGTTTGTGAAATCAGCTGTCGTATGGTCCATAGTCCATGTCAAAAAAAATCTCTTTCTAATCCACCATAGACTGAATGCAATAATGTAGCCCTCGCCTGTCTTGAAAAACTTATTCATGAAGGGATAAAAAATGTGAAACTGTTGACACTATTTACCCATTTCTGCTCAGGTTTACTCAAACACATAAATTCCACATCTTTATTAGAAGTATTGGCAGTGGGATTACTCAAGGTAAAATTACTATCAGAATGGCCCTCCAATACAATCTGTAGATATTTCCTGTAATATCAATGTATGCAATATAATTTTTTGTTATATTAGATAAACAACATGCGAAGTAGCTTCTTAAAAAGATAATACTAATGGACTACACTATAATGTTATATTTGTACCCATTATGTTATGCAATTTTAAGGGATTCAGTCACATCCGCACACCTCTTCAGTTCTTCAGGAATGAGCTGTTTTTTCCCCAATCATATTTTATTTACAATGAATCTGTAAGTGTTCCTATCTTTGATGAAACTGATTAAAAGTTTGTAAGTAATTTTTTCATATCCTTGATGTAGTAACTGATAACTGTTATAACATAAAACATTGAATATATGTCTTTTTTTTTGTTTATTCTGCTTTAATAGAAGTTCTCTCATAGTATGAAAAAACCACATTTCATAGAAAACATTACATGTAACATTTATTTATTTTATACAAAAAAAAGCTAAATCTTATTGAATACACTAAAACAGTACCTTTTATTTGATGTGTGGACTTTATGGGAGGCAATCAGTGGCGACATGAAAGTAAGAGGGATTAGAATCGGCCGAGGAAATTGTTTATTTCCTATCTTCACCTACAATGGAAATATTATAGCAAATTTAATCAGGGTTTGGTCATTTTATTTCATTCAACGAAAATAAACCTACAAATGTAGGGAAAATTTCCATTTATGAATCTACACCAAATTAAGAGAGAATACAATTGTTTTTGTAGTTGCATTTAGCATTATAAAACAATGTCCACAATGTATACAAAAGACATAAATAACCATTTCTTTAAAAACTGCAGGCCAACAATGTGTACTGTTAGCAGAGTACCTAACATGTCTAAGCAAATAAAAAAAGGGAGGAATTTGAAAAATTTCCATCACATATGTATATGGTTTTAATAGAATTAAACTGCTAATTTTTGTTTCATGTGTTGTACATAATAATTTAATTTTAGATTTAAATATTTAAATTTGACAAATTCTTTAATATTACAGACATTTTAAATACAGTTATACAACATATGCTTTTGTAGACTGGGGTCTTGGTGACCGAGTTGTTAACATAGTGATCTATTATTGATCATGTGCATGTCAACTTTGAGGTTGCATACTCAAGTATCACTGCATGCAGTGTGTGGTGGACTCCAATCTAAATTGACAACGATTGCTAGTCTTTTCTACAGAAGGTCCTGGGTATTCTACTGGTACCCTGGTTTTTCTCACAGTAAAAACTGGATGCCATGATATAGCTGACAAATTGCTGAAAGTTATAACCACGTTAAAATTCATTCAAACAAACAAACATTTGTAGGGTACATGTAGTGTATGACTCTATACTCTACATGTTTTATGGACAACTTTAATCAAACAACTATGTGCCCTCATGACCATTCAATATTTCAGATTTCTGTATGAATTCCAAAATATGATGTGTGTATTACCTAAAGTTCTAGGATAATTTCACAACCATCTTACCATCAGTTCTATACTCTCTCCATCAACAATATCATGAAATAATGTAAAAGTGAAGTTCAAATACTGGGCTTCTGTCACTTCAACCACTGTCAAAAATCTGCTACCATCAGATGCATGAATTTTTAAAGCAGGGGAGGTAATAATTTCCAATTTACTTCCTGCTTCCAAATCCAAACCAGTATTTTCTATTCTCAGTTCAACTTTATTCTCTAATCCCATTAATAACTTGTCTGAAAATATCAGTAGTTACCTATAAATAGTAAACCCCTAATCTTACACAATCTAATTAAAATTACATCTTTCATTTGCTACCCCCTTGTTTTATATTGTTGCTGTGTACAAAAGAAACATAACTCAAATACATATTTCAAAACAAAGACCATTATGGAGTGTAATATGCTTAGTTCCTTCATTGTTTCAACATTCATTGACATAATATAATTTGGGTGTAAATAAAGGTCACCATAATAATAAAAGAATGGGGTTACATGCTACAAAAAAATACTTTCATTCCATTTAACATTAAAATGAAATAGTTGCTGAAAGGGAGGGGGACAGGAGGGGGTAAAAAGTCACTTGTATTATAATTTAATGGACTGACATTATGATGCTTGGTGAGGAAGAACGAAATGTGACTTTTGATCCCATACATTTCTTTCTGGAACTACGTTAATTATCTACTTCAAATTAAGAACATACCAATGAACTGAACTACTTTTCCACCTAATATGTCTGCCAAAATGATATACAAACCCCTAGTGACAGGCTTAATCTCACAGTATGGCTGATGATATGATGAACAGAATGTTTTATGGTCCTCCAATGTCTTAATCAGTTCTAAATGGCCGATTTCAATCCAAAACTGGTTAGTTCTAAATTGTCCAACTTTTTCTATCTGAAAGTTACACAAAACTACAGTTTTCATATTAAATTATAAATAACAAATTGAGTAACCGTGAATTAATTTAAAAAAATCTGCTGTCCACAGCCCACTTTTGGAGCCAAAAATTGAAACTAGACTAAACCTTTTCAGAATTCTGAATCTACCAGTAATGGTGCTGATCTACCACTAGTTTCTTTATTGTAAATATTTTTGTAACAATTTTTGTTCCATGGAAAATTTGTTCAGATTAGAATAAAATAAATATTTGAGATGTACAACATTACCTTCTCTGATAAAGAGACAATGTTCTCTCCTGGCTTTATCATAATCCCTTTTCCAGAAACACAGAACTCAAAATCCTCTTTTCTTAAGACTGGTGCCTTGATTTTTCCTTTGCTACCTGTGCTGTCAGTTCTTCGTAACAGCTCTTTGGCCTGGTAACAGAACACACCACACACTGTGGGACTACCTTGACCTCCCTCCATAGTTTCTTGGAGTGGTATCATGTTGAAGCTAGATTTTGCCATAGGTTTTGTATTTGAAACATGATCTGTCAAACTTGTGTCACTTGCCTGTCGAATAACAGGATTTTTACCATTTCCCTCTTGACTGGATTTTGTTTCAATGAATGAAAGACATATTTGATCACATAATACATCACATGGTGCTCTGCTGTTTATTTTTAACTCCACATTTACCATCTGATCAATGTTAACTGCAGTTTTTGCAAAACTGACCTCGTCCAATATAAACAATGGGCTTGCCTTCAGTGGACCTGTATCTAAAAATAAAAATTATCCAAAAAAAGGTTCCACACACAATAAAAATCAACAACATTTTAAATCGTTAAAGTATATCTTTATGCAGAAAATATTCAATACATTACTATTATACAATACTTTGTGAGGGTGCATGCTAAATAAAAGTTTATATTCTTGACAGATGAGGCCTAAAAATAACTTTCATTACTTGCTCGAATTAATCCCTCCACTATTATTAATTTGTACATTAACCCCACATTATTCTGCTATGAATTAATATCACAATTATATTTTTATATTAGTTAGAAACAAATCTGCAAATTAACATGTCTTGACCAGATGTCTATATCTTCTTAGATTTGTATACTTAGTGTTTGATTTAGAGCCAACAATCAGTGCATTTTATAAATTGTCAACTGTTGAAATGACACACACACACATCATTAAGATTTTAGTACACTGCATGTATATTACAAAACTATTTCTTTACATATCACCTAAAAATACAACTCGGGTGGAGTTTGCTTATCCACCTTTCCATGGTGGACAGTCCACCTCTTCTTTGACCTAGCCAGCCTCTTACTTTGTAGAAAAGTGATAATGCTTATCACTTGTTTTAAATATTACACAGTCAAGTTTTACAAATCAAGTAATGCAAAAAATAAACCCACAATGGTCCAATCTAAATTGTGGTCAGGGCAACAAACTACATATTTTGCTGACTCCCACTGCAGTCTTCAAGCTAGGATTTGAACTAGTGTTCTGTTTGGTCTTTTGACCTCTTCTTCAAAGTAAATTGCATTACATTTGCCATTGGAGGCTTAGTTGTTGCCTAAAAGTTGGTTGCGTATGTACTTGAAATTTAACTGTGCCATAACAATGATTTACTTTGAATGGTGCTAAAAGTATTCAATGGGAGTATTTATACCAAGAACCCAAAGCTTGCAAGTTACGGCTTGGAGAACCCATATTTCAAAATGACAGTGTATGAAAGTAGTCACAGTTTAGTATTCATGAATTAAGCAGATTGGTATACTTACTTACTACACTTATAATTATAGTAATTAATACATAATATTATAATCAATTTGTTAATTTTCACATTTTTAACAAAATTAATTGTGATGTTTAAAATATAAATAAATTAATTTATTATTCATTTTTACCTAAATAACATAATAATAATAAGATCTAAATACATGTAATTTTACAATTTTAAAATTACCCTTTTCTGTAAAAAAGGTTATTTTACCTATGATTATACCTACACCCTTGTTGTACCCCTTTGTAACCACTAAAACAACAAAACTTAATTATGTGATGTTAAAAATGTTGCCATTCCGGGAACACTCCATTTTCACAATCCATGGGAGGTGTCAAAAGTTTACTTAGTTAATTAGGTATTACATATTAGGTATAAAATCACTATTAATTACTCTTCAACTTTATTACAGAAAATGAATTTTGGCACACAAGAATGATACGAGCATCGATCTGGACACAGGGCACTTAAGAGTGGCACAGGGGCAGTTTTTTCAATGTGGAGTGTGACATCCGTCTTTTTTCCTCTAGCTGGAACACTGCTCTGCTGTCAGGTGAAAAAAGCTAAATACAGCAGTGTAGTTGGAAAATTAGTATTTTGATATATTGCTATAAATCTTTTAATAAAAGTTTGCAACGGATTTTAAATGTTTATATAGAATCACGGATCCTAACATACAAGTTCTGCTAAAAAAATAAACAATATGATTAGAATAGAATAAAATATTGTATTTTTCAACCCTTTTAGACAAACCTATTTTTTGTTTGGCTTCTTGACAAATTCTCTCAAAGTACTTCATTCTATCCGATTCTGGTAATGTAGTACTGCTTGCTATATATACTGCTGTCTGTAGAAATGTCAAACAATCAAGGAAAATATATATCACCATAAAGATTACCTATATTTCTTTCAACTTACAAAAGTTAGATAGGTCAAGCAATTAGATCTTACTGTTATAAGTCTATACACTGGAGCACTGGAGATATTTTCAAAAGACAGTTCTTGCAAGAGGAAAAGATATATGTACCAGGAACAAGAACTGCTTTATAAGATATGATTTTAAATTTTGTTCACTAGGAAAAGATGCTTGATTTCAAACTCCAGATATCACTTTGGATTAAATTACATGTAAATGTACTGCATCAAAGTAGCCTATACAATACACATTTATAATACATTGTTGGATATGATAAAGCTATGATGTATGCAAAAATTACGACCAACAATTTTAAGATCAATGATAAAAATGAAATATTTCTACATAGCAATTACCTATATCTCTTTGGAGAAAGCTGTTGAAACTTAACCCAACCATGCCAAAGTAACTACAGTTACTTAGAAGTATACATACACATGTAACAAACTCAGCAATACCTAATCTCACAATGTTGTATCTTCTTTTTTATCTCTGAATTTAATATCATTAAAAAAATGTTATGCTTCCTACAACTGTAAAAATTATCAAACATTTGATAGTATTTTCAACTACATAACTGTTTTATCAAAGTGTCTGCCTGGAAACTGGTTAGAAATATAATGTTATAAGTCTTATATATACAATCTACAATTGTATAACTTATATAGTATACTAAAGGATATTTATGTCGATTTTTGACTTTATCTTGGCATTCCGCCAAGTCCAGTCTGGTACCCTCACTAAGCTGTGTCCAACCCTCCTGGTGGTAGCTCTTTACAGCTTCTGATAAATAATTTTCAGCTTTCTCAGGGTGACCCATTCTCCTGCAATACAGAATTAAATATATTTATTACTAAATGTTACAAAATAATTGTTTTTTTAGTGGCAGATAAAACGATTTTCTAACCCCTCTTTCCCTATGAATTTATTGTTTGTTAACTTCTTCTTATCCTGAATAAGGCTTAGATATTGCTAGCTGGACATTAAACAATTTTTCAATCAAACAATTAGCAATGTTTTTTAGTAGAATTTTTCATCTGTCTACTAATGGTAATTGTGTTTAGTAAACTCTTAATACAAATACAAATCCTGCTTAAGTTTGAAGGTTCTAACTGGGTCTATTTCGTACAATCATTATTTCAAATAAATAAATTCTATTTAAATACATTTAAACCTAAAAATTAAAAAAAATTTTTCTTCTCTTGCAGTTGTTGAATGACATTGTTAAATTTAAACACAAGACCATACAGTTTTATTTCTTCAATTGGCAGTTTGTTGAAGATTTCATTGGGTGGAAATCCGTGTAATATGATTTTATTGGTCAATATCAATTAAATTTAACATAAAAAATACAACTGTCACTAAGCTATTTTTGCTTCAACATCACATCTTGAATTGTAAGAGTTATTCCTCTTTGAGCCCTCTGGCCACATAAATATAAGTTGATATATAATACATGGGGAAATGATTTAACAAATATTCTAAAATTCAAAACCACATTAAAGTATTACATATAAAATAATGCTAAATCTTTTGTTATAAGACGAGCACATCTGTATCTTCCAATATGTTTGAAAGTTCCCATGGCCTGTTCTAAGAGTTCCTGAAAAAGATCAGAAGCATAATTATTTATCATTGTGAACTAACGATATTGATTTTCTTCTTTTTTAATTTACAAACAGACAAAACACTGCACATGCATGTGTTCAAACGTAATTACATATCAAACATTAAAACATTTATTATATGACTAACATTTATCTTGATTTTGATTGGCCCAGGGTATCATGAAATGTATTGGGCAGAAGGTATGTTAACCTAAAAGTAGATAAAAATAGACTGATATAAAAGTTTTGACTTTTCACTAGCTAAAACTAGAATATCTATCACTTTTCAGTATCTAAAAATTCTAAAAATAGAATTCAACAATAGGAAACAAGCATTAATTTGATTGGTTGAATTAAAAACATCAGCCAATCAAAATCATTCTTTCAAAACATTCTATTTGTTGACAGTGTTTCAAAATAGCTGATGAGCAGCAGCAGACAATGTTTGCAATGTTGTCAATGAACAGGAACTTTCTGCCAATTTTTCATAATTGCTTTAATTTTAGTATTAATTTTAATGGAAATGTGAATTTCTTTCAATTTAAAATGTGATAGTTTACTGTTGACATTTTTGAAATAAATTTTTTATTGTTATCATTTTTTATTAGCATCTTCCAGTGTAAAAATAAAAACAGTCATAACAAAACATTCATCTACTTTTATATAGGGTTAATACTGGTTTTATTAACCCTCAAAAATAATATCCACAATCGCCATTGGCTCAGTGGATATACATGTAATTTTTTTTAGGTTGATAAAACCAGGTATTAACTTATACGACAGTCAATAAATGCATATTATTAACCATGTAAACCAGAACAAATATTATGTTAAATTTCCCCCTAAATCTGGTTCCATTATTTCTTAATTTCAACATACAATAAAACATAATAATCTGGAGAAAATCTGATGTGTTGAACTTTATACTAAATGTTGAATATTTACCAAATATATTTTCTGAAATGATTCTTTTGAGGAGAGAGCTTCTCTTAATTTGTCTCTTGGTCTTGGTTGTTGATCATCTGTACCTTTATAAACAGAAAGGAAAAATAAATAGTACATCTACTACCATCAATCTAATCTGTGTACGAAATGATACAAATTTTGTGTTTAAATTTAATTATATTTGATCAGTTGTTATATTTCACTTATTGAGAACGAGTTATCAATGTACATGCATCGAATGGTGGGTTCCAATTTCTTACGGGTGTAGCCATTTCCCTAGGTTGGGTGGTATATGTAATGAAGTCCTCTGTAGGATGAGTTGGATGTTTATTCTGTATGTGTTTCTTGACATTCCAGGCAATACCGTTTAAAGGAACCCCAAAATTTGTTATTAAACCCGGAAAATCTACATACGAATATACAAAACCTATAAAGAAAGCAACAATACTGGAAGAAGACTTATACATCTCAACATCAGACGAATCAACTCAAGAAGGCCCTTATATTACCAACTCGTACGGATATATTATGGACATAACCCCGTTACCTACTATAACTAAAAACGAATCCAACACCACTGTCTGCCTAGATGAACTCTCAAAAGAAGATTATCACAGGGAATTAAAAATAAACACTATTTACAATATATTTAATAAATCCTCCTTATAAAAATAATATATTTTATATGACAATATGTGCACTTTCGTTTTAACGTTGTAATGTTTAGTTCTATTTTTAACTTTGTAATCTATATTTATATGTCGTCATAACTACGATTGTTCATTGTTACGTCACTTTTGTGAACCTGAAAAAGCATATAAGCCTGTTAATTTTATGTAATAATTGTCCTGAAGACTGCAGGTAACCCTGCCGAAACTAGTAGACAAGAATAAATACAGAATATCGCATCCTACGAAGTGTTGTTGTCAATTCCTTAATAGTTTCACTTATACTACGACAACCCTGCATACCTAAGGTATCCACTTCTTAGGAGCGTTGACTTAAGAACAACTTACACAGTGTTGGTTCACCTTTTCCTCTTAAATATTATATATAATGATTTCCCTCTGATATGAGCAAATATAACCCTAAAAAATGAAATATTCCCCAAACATTAAATTTTTTACCACAAATATTGGTACACAATGTACCCAAAAAATTAATTAGCCAAAGGTTCACCAGGTGATAATTATGGAATGTAAGAAATAACTTGAATTTGTAGATTAAGCATACCTATATCTACATCATCAGCTATTCCCATGCCAGATGTAAGATCTAGTACCATTGTCAGCTGTTCAGATGTTGGATGAATATCGTTTTCAGGCATCAATCCACATAATTCTCCCAGACTGTACAACTGTAGTATAGGAAATAATTTTTGCTATTTGATAAGATAAATTGACATATTTCATTACTAAAAATCTGATAAAAAATTAAAATATTAACAATGAAGATAAAAACATAAATTTAGCCATTATCAAAACCTTAGATGTTCCTTGAAAATTATAAAAGAAAGAAAAATATGTTCAGATGACTGAGAGCTCATTCAAAAACGAATCTAACAAAAACTATCAAAATAGAAAAAAACATCATTGGCCATATAAAATCTGGTCTTGTTGACGACTTATATCTCAAAACTAATAAAAGAAAGGATAAATCAGCTGAAAGTTCATAGGGATGATTACCAAAAAAATCAAACTCTGATTAAAAATAAACATTTCCCATGCTGGACAAAAATTTTCCCCTTTTATTGCAATATGAAAGGAGTTCTATTTAAAAATGTTACCAAATACTGTACTGTACCTTCTTTCTTGCATGATCCCATAGAGTGGCTCTGTACAGATAGAACAGCTCTGGATTGTAAAGATCTTCATACCTCTCACATGCTTGTAAAACCTCTAAAGCACTAACAAAAGACCAGCAGTCCAGAGCTCCTGGTATCACTTTAATCTGCAAAATAATTTTCAAATACAGTAGAACTTCGATAACTCGAAATAGCTGGGCTTGCCAAAAACAGTTTGAGTTATCAGTAGTTCAAGCCACCGAAATTGGATAACTTCCAGAAATTTATCTGTTCTGTACCGTGACATTTTTGTTTTTAGGTCGCTCATTAATTTCCTACACGAGTTATGTTTGTTTAGGGAACTAAAATTTGTTTTAAATAAATGTAGATGTTTATTTCATGAATTTTGACACAAATAAAATTATGGTGTTATAACTTGTGAAATTTGAAATTTCAACATCTGTTATTATTAACTGCAAAAACCAGTTTGTACATGGTATGTCTGCCATCGCAGCTAAAAAAGTAAGCTAAAAAAGTAAATAATTTCCACAGTATTTATTGCTGACAAGTTTTTTTAAAATTATCTTAGCTTTAACAATTGGTTTTTACTACCAATTAAACCGCAAATGTCAACAAAAGTTGTAAATTATTTTTAATTGGAATGTTTCTATTTTGATTTCATAATCCCTTGGTACATTTAATATTATCAATAAAAAAAATTAACATCTATATGCTTGTTAAAACTTATCACCAGTCATGACATAATTATTATCTGATATTTTGTTTTAATTGACATAATTGTACCAATTGTTATGGCTTCTGTTATCAACGTCCTTTGTACCGAAAATAATTACTTCCCACCAACACTTATAATTATAGTTCGAGTTATTGATGGTGACTTAAATGAATTTAATATCAAAGGGACCTATAAAGGAGTTCGAATTTTTCGAGAAATCTGTGTTAAAAAAACTGGGGTTTTCTGTACAAACATATATAGAAGTAAATGACGGGACTTTAAAAACAGTTCGAGAAATCGGCGGTGTTCGAGCCATCCGAGTTCGAGCTACCAAAGTTTGACTGTATGCCATTTGTGAATTGAAAATAGTTTAAGCATGGTTTTTTGTTTTGCTTTTCCACAATCTCTTTAAAATAACCATTTCAAGCAAAATTATATTCTAGGTCTTTTTGAATGAACTTAAATCAAGAGTTACACAGCAGGAATCAAATACCATGTGTATAATTGATTATGATTGTTCGTTTGTTCAAATGTGGTTAAATGCCACTTTTATTAGTTTTTCAGCTATATCATAATTGGGGGAGGAAGCTGGAGTACCCGGTGAACATCCTGAACCTTTGGCAGGCAAAACGTGCAATCCTTATCAATTAAGGTTAGAGCTAAGCACACCCTGCCCACAGTACAGTATGGCTAGAGATCATTGTGGACAGTAGTAGATTACTACCTTAATCATTCGGCCGTAATTCATTATGAAAGATTTTATATACCCATGGAACACAGTACTTTAAGGGATGATCGTTGGTCCATTTCCAAGGTTTTCATGGCATTAGAAAAATTTCACTGGCTGTGTTTTTATCAAAATTATATTATGGATATCATTAAAATATAATCTTAAGTTTGTAGATATGGTTCTCAGGAAAGATAATTACAAGTGTGGACACAGAAAAACGTCTCGCCTGAATTCCGCATCAGTAACGAAAATAAATTTCGTCATAAGCATTACGTAAATAGCATTAATTATGAGCAGCGGCCTGTATACCAATTATTGTCACCATACTATGCATAGTTACAGAGGAACTGTCCTAATACAAAAACTTTAACGAAGTCGCTGAACCGTTAAATTGAGGTCAAGGTCAGGTGACACCTACCAGTCAATCATTTACTATTCATCAGCAACCTATATACCAAATATTGTCATCCTACCATGCTTGGTTACAGGGGAACAGCAGTAACCTAAAAACTTTAACGTAGTCACTGGACCGTGAAATTGAGGTCAAGGTCAAATGGCACCTACCAGACAGTCATGTACTATTCATCAGCAACCTATATACCAAATATTGTCATCCTACCATGTGTAGTTACAGAGGAACTGTCGTAACCCAAAAACTTTAACGTAGTCGCTGGACCGTGAAATTGAGGTCAAGGTCAGGTGACACCTACCAGACAGTCATGTACTAGTCATCAGCAACCTATACACCAAATATTGTCATCCTACCATGTGTAGTTACAGAGGAACTGTCATAACCCAAAAACTTTAACGTAGTCGCTGGACCGTGAAATTGAGGTCAAGGTCAGGTGACACCTACCAGACAGTCATGTACTAGTCATCAGCAACCTATACACCAAATATTGTCATCCTACCATGCGTAGTTACAGAGGAACTGTCATAACCCAAAAACTTAAACGTAGTCGCTGGACCGTGAAATTGAGGTCAAGGTCAGGTGACACCTACCAGACAGTCATGTACTAGTCATCAGCAACCTATACACCAAATATTGTCATCCTACCATGCGTAGTTACAGAGGAACTGTCGTAACCCAAAAACTTTAACGTAGTCGCTGGACCGTGAAATTGAGGTCAAGGTCAGGTGACACCTACCAGACAGTCATGTACTAGTCATCAGCAACCTATAGACCAAATATTGTCATCCTACCATGCGTAGTTACAGAGGAACTGTCGTAACCCAAAAACTTTAACGTAGTCGCTGGACCGTGAAATTGAGGTCAAGGTCAGGTGACAGGTGACTGACTGGCAAGTACTCATCATAAGCTACCTCTGGACCAAATTTGATGGACCTAGGGCTTGGGCTTACAAAGATATAAAGCAAGATGTCAAGTGTTTACGCCGCCGCCGCCGCCGGATTCCCATACATATGTCTCGCCTCCAGCGACGAAAGGCGAGACAAAAAACAGTAGGAACACAAGAGACAATATCATTTTCTACATTAAATACCATTACCCCAAATAGCAGCAATAAGAATGGCCTTCCTGTAGGTGCCTTAAATGTTTTAAAGGAACAAAAGTGCCCCAAGTCTATCTGATATCTCTATTATATTTTTATTACCTGCATGTTTTTAACTTCAAGAACAGTATTAAATAGGAACTCCATTGCCCTCCTAGATACTTCTGATGGCTTGCCTAGTAAAAACAAGAGAGCACATTGCCTGGAGAAAAGGTAATTTCTGAATTCTATCAAGCTGGCCTCATTGTCTTTGATCTGGTCTCTTTTGTCTCGGTTGATTGCCTTCTGTAGTGAAATTCCAGCCCATGATTTACAGTCTTGTAAGAAGGCACCCAACCATGGAATGGAAGCTGTAACATAGACAAATTAGTAAATTATAGAATTTTAAGTATGATTGCTTGCTTGTTTGTTTCTTTGAATGGTGTTTTAATGCCACTTTCAGCAATATTTTTAGCCATATCATGGCATCCATTTTTTGTGGAGGAAAGCTGTACCTAGAGAAATCCCCTGCATTTCAGTAGGAAAACTAGCAATTCTTCTCAATTAAGATTAGATTTGAGTACACCCTGTTGCAGCCTTCGAACCTGCAACCTCAGAGTAGACAGACATATAGTAGATGAACTACTTTAACCACTTGCCCACCAAGGCCCCAACTAAACAATTTACATGTAAATCATACCTTTCTATAACCAACACATTCTAAATATTAAATTATAAATAATTGGTTTCAAACAATCACATAAAAAATTCTGTGGCACAGTTAAACCAGTCAACAGGATCTTTAACCCTCCCCCTAAGCTTGGGACAATACACCTACACATAGATTCTCCCAAATTCACATTCAAATTACAAGTTTAAAAGTACAACTTACTGCCCGAGACTTTAGTGATGATAAACTGACTAAACAAAGCATCCAGTTCATCATACTGTATCATAGCATCTTCAAACAGACCCAACATCTCAAACATAAAGGCTAATTCTTCCTACAATAAAGTCAACATACAGTGTATATCATGGCATCATCAAACAGACCCAACATCTCAAACATAAAGGCAAATTCTTCCTACAATAAAGTCAACATACAGTGTATATCATAGCATCTTCAAACAGACCAAACATCTCAAACATAAAGGCTAATTCTTCCTACAATAAAGTCAACATACAGTGTATATCATAGAATCTTCAAACAGACCAAACATCTCAAACATAAAGGCTAATTCTTCCTACAATAAAGTCAACATACAGTGTATATCATAGCATCTTCAAACAGACCAAACATCTCAAACATAAAGGCTAATTCTTCCTACAATAAAGTCAACATACAGTGTATATCATAGCATCTTCAAACAGACCAAACATCTCAAACATAAAGGCTAATTCTTCCTACAATAAAGACAACATACAGTGTATATCATAGCATCATCAAAAAGACCCAACATCTCAAACATAAAGGCTAATTCTTCCTACAATAAAGACAACATACAGTGTATATCATAGCATCATCAAAAAGACCCAACATCTCAAGCGTAAAGGATAACTCTTCCTACGATAAAGTTAACATACTTGAAAATTTGACATTTTTTATATTCAAAATGCAACAAATATCATATAATTTCATTTTTTAAAAATTTAAGTACATATTCATGTACTTAAAAATTATAATCAATTGTATTACTTTAGCCAAAGAAATGACATGATTTAATTTTCAAGATATTTGCTGTAAATGTTAAAATGTGAAAATAGAAAACGCACGAAATATTATTATAAAATGATAGAGTTATTCATTCTAATTACATTAAAATCAGTTTTTTTTTTTTCAAACAAAAACACTAAATTTTCCCCACGTGAAAAAAATTACTTATACAGTACATCAATGATATAAAAATAGGGCATCTAATGGGACATTAAATGATAACCCGCCACGATGTTCATCAATAGTTAAATATATTTGTATATACTTGTATACTATACTGAATATACTATACATCCACTATATACTATTATATAGAGACAGAAAGAAATCAGTTATCTTTCTTAGACCAGAAAATTTCATTATTGTCAAATTTGAAAATTTTTAAAGTGGCAAAACTTCAATAATATTTTTTGGATCATCCTGAAAATTGCGCTCGACCTGTATTTTATTGTACTGAACAGCTGTGCAAAATATTATTTAAATCCCTTGAGGCGTTTTTAACTTATCATCTTCCGGGGACGGACGGACGGACGGACAGACACCGAACGAAACTGAGGGTATAGCATAATACCTCGCCACTTCGTTTGTGGCGGGTATAAAAATCATTACCAATAATACACCAATATGACATGAGCCAGAGGTATCTACCTTAAGGGGCACTTAAGGTGTACCTACGTGTAACAGTAAATGCTTACTTTTCGGAGCATAGGAATATACAAGGTCAGGGTTCACAAAATATTCTAAGAACATGCGGTCACTCTCACTTTTACCTCACTGCTGTCAATAATATGAAATTGTTTGAATACATCACAGTGTCATCTACTTCAGTCAATTCAGCCTCTTAGAGAACCCTTGTGGCTGACTACTGCCTAGTCATTGGTTTTAGGGGCTGTAATTATCTGGCTGAATAAACTAGACCAGGGATTTTCAGTAGTGATTTTTTACTAGGTCCATGAGACTAGCCCATGTCTTGAACAATCTATTTTTTGCTAAACAAACATATCAAGTTATAGCCACCCACTCCCCTAAATAACCAGAGGCTCTTAAGAGCCTGTATCGCTCACCTGATTTTATAGGCAATGAAGATGGCATTTCCCTGATGTTAAAGTAAGTCCCTTTAATTTTCAATAAACTTTAAATAGGACCATCCAAACAATATTACTAGAAAGCTTTGTTTCATTGGTTAACCAGTTGTATAGAGAAGATTTTTTTTATTTGCCCATAGGGTCCTATGTTAAACTAAGTCCTGCGGGGGAGGTGGCCATTTTGAATTTCCAATTGCCATAAAAAACATAAACTTTATAAAGGACCATCCAAACAATATTGCTAGTAAGTTTTTGTTTCCATTGATTAACCGGTTTCAGAGAAGAAGCCTTTAAAAACTTTTTCCCATAGGGTCCTATGTTAAACTAAGTCCTGCGGTAGTGGCCATTTTGAATTTCCAATTGCCATAAAAAACATAAACTTTATAGAGGACCATCCAAACAATATTGCTAGTAAGTTTTTGTTTCCATTGATTAACCGGTTTCAGAGAAGAAGCCTTTAAAAACTTTTTCCCATAGGGTCCTATGTTAAACTAAGTCCTGCGGTAGCGGCCATTTTGAATTTCCAGTTGGCATAAAAATCATAAACTTTATAAAGGACCATCCAAACAATATTGCTAGTAAGTTTTGTTTTGATTGGTTAACCGGTTTCAGAGAAGAAGCCCTTTTTAACCTTTTTCCCATAGGGTCCAATGTTAAACTAAGTCCTGCGGTGGTGGCCATTTTGAATATCAGATTGGGATAAAAAAACATTAACTTTATAGAGGAACATCCAAACAATATTGCTAGTAAGTTTTGTTTCCATTGGTTGGCCAGTTTCAGAAAAGAAGCCTTTCAAACTTTTTCCCATAGGGTCCTATGTTAAATTAAGTCCTGCGGTGGCAGCCATTTTGAATTTCCAATTGCCATAAAAAACACAAACTTTATAGAGGACCATCCAAACAATATTGCTAGTAAGTTTTTGTTTCCATTGATTAACCGGTTTCAGAGAAGAAGCCTTTTAAAACTTTTTTCCCATAGGGTCCTATGTTAAACTAAGTCTTGAGGTGGTGGCCATATTGGTTTACCAATCAAAATAAAAAACACAAACTTTGTAAAGGTCCATCCAATGAACATTATGGCCAAGTTTGGTTTCAATTGGCCAAGTGGTTTCAGAGAAGAAGATTAAAATGTAAAAAGTTTACAGACGACGACGACGACGCCGCCGCCGACGGACGCAAAGTGATAACAATAGCTCACATGACCCTTTGGGTCAGGTGAGCTAAAAATATAGTTGCTGTTGTTTTAGTGCTGTTTTCATATACTAGAGTTCATTTATTTCCATCCCTTGTTTTTTTGTGTGTCTGTTTTGCCTGATAATAGTTAATGATAATTACTTCTTATAGTCTTTTCTGAATCATAAACAATATACATCCATTTGAATACTGGTTCTATACATCAATCAAATAATTCATTGATACCTGAATGAGAAAGAACTGGATGAATCCCCAACCAGGATCATTTCTTTTCTCCCTAAGCAGCCTCATGTTCTCTTCATATTTTGACAAGTGTCTGTTATATGCCTGTAAAAGCAGATTTCTAAGTCTCTGTAAAAGTGCATTCCATGATTCCTGGCTCTTCTGTTCTTGTTTTAGTGGTTCATGGATGGCTATACATCTAGCAGAAAATTACATTATAACATATTAATTTTAAAAAAAACATACATTTTAAAAATTGTATAGAAAACATCCCATGTTAATGAAAATAATTCAAGGTTTTCACATTTTTTGGCACTGCCCTGGAATAACCCTATTGTTCACCTGGGATAAACCTTATTGAATTGTAGACTGCCGTACAAGGGAGATAACTTGGAAGTTGTATGCAGTGTAAAGATGACCATTGTCCCAGATTTGTCAATTTAACATGAATTATTTTCTAAAAGGCTTGTATGCTGATAAGTTATAAAACAATTATGGCCCATTGTGGAATTATTTGTGAATATTCTTCTAGGGTTGAAAAATCTGGATTATCTCCCCAAAAGGGCCATTATTGTATAATATTACACTGTACTGAATTAAGCTGGTTGTAAATGAGTTGATATAATAAATAAACTGTCCAAGAAATATGATGCAATATCCAGCTGACTACAAACACAAGATGAAATTAACTGAATAACAGTGTACAGTATACAAGTACCACTGTCTTACTGACAGTATATGTACAAAACTAAATTTAGGTAAAAATGTATAAACTTATATCTTACACACCATGGACAAGACTGTGTAAAATGTGAAAATATGAATTGTCTCTCTTACCAATATTATATTAATCACAAATAAAAGTCATGTTATTATGAGAAAATAAAACGTTCAAAGAATGTTTGAATGTAAATTTGTATTTGATTGATAATCTTTGGTAAATTACCTTCCATAACCACTATTACATGTATGCAATAATATTCCTGGATGTTAGTAGAAGCTATGTATTTGTAAAGCAAGCTGCATGAAAGATATTATCCCCTAAATATGATTTCTAAACTAATTGATATTACCTATTACTGCTGAAAGAAAAATACAGTCTAGACAGTTTATTTTAAACATCAAAATTATTGACTCCAAAGGAATAAGGTAACAAAAAAATCATATATGAAATGTTAAATTATATTTATATCTATTAAACCAGTCATATTATTTTTACATATTTGTGTTTAAATATAACCCAAGATATGTTTTTGCAAACAATTTGAGTATTTGACAATAAAGTCCAGATGAATTTTTGCTTTTTCCACTCATCGACAGTGGGTGTGCACAAGGTGGTAAAACTTTCATGTGGACATGTGTTTTAGCAAGCATTATGAGAAAAGTGACTTATGCTTAAAAAAATCCTAGCTAAAACCCTGCAGTGGTGGCCTGGACTGCCAATGAATATGAGTGAACAGTGGTGAACTGCTAAATGTAGATGGGTGGACATTGGTGGACTGTCCAATGGATGGATGGAGAGTGGTGGACTGTCCAATGTGGATGAGTGGACATTGGTGGACTGTCCAATGTGCACCACTGTCCAATGTGGATGAGTGGACAGTGGTGGACTGTCCAATGTGGATGAGTGGACAGTGGTGGACTGCCCAATGTGCACCACTGTCCAATGTGGATGAGTGGACAGTGGTGGACTGCTAAATGTAGATGGGTGGACAGTGGTGGACTGTCCAATGTGGATGGGTGGACATTGGTGGACTGTCCAATGGATGGATGGAGAGTGGTGGACTGTCCAATGTGGATGAGTGGACATTGGTGGACTGTCCAATGTGCACCACTGTCCAATGTGGATGAGTGGACAGTGGTGGACTGTCCAATGTGGATGAGTGGACAGTGGTGGACTGCCCAATGTGCACCACTGTCCAATGTGGATGAGTGGACAGTGGTGGACTGCTAAATGTAGATGGGTGGACAGTGGTGGACTGTCCAATGTGGATGGGTGGACATTGGTGGACTGTCCAATGTGCACCACTGTCCAATGTGGATGAGTGGACAGTGGTGGACTGTCCAATGTGGATGAGTGGACAGTGGTGGACTGCCCAATGTGCACCACTGTCCAATGTGGATGAGTGGACAGTGGTGGACTGTCCAATGTGGATGAGTGGACAGTGGTGGACTGCCCAATGTGCACCACTGTCCAATGTGGATGAGTGGACAGTGGTGGACTGCTAAATGTAGATGGGTGGACAGTGGTGGACTGTCCAATGTAGATGAGTGGACATTGGTGGACTGCCCATTGTAGATAGATGGACAAAATAAAGTCCACATGAACTGTAGTATATCAGCAATATCCTTGGTGGTGGTGAACAAAAGAAGCCCTTCAATTTCTACATTCATTTTTTTGCATTGATAATCATGTACCTGTCTGGCTGTTTGCTGCAGAAATCATTCTTGACCTTGTCAATTACTGATGACCTTGGAAGCAGCTTAGTTTTGCCCTTTGTTTCTTCATTACTGACAACCACAATGAGCCAATCAGGAATGTTGTTGTTCTTAAGTGCATTACTCCACTCTGTCATTTCATCTTTAACACTTTGTTTATATGTTTCCACATCCTATGTAAGAAAATGACACTAAGAAATCATCTTATTGGTGGTCAGAAGTGAACAGAATGTTCAGGTAAATTATTTTAAAACTAAAAATTGATTGACTTTACCTAAATATACACTTACATGTAGTAGGATCATAGGGGAATGTTATCTATTTAAGGACATATCCTACTATTCTATCTCCATATTAAACTTCTTAATATTTTATCTTAACTTTTTTTTAAATAAAGCTAAAAAAAATTACAGGTCACCGAACATACTGAAAAGTTATGATGTCATATTTATTGCTTGTTTTTACGGTACCTTGGTTATATGTTAACTTATTTGACTTATATTTTTCCAATAGTTTTCTGTCAGAATAAACTAGGATTTTTTTTAAGGCTCCATTGCATGTAGAAGACAACTATGCCATAATCCTTTTTAAAAAAGGGTAGATATCGAGCATAATGTGGAAATTATATGTTCCCACCATTTTTGTTTACAACTTAGAATACACAAAATCACAGATTGCAAAAAATTTACCTATAATAATGTAACTTTATTTTTACAGAAGATAGAGGTTAACTTACTCTCTAAATTGAAGAAATAAAAAATATGGTTACCAAATCAGGGGAAAAAATATTTGTGAAAAATGTGTTTAGGCCAGAAATGGCGTGAAGGAAACAGCATGTGTTTCTTCACACAAACTGCAATATCTTTTCTAGATTTGTAGCGTAGAATATGATTCTACACTTCATTGTATTAGCAGTCACTCAATTTTCACAGTTGGTATGACCATCGATTTGAATGTTGTACTAACAGCATCTGCCCAGAAGATATGGAAATATGGCCTGCTGACAAGTGTCTTGTCTGTTTCTTTAGGAAGAATGTCCTCGTCATATGGAACAAAGCTGGCCTCTATGTGAACAGTTTTTGGAGGTCTTCCATAAGATCTGAAAAAAAAAACATAATAGTGAGCACAGCTCTACAGCATTCTATATCACATGATCAAAATCTGTTTTAATGCATATTTTCTTTCGACCAGAAGTCACGACATGAATTTTGATAAAATAAGTTATCAATAAGTTATTTCAGGACATTATTGAAAAAAATTATATTGTGTTAACAAAAATTTACTTACAAGGAGTTGGCATTCTTGATTTATTTTAAAAATAAAAGCCTATCACTACCCATCGTATGACTTTCATGTGACACCACCAATTTAGAGAAAGACATCACCTGACGACTGGAATGCAGAGACACTGTTATGGTGCTCGGATATATCACCATTAATTATAAAATGTGCGGAGCTCACATTTAGGCTGGGCCTATATTCATATTAAATTACTAAATTCTAACATTAGTTTTATCGTTGCTACCTATTAGTATACAATGTAAGAGCTTTACCTTTATTTTGATTCTCCTACAGAGCAAACATGCAATACAAAAGTAAGCTCTAATGAGGTTTTTACCAAACAAGTACGCTCACAAAGGGATACCCCCGCTTCGCTTTCAAGTCCAATTATCTCCCCTGAATAATATCTATATATGATGTACTTCCTTCATGTAAAGTTTCATCAAAATCTGTCAGGCGGTTTAGAAGGAGAAGCGCTTACAAGGGATGTGGACAGACAGACAGACAGGGCGATTCCTATATACTCCCCCAAACAAGTTTGCAGGGGGTTTAATAACAGTAGTTGCATCATGCGACATTTACCTGCTATTTATTTAATATAATTTGTATTCACATGTTCAGTATGTCTAAACTAAAAAAAGTAGTGATAGTTGTATAACAAAATTTACAATGCATGTTGTACTGTATAACAGCATACTTTGTAATTGTAAGAAAATCCTTGTATATTAAAAGTGTTGGGTAATAATTATAATACAAGCAAGTCACAAGTTTATCACATCCATCAACCATTATCAATTCTTGTTACATGTAAATAAGATGCTTTAAGTTTTCTGTTTGAATGTTTTTTTTACGTCACTTTCAACAATTTTTCAGCTACAGTATTGATCATGATGTCCTTTATTACTGTGGGAGATACATTTTTGTAACTCCCGACCTTTAGTAGGAACACCGGCAATCCTTGTCAATTAAGATTGGAGCCGAGTGCATCCTGCCTGCAGTGCTACTCTGACCTGCAATCTCAGTGTTGTTGGCCACGTGATCAATAGTTGACGAACTACCTTTACCACTCAGCCACTGAGGCCACTAGATGCTTATAAAAATGGGTTTCCTTGCAATACTTTTAAATATTTATGTTAATATGGAGTAGGCATTGCCAAAATGCAAACAGAAAATATAATCCTTTATAAGTTTTTTTTCAGTTTTTGCACTCAATTCTTTTTTTCACTGTAGAGACATATTTTAATTTATTTAAAACTGTTGCAGGTGATACAATTTTGAAGTTTCTAAAAGACATTAATTTATATAGCAAAATTTAATTATACTGTTAATTGCTAATTGTGATATTACATACCTTTTATTTTTTTAATTACATTTCATTTTTATCTGTATATATTCTCATAATATTATTGTATGAGATCATGTTTTAATTTTAAGGGAGAGATATTAAATGGTTGTTTTATCAAATATGTAAATTTTTTTTGTAATTATCACGTCCTGAATATAGCTGAAATATTGCTTGCTGGACGTAAAACAACAATCAATCAAACACAACTTTGTTTTACTTTTTCATTAATTTTGGAGTACCTTAATTACTACCCTATTCCACCACATGTAGTTACAGCGTCAATATGAAGTAACGAAGTCAACAATTTATTAATCTATTGCTTAGGTTATATAATGAACGGTTTCAATACAGAAATCAAACAAACATTAATTTGAGTTTATGATTCATCAAGAGAGAGAATAAGATGTCCATCCTTACGTTCATGGCAAAAATTATTTTACAAATATTTCCTGGTTGATTATTATATTTAAACACTGACAAACAATGGTTGTACATGTCAGGACATATGGATAAGTATTTATAAATGTATACATCTAATTTTTAAAGTTGCCTCTTCTACCTACCCACTGCAAGTAGTCAGTCAACTAGTTTATAATCTGATAATTTTAACTAATTATATATCAGTTCCTGTTACAGTTGAATGTTATATGTTGCAGAATTTTTCCAATTGTGGATATTTGTAGGTGTTAAAGTTAGTTAACTTTTTTGTTAATGCTGTTCTAGTTTGTTTCTTGATATTGTGTTTTTAAATAGCACATATTCATGGACTGGTCTCTATTGGATTGTATTACATTTAGAATGTAGTTTTACCGGTTTACAATCATGATTAGGTACATTGTACATTTGGAGTCAGTTATTAGACAAATTGTATTCGTTTTAAAATGTAGGCTAATTGATATTTTCAGAATTGAAGTTACTTCCAAGCAGAGCCTGTGAATTCCGGTGGTCATGTGACTCCATTCTATATATTGGTAATGTCAAATGAATGTCATATATGATTGTCAGTTTTAAAAAAGAACGTTGCAGACATTGCAAAAAATTGTCTGAAATGTTTGTAGCAATTAAAAAAAACATTAATTTTTTAACATGTCAGATGAAATTTAAAGTCTAGATTTAATTTTAATCAACATTGTGTACATGTTAAAATATGTTGAATTTTTCATAGATGTGCTCAAACAATTATAAATTGTACATGAAGTTACATGTTATGAAGTGAAAATGTTATTTTTTAACTAAGACTGGTTATTGTTAAAATTTTAGAAATATAAAACATAACAGTGATCAAAACCAGTTAATCAAAAGACCACACAATCATGTGTACATCATGTGTAGGCCGAAAACTTCAATTACCAATTTTAGTTTATATATTTGGCCCTTGCTGAAGCAGTGCCTTATTTAGTTAGCCATCTAAATGCTCAACTCCAACCTCAAATGTTAGGGACTGTCAATTTTTCCTGCTGAAGGTCAGGGTTCTCTCCAAGTATACATGTATGTACTCCAGCTTCCTTCCACCAATAAAACTGGGCACCATTGTATAGATTTAAGAAAACTTAAAATTGATGTAAACACAATTCCAAACACATAAAAACATTCATTATGTATACAATAAAAAATAAACTAGTATTATGCATATTTATTATCTACACATATACCTCCTCCATTCTGTTGGTTCTTTTGGTAAAGTCTGCACCAGTGTCTTATGTAAAGCTGAGAATACAGTTTGGTCACCATGACCTTAAAGATATAATTCATGAATCAATGAAAATGTCCAATAATATAATACAAAAAGCAGGGTAAATATAAATTGATGTACTAGTGCAAGTAGGAGGCTCTTACTGAATAACAGAGGGAACCTACACTATACATGTATTACAAGCACAACAAATTTAATGGGAAATCTTGTAAATTTGGTAAGCATTGTAAATGAGAGAAAATGGCTGAAATGTTCAAATTACATTCCTGCAATTCTTTACCAAAATTATAAGATCTCTTCAGAGCCAGGCCACTTACTTTAACATCTGAATTTTTCTATTTTATTTTATTAATACAGATTTACTTATTTGGTTTGAAAATGAAATGAGAAAACTTAACGACAGCAGAAATTTGTAGTCTGACCTTGTCTATTTCTTTTTTGGTGGCAGTTATTTTACTGGTTAAGGACTTGACATAGTCTCACACTCAAGTTGTACAGACACATTGAACTTTTCTTTGTTTACACTTTAAGTCTAGTATTGTTCATTTACTTTCGGATACCTTAAATATGGCAGCTAATCCGGGTCACAGTTAATTGCGACATGTTTGTTGCCGCTACTAGCTGTTGGTCCTTTCACCACATATGGATAATAGTTACCTAATTAATGTTATCAAAATTGTTGGCATACAAATATTCCATAGTAAGAATGACCATTTATGGATGTAATTTACATACGACCCTTCCTTAGATGTAACAAAACCATTTGGGGTTCTCAATGTTCTCAATGTTTTTCTGTTATTAAATCAATGTCACTAAACAGAGACACAAATGTCAATTAAGACCATGCATGTGATATTTCTTTCAGCCCCTCTTTTGTTTAACCCTGTCATACTAAACACAGAGAAGTGCAAAGAAGCACAGAGAAGTGAAGAGAAGTAATTAAAAAATGGTTCATTTGATTAAAAAAAAGTTTATTATACATGTATATATATATATATATATATACATGTATATATATATTTATTTATTTAATATTGTAGAAATAAACATAAATAAGACCATAATTTTACATGAAATATCATTTAGTGGAAAATTTCGAGCAGTTTGACAATGTTTACAAAGGATGTAATGGCCTACAGTGGAGAGAAGAACGAGAGAAACATAAATAATGGTTTATTTTTCTTAAATAAATGTGCCCATGAAGTTCAATCCAATCCATCCAATTTATTATGTTAAATAACCTTTAACATATTTAACAAACTTAGATTTATAATACCGGCTTTATTTCATCTAAATTTGTTCAACGTAAATTCAATACGGCGATTGACGAAACTGAACAGTAAATTCCATGTGGATCTGTGTAAAGTACGGCATGACACAGTTTCTGATACATTTTGTTATATTCCATAAAATATTTTAAAAATTGAATCAAACATATGATTATATTATTACAAATGCAAAAGTGAGATTACGTTCGATGAGGTTTCATATTCCTTTTTTTTTTAATCTTTTTTTAATCGCAGTACATTTCCTCTCCTAGTCAGTTAAAAAATAAATATCAAAGAAAATATTTTAAAATGGACTAATGAAAGAAATTTTGAGCTTTTGAACAGTAGTCTAAACAATATGCGGAAGATTTTTTTTAACTTGTCATTTATTTAACAAACAATTTTTTTGACGAGCAAATTAAGTTATAATTTATCATTGTGCTTTATTTTGTTTAATCAGGGAAAGTGGTGTTAATTGGATTGTGATATCTTAACAATTTTTCACCCAAAAGTGTTCTTTGTGATGAAATTGTTCAAAATAAATAACATTTGTGAAACATTATACAGATACTTCTCTCTACTGTCAGCCATTACAACCTAGGTAAACATTGTCGACCTGCTCGAAATCGTCCATTTACAGACGAAATATATTGAAATAAAGACGTATTATAGTCAATTTATACAAAATATAACAAATGAATATATAAGAAACATTTATTTAAACGAATAAACAATTACTTCTCTGTGCTTCTCTGCTTTTAGCGGTCTCCCTATTTACTGACAAGAACCGGCAAGAAGTGAATTACCGACAAGAAGCATTTTTTACTGACAAGAAGCATTTTTTCACCGACAAAAAAAGAAAAAAAAGATCATTTGATGTTACAGTAATTATTATGAAAAGAAATTAAAAAAAAGATATTTAAATTTTAAGATCATGTATCTAGATGATAAGGTATTATATTAATACATGTATCAGTGGCGATTCATGTCAAATACATGTAGTGTAGTATTTACCTATGACAAGAAAGTTTAATAATAAATTGTATTCATAACTAAGTCATAATAAATTAGTAAATTGTTAAAAAGTATGCTTACATATATATAATAATTTCAAACAATAATATGCACTATATACATGATATAATAATTGATAATCTGGATGATTAATTGAAGGCACGTGTCAGTAATATCATTTATGGTTGTGTAATCCTTTTATTGTTTTACAATTAGCAATCACTGCCATAATTGACACACGCCTCGTGATAATTGTTTTTTTTGAAGAACTGTTAAATGCTTATCGTAAAACAACAAACTGTAATAAAAGCCAGTTGAAAACGAAATTATAACCTTTGAAGATTTTTATGGTGTTGTGAAAAAAGTCTAAGATTTTGTTTTTATTACATTTTTTATTATTTATTTTGTTGTTATTATTATCGGAATCTGATAACGAATTACAGAAAACTTAAACAAAACAATGTCAACAAAATTACACCGTAAATCACAAAAATCTATTTTTTTAATTTCTTTTCATAATAATCACAACAAAAAATCTTTTTTTCTTTCTTGTTGATGAAAAATTGTTTCTTGTTGGTAAAAAAGGCTTCTTGTCGGTAATTATACCTTCTTGTCAATAAATAGTGGGACCCGGTTAGCTACATGTAGGACCCCTTTAACCATGCTTTTGTCTGTTCTTGTTTTATCATTCGAGAATAGTCCTTCGTATCTTGGATAGTTTTTTGGACCAAAAATTCAGGAATCTCTTCTTCTTCTGTCGTGAACAGAGTCTATTCCAATGGAACGTTATACTCCAGCGTGAGTAGTCGGGATAACCCAAGGCGATATTTACAGTTAAGTCTTCCAAAATGTTTTACAAAAAATAATGGAAGCTGGACTTTTCGACCCCAAGATATTTCGACCCCAGCCATATTTACGAGACATTTCGACCCCAAGACTTTTCGACCCCAGGTCTAAGACTTTTCGACCCCAGGTCCAAGACTTTTCGACCCCAGTTTTTTTTAATATATATATATATAATGTAATATATACATATAAAACATATTATTCAACATAACATCTTCTTCAGAGATCAAAGGAATCAGGTCAACTTAATATTTGACGTTGTTTTTGACTTTGTTAACAAATTAACAAAAGCGAGCGAGAAACTGTGAAA
This sequence comes from Limnoperna fortunei, assembly GCA_944474755.1. Taxonomy (NCBI): domain Eukaryota; kingdom Metazoa; phylum Mollusca; class Bivalvia; order Mytilida; family Modiolidae; genus Limnoperna; species Limnoperna fortunei. The sequence continues at coordinate 45,266,516 of OX104118.1, read as the reverse complement.
ACAGTAATTAATTATAATTTCAACCTTTGATCAGAAATATATCAATATCAACACTAATTTATTTTTATTTGAGATATTGTTTGTTACATCAAACGATTGATGGAATTAATTTCAGTAATTAATTATAATTTCAACCTTTGATCAGAAATATATCAATATCAACACTAATTTACTTTTATTTGAGATATTGTTTGTTACATCAAACGATTGATGGAATTAATTTCTTTCAGTTAGCAACTTTGATTGATTGTAAAGGATTATGTGGTAATAATATATTTGTAATTACTATTTATTGTGATGTAATTAGCGTACAAGACAAACAACTAATTAGTTGAGGGTATAAGTAGGCAAATTTCAAATAATGTGTCATTACTGTGTTAATATGTCATACTCTTGTATAGAGTGTAAGAAGGAAGTTCGGCAACGTCAGCATGCAATTACATGTGATGTGTGCGACCAGTGGCAGCATCGCCTGTGTGGCAATACCGGTATATCACGTGAAGACTACCTGAAGGCACGCAAGCGGATAATTATTATCAATTTTACCTGTCGTTCCTGTAAGGATGTCCAAAATGCTGAAGTGAATACAAACGAGATGGATACCACGGAGCTCGATCTTGATATTTCAGTACAGTCAACCGGGATTCATGGGGTAACCTTTAACTTGGACTACAGTGTTGGTTCTACGGTTAGCCAACAAGACGTCAGTGTACCAGTCGCTCCAGAAGACTCCATCTTCGACGTCACACGTGATGGTCCCACAGACACTACTATTATCCAAGACCAGTCCATTCAGGGTCCATGTCTGACTAACACCATCTTAGAAGATGAAACTGAAGTATCGTTCGAGGTGATAGAGGAGGGCACTACACGCCGGAAGCACAAGCTGGTTTCCTCTGATGGTTTCTCATACATCAAAAAGAGAGATGGCAAAGAAAACGTACAGTGGAGATGTAGTGTAAGAAGGAAGGATCTCATATGTTATGCGTCAGTAACTCAAAGAGGTCAGAACTTCACGAGGGGCATTACACCTCACTGTCATTCATCAGATCCTATTGTCGGCAAAAGGGTCAAGATTAAGAGAGACCTGATTAGAGAAGGCGCTCGCGACATCCACGCTTCTGCCGGTACACTTGTTGATGAAAACATGACACAGACGTTTCAACGTGGAGACTTCAACCTGCCACGTCCGAGTACTCTGGTGAGGACAGTTAATCGTGCCAGACAGAAGTTACGTCCAAACGATCCGACAACGCTTGATTTCGAGGTAGACACTAAGTACCTCAATGATGACTTCCTAATAGGCGATGTACATGTTGGACAAGAGCGGCATCTGTTGTTTGCCACCAAAGACCAACTAAGTTATCTCCAGCAGGCTAAGAGATGGTATCTTGACGCAACATTTAAAGTAGTCGACAAGCCATTCTACCAACTGTTTTCAGTCCATACATTTCTGAAGAACGGTGACTCAATGAAGCAAGTCCCACTTGCGTTTGTGCTTATGTCCAAGAGACGTAAGCAAGATTATGTTGCGGTATTCCAGAAAATACTCGACATTCTGGACGAGGCACCTGCTGTTGAAGGGTTTGTCATGGATTTCGAAGCAGGATTGTGGCAAGCCATCCGCACGGTCTTACCTGAGAGTAACAGGAAAGGGTGTATCTTCCACTGGGCACAGGCGGTTCTACGACACGTTGGAGAAGTGGGTTTGAAAAGAACTTATGAAGAAAGGCAAGGAGCACACCAGCTCATCAGGAAACTGCTTGCATTACCTTTCCTGCCAGGGCCACACATCCGACGAGCGTTTGAGCGGCTGCGCCAGAAGGTCGATACCAGTAGTCAGCCCATGAGGGACTTGTTCGAGTATGCAGAAGATCAGTGGATCGAAAGTTCCCTATGGTCGGAGTCTGAATGGTCTGTTTACAGGCAGACGATACGGACAAATAATGATGTAGAAGGTTGGCATCGAAGGCTAAATGCCAAGGCGGGCAAACCAAGCCTGAAGTTGTATGTGTTACTGCCACTTCTCCTGCGCGAGGCCAAGTTGGTCAACCTACAGTACCAACTTGTTTCGGATGCTGCTCTAGGACGTCACAGACGTGCACGGTATTTAAGGATGGACGGCGAAATTAGTGCCCTTTGGGACCAGTACGATTCACATGAAGTCTCGGCAGAGGAATTTCTTTTGAAAATTGGGAATATTTATTGCAATTAAAAGTGAATAAACAATTGACATTACTGTTGTAACAGGGAATTGATAAAGGGAATAAACAATTGACATTACTGGTGTATCAGGGAATTGATAAAGTGAATAAACAATTGACATTACTGCTGTAACAGGGAATTGATTATGTGATAAAACATGTTATTATGTATTTTTGTGTGTAATATATATTAATATATATATATATATATATATATGAAATGATGCGTTTCTTATATTTTAAACCGTTCTTACTTATACTAATAATAAATCTTGGGGTCGATTTGTCTTGGGGTCGATTTGTCTTTGGGGTCGAATAGTCTCAATATTTTTGGGGTCGAAAAGTCTTGGGGTCGAAAAGTCTAGGATTCAAAAATAATCAATATGTCTGGATCATTAGTGTTCAAAAATTAATGTGCGAGGGGGACTTCTTCTGGAATAGTCCATTTCTGGCTTTTTAATCAATGCACATGGATAAAGAGGGTGCGAACTCGCACGACACTTGCATCACAGGAGGTGGAGCAGGGGAACTACCATCCTCAACTGCATCAATACAAATCTGCATTGTGCGATTTACGAGAATTCAAATCTTTACAATATAATTACAAGTAACGATTGGCTTTGCTTCCATCCAAATATGCTAGTCAGCTAGATTCGTGTATAGGTAGGAAAATAATAAAAATAAAATAAAATACCGGAAATAAGATTAAATAATCTAATACATACATCAATGCCGGGACAGACAGACAGACAGACAGAACTTTTATTTTAAGTCGGAAACATAAGCTCTGTAGAGCTTTTATGCCGACTATACAATAACATAAATATCACATATAAAACAGAACAACATGCATTAAGACATAAGACATAAGCATCATATGAGACACATTACTACAAGCACAATGGTTAATACATAGCACAGACATAGCAAGAATATATAAGCATAAAAACATGGTATGCAAACTAAGAAAGAACTAAAACTAAGCAGTAGATGAAATAAACCAAGCATATTTAACTAATAACAAACTAAATTGAAGCATTGTTTAAAACTCAAACTAAGCCGGGTATACTAAGTACTGTTTCCGAATTATGTCCCTTTCTATTGTCTCCACATAGGGGCCTAACAAGTGAAAAAAAAGGTTAATTGATTAGATTGCGATTGACAACAGTTTTGCAAAATAGTAATGATACGATATATCGACAATTTTAACACGGTAATTAAATTATAATAGCTATATGTTTCTGCTAATGGTCATCAACTAAAAAAAATCAATATATAAAAATTAAATTTATTAAAGTTGCAACTGTACCTTGTTGGTTAATAAACAAACGTATATATAAAATATATATAGTAATATGACTTCAGAGTTTTATTTATTTATTTTTATTTATTTTTTTAGACGTTCGGTACTATTAAGTAGTCTGCTGCACTTTTCACAAAAGTCGTAAGTGTAAAATATATCGTAAGTGTTTGAAGATCAACGGGATATGCATTGTGACGTCAGCACTTACGATGTATTTTACACTTGTGATTTCTTGTTAAATCAACTGATATAGTTACCTCGGAGTAACTATAAGTAAAGAGCTAGATTGGGGACCACATATTTATTAACCAAACTTTGAGATATTTACGAAGGAATATGAAACATTGCACTCGTAAAGTTAAAAACCTCACGTACCACTTCACTTGTCCGCCCAGTTATTGAATATTCTTCACCTGTTTTGGACCCCTTCAAAAACCTCAAATTTTACAGCTTGAGCAGATCCAAAGGAAGGCCGCTAGATTACCATGATAGATCCCCATGAGCAGTAACTAACATGATTCAAACTTTAGAATGGAATAGTCTTAAAAATAGATGAACAAAGCACACGTATGGGGGGGGGGGGGTCCAAACAGGGTTTTTATTTTCATAATAATATATAACAACAATGTCAATGTTTAAGAAAACAGATAACACCTAATGGTGGAAAAACGGTTAACAGTTCCTTCATTTAAAAAAAGAACAGTTAACACACCTGTAAAAATGCCCAAAACACTAACAGAAAAGATCTTGTTGCCCCCTTCTAGGAAGCACACTACGAAACGATGATGATGCAAGCAACGTTATACAGATTTTGAAAAGATAGGGGCGTAATATCTTTACCTCGTGATTGTGTAGAAAAGCAGAATCTACAGTAAAAACACTAAATTCAAGTTATACCATAGTCTTTACCATCAACACTAAGAAACGGCTATGAATTTTGGCGAATGACAGTAAGTAAGCAAGTAAGTAAGTAAGTAAGTAAATTTTATTTATAGTCGGTATATATATACAAAGAAAACAAGACAAACATGAGCTTTAACGAGCGTTACAACTGACTGACATATAAATATATATATACACAACAATAAAAGGAGAACATGCATGCACATTTCATTACATTATGTAAAACAAAGCACATTTTACTTTGATAAAATATATTGGTTTTAAACAGCACTAAAAATTAAAGCTGTACTAAGATAAGCAGCACATATATAAAACAGTTAAAAGCATCAATTTATAAGTTATAAAGCATAAAAGCATAAGCAGGCAGTAATTATATGTAGCCTCGTTACAGTTTAATTCATAAGTTACAAGTTATATAAAGTAGTTGTACAAATAGCACTCAGGATTATACTGTACTAAGATATTCAGCACATATAAGTAAACATGCATTTGCATGGAGGAAGCTACAGAAGCATAACAAATTAAGTTGACAAAAAAACAGTTCTAGAGAACAGCGATTAAATTTACCAAGACTCAGCTATAAGCACCATAAAATTTCAAAGTTTCAGCAATTAGGCAGCATAGGTATGCGACATGCACTGCATTTGCATTTCTGGTCTCCGCACTAATAACCTAAATAGCTATTAAATTGTGCAAATGATGCCATATTCCTGACATCATTTGGTAGTGAGTTCCAAATTTGTGCTGCCACATACCTGAAATATTTTTTACCATAAGTAGTAGTTCTCGGTCTTATTACCTCAGCCGTATTTATATATATGAAATTATATGAATTGTTTTTTATATTAACTGAATCTTGTATCATCAATGGATTTTTCTTATTTATGTTCTTAAAGGTTTCCAAAGCAATGGTGCGAATAAGTCGAGGTTTAAATAATGGTAATTTTGACTTTTCTAGTAGGGTTTCATATGAATTTTGATACTCCTCATATATAAATCGAATTGCACGTTCTTGAATTTTTTATATTTTTTTAGTATTTTGTTCACCACAGATGCCATGTCAGAGGACAATAACAAAAATTTGACATCATAAATGAATAATATAGATAGTTAGTTTTTCTAGCCTACTTAAATGTTTCCCTATTCTTTTTCAATCTAATTAAAATTAAATCGTTCAATTGCTCCCCCTTTTTGTTATTGGTCGCGGCGTTGTAAGCAGCGACTATAGCAAAAAGGGGGGAGCAAGTGAAAGATTTAATTTTAATTAGATTGATTTCTTTTTAGAACGTTTAATTGCCTAGCAGCCTTTTTACAAATATTTGATATGTGTGTGTTGAAGTTTAATTTAAAATCAATCGTCACTCCTAGCAGTTTTATTTCGTCTTCGCAAGATAATGAGATGCCATTAATATCAAAAACAATATTTTTAAATGTGCTTTTCTGCCAAAAGCAATTGCTTGAAATTTATCTGGGTTAGCCTGCATTTTATTTTCCGAAAACCATTTAATCATAGAAATACTATCCTCTTCTAGAGATGAAATAACATTTTGTAAACATTAATTAGATTTAGCCGACGTATTGTCGTCTGCATAGATGTATAGGGAACATTTTTTAACAAATAAAAATACATCATTTATAAAGATATTAAAAAGAACGGTCCTAATATTGACCCCTGAGGTACACCTTTAAAAAATATCCAGCGTACTGCTTATATTCCGATTTAGTTTTACACACTGTGTCCTTTTTGTTAAATAATTATGCATAAGATCTAAAGAAGTTTTAGATAGTCCATATGTTTTTAATTTTAGATCCATAAGTATCGCTGCCAACTATTCATTTTATCAAGTCTTCAAGTACACGTAGCAAAGAAATCTGACATCAAGAACCGGGTCTAAATGCAACCAAAAAAAAAAAGATTAAAAATGTTTTCAAAATATTTTGATAGTTGTGTTTCAATAGCTTTTTCGCAGATTTTTTAAATTACAGGTAAGACACTAACTTGTCTATAATTACTTTTTTCCAAGACACTGTTTTTATGAATAGGGGCAACTTGAGCTTTCTTAAGTTTATCAGGGAAAGTTGAGGATGAGATAGCTAAATTCACAATTTCAGTCAAGGGTTTTACAACAACATGTTTTGCTAGATGCAATAGTTTTGGGGGATATACCATCAATTCCTCTGGCTTTCTGTACGTTTATTTATTTTATTTATGCATTTAATAACAAACTTTTGGTCCATCGCAGAAAACTCGATCTCATTATTTATTAAATTTCGATTTTTCTGTAATTGCTTTTATGCTTGAGTGATTTTCATCAGCGCTAATTTATACTGCCTTTTTTGTTAGAAAGGGCTTGACTGTTGGCCAGAAGTCTTTAGATTTAGTTCCCCTGCACATCTTTTCATAAAATATTGATTAACGGATTTAGATTTTAGCTTAGTAACATAATTTCTTTGACGCATGTATTTTTCCTAATTTTTGCTACTATTTATTTTTTGAAATTTATTGTATAACATTTTCTAACGGTAAATGGCTGACTTCAATTCTCCATCCATATATGGTACTTGGTAAAATTGTACGTTCTTTAAAAGGCGCATGCTTATCTGCAAGTCTAAGATTCCTCAGCTAAAATCATCGTTAGCTTGGTTAACATTATTATACATTTATAAAATGTTGGTTTTTTTAAAACTTCAACACATTTTTGTTTTTATAGACAATTTTGTTAAATCACATTTTAGTTGCACAGCAATAAAATTGTGTACATCACTGATACCAGTACCAAAATTACAAACCGTTTAACTCACATTCCTGTTTAGTTAAAATTAAATCCAGTAAGGTTGCTTTGGATATTTTAATAAAACAAGTGGCTTATTGAACAATATTTTTTTAAGTTAAAAATATCACAAGTATCTCTAGCATTACACAGAACTAGATGTTGAAAAAAACTGTCAATTGTTAACATCAAAAACCTGACGCAAATTCTTCGAATATTTTGGCCTAGAAATATGAGCGATGAAGAACCTTTTAATAAACTCAGATATATGCAAATAACTAAATGACGGATTCTGGATTGGACTGATCGTACTTATCCAAGGTAATTGCGGATTATTGTATTTGCACGAATTTTTTTTGTCAGCGATCAGTCAGTGTCAGCGGTCATCAATCAGTTTATAGAAAGTTGCGTTTTTAGGAGTTCCAGTATCTAGTTGAGTGCCAATAAGGCTAATGGCTTAATTTTGACTGATTTCAAATCCGTTGTCTTCAAGGATATTGAATGCGCATAATTACGTTAATGTGCCGTGAGTGTATTTCCGTTATGACGTGTACCGATATACACGCTCGGAAATAAAAAAAGACTATGACTATATGTATAGAAACCAACCATGCCAACAGACTTGGCGCGATCATGTTCGCCTTAAGTTGGCTCGTGAAATCTATTCTTATTATAATTCCCTTCCTGTGCCAGAAATCAAGTGATGACTATGGGTAAGTGTTATCCGTATTGACGTGCGCAAAAAGATAATTTTATAAACATATTATTCTCAGAAGGAAAACAAATTATTTAAACATATAGTTTTACTTAACGACGTAAACCATTACGATTAATTTTCGAAGAAATAAGTTCTTTTATTAAACCGTGAATCCAAAAATGCAAAGCAATACTTAATATATTGGAACCTTTTTAACTTTTTCAGAGAAGAGTTTGTTTTGGACCCAGATCAGTTGGAATTCCTCCCGTATGAGGTATGTTCACAGATTACAAATTATAAGTACCGAATATTGAGATGCTTTAACGTGTAATAGATTTCTGAAAATTTATCTAGTTTTAAGTTCGAGTTTAATTTTGAGCACCCAACCAGGACAGAGGAATGACGGGAAAAAGTCGTGTCAAATAAGTCAATATAGGGCTTATATAGTAATGGCAGCCATCTTGGTTGCAGTGCAGATTTTCGTAGTTAAGTTTAATCAAAATGGCCAATTAGTTTCAGAGGAGAAGATTGAAATGAAACAAGAGAAAGAAACGGACACAAAAGGAAAAAAGGCAGAAGTTGGAGTACAAAATTTATCTATAATTTACTAAATAAATAAATAAATAAATAAATAAATAAATAAATAAATAAATAAATAAATAAATAAATAAATAAATTCTGATTAATTAATTACGTAAATAAATGGTTTATTCTGCATTATTTCAGGAGACCTATAGTTTTATTCCATTTAAAGATATAGCAAAAGCTATTGCAGTTTTGCAGCAAATTATCATATCTATACCATTAATGGAATCTTCTTTAAGTACGTGTTTGTAAATGGTGGTTTTAAGTCTTCAGTCATCTACTTTTGATCTCCTAACTGGTGTCAACACTATGGTTGCGAATTATTGTGACTTCGGATAATGTGTTTTCGAATCCAAACTTAATTGGCAAATTTTGCTAGTTTTCCAACAGAAAGTCGGGTGTTTGTCCGGGTACTTCGGAACACCAGCCACCAACCCATCCCGAAAAAGGGAAAAAACCTTTTACGCCATGATATAGTTGACAAACTGATTTATTAAAGTGGCGTTAAACCTTATACAGATGAAAATTAATTATTTAACCTGATATTTGATATTTATATTACGTGTTTTATAAGCCACCGATTGATTTTTGTAATGAACCTTTACTAAGTTAGAATAATAATGGACGAGGTACACAAATGAAGACAGACAATATAATATATATTTTTTTAAATAAGTATACACACAAAAATGACAATTTATATTATATATTATTTTCGTTCTAATTTTACAGAAGTCCAGATTTTGACAGACAAATTCAATGTCAACCACAATGAATCACTACAGATTGAAACATTTTATTCCGGTAAGCATTTCCCTGTTCTTAATGTCATCCTATATTTTTCTGTGCAAAAGTTGTTCTTAAAAAATGTTACTTTTAAAATACCTTTAACTTGTATTTTTAACAACAACGACAACAATAAACTGACGAATAGTGACCTTTTTCGTTTTAGAAGTAACGTGTTACATTTCGTTGTAGATGCAGAAGACCAACTTTTATCTATGGAAAAGCAATCGAAAGAACTCCAGAAAAGATACAAAAAAGCAGATAATATGTCCAACCAGAGAAAAGAACTAGAAAAACTCAAGGAGGATATCGAATTTGTACAGTCAGCTTGGATTGCTCAATATGGATCCTTCGCTCTAATGGAAATTGATCCTTTAGGTACCTCTATGATCCCAGACAGAGAGGTTACAGATAAGCTGGCAGAGATCAGGAAGTTGTTTGGTAAGTACAATTTAACGGTTAAATCTATTGTAATTCTCTAAGTGTGGTCGCAAACTCGCTCTATAACTGTCTATTGGACTTTTTATACCGCTATTACTATTAAGATAAAATTTGCTTCTTAATATGTATTTATGTTTTTTATCGTTTAGTTCCAATGATTTCCAGAGTATTTGACGTCCTCATTCAAGAAAACTGGACGCCATAATATGAAATATTTAATTTAATTTTCTTTGTAAGCTGAAATCTGATTGGTTAATTCAAATCGAGCAACCCATATTATAAGAAATAACTTGCGTGATCTTTGACCTATTCTTACGCCGTTAAAATTCAAATAGTTCCATGACGTCATCGACGTTTTTACTATAAAAATTGTTAAAATTTATAGTTAAAATTAAATTATAAGGAATATTTTAAATTTCTGAACAGGTTATACTATATAATATGGTTTGGGTCTGTCGACCAAGAATTTATAGATCAAAATTTCATGAGTGATGATAAAACCTACCCTGAAATGAATGACATAACAGTTACTACACCAGGTATCACCAAACTACTAAAAAATCTCAATCCTTACAAAGCTTGTGGACCTGATCAAATCAAACCCCGTATCCTAAAAGAACTAACTGATGACATCTCACCAATTCTACGCAAGCCTGATATATAAAAAATCCCTTAACACCGGTGAGGTATCATCAGATTGGAAAACAGCACATGTAACACCAATTACAAAAAAGGCTTAAAGTACAATCTAGAAAACTATCGACCTTTTTCATTGACATGCATATGCTGCAATATCTTAGAACATGTAGTAGTCCGTGCAATCATGACACATGAAGATGAAAACAACATACTTTATCCACTGCAATATGGTTTTAGGCGACAAAGATCTTGTGAAACACAACAAATTGAATTTATAGATGATGTTACTAAAAATCTTGAAAACTCTAAACAGACAGACGAATACTTGATTTTAGCAAAGAATCGATAAAGTCAGCCACAATCTCATCACACTCTAACCTAAACATTATGGCATTCAAGGCAAAACAAATAAATGTACCAATAAGTTCTTATCAAATCGTACAAAAGCAGTTGTTTCAGACTATGGGCATTAGGCTCTTTGCTGACGATACTATTGTTTACCTAGCAATTAAATCCAACTCTGATAACAAAACACTACAAAGTGACCTGGACACTCCTTATCCTTTCAAATCCCTCAATGCAGACTACAAGCTAGACATCTGATCAATCTTTTTTTCCAAGAACCATAAAACTCTGGAACAACATCCCTGTAATTATCCTAATGAATGATTCCATTGAATTATTCTAAACAGCAATAACCCAATACAACTACAGCCACTAAATACAAGATTATGTAAATAGTTTTAACTTATATAGCTTTTTTAAATCAAACACAGTTAAATTTATCACTGTTAACTTTGAAGTTATTTTTCACATAAATCACTTTTTAAATTTGTTAATTTGTATAACATGCGCAAAAAAAGACAGTGTCTTCATTCAGTTGAAGTTGGTCATTAGACAGTAGAAATAGAAGTAGTAGAAATATTTAGGTATTTCATGATAGAGTTCAACTATACCAACTGTTTTTACCTGAAATATCTAGATGTACTGATTCTTCAAAATCATTTTTTAGTAAAATGTCATTAGAAGAACATAAACGTTGCAAGTACTTAAATATATAAGTGAATATATTAGTGTAAAGTGGACACCTTCCCAATTCCCTAATTACTGCTGAAGATGTTGACTTTTTTCGACCCCTAATAAATATTTGCAAAATTTCAAATGAACATGTTCCTGTTTTAAGTTGTTAAGTAATTTTAAAGTACAATAATAACCTTTCTTAAGCTTATTACCGATAAAGCATCCCCATATCTCACTACCATATAACAAAACATGTTTCACAGTATGATCAAATTTGTGCATAATTTGTTTTATGCTAGGTCTTGTAGATTCAAAACATTTTGTCATTTTATAAAGCGCTTTAAGTCCTCGATTATATAGGTCAATTTTAGCTTCTTTGGAGGATCCGCAGGTTGTGACAAATTAAGTCCAGGGTACTTACATGTTTTACCCTTTTCAATTGGATTATCATTCAAATAAAAGGTGTTTTAACTGTTTTCCCATTTTTATTAAAAACTGTAGTTTTAGTCTTTTTAATATTTGCTTCAAGGCCCCATGTCTTACAATAGATATGTAATTTGTTAATAGATTTTTGGAGCCCCTCTGCAGTTTTTGATGCAAAAACAAGGTCATCTGCATAGAGTAAACAGTATAAATTAACATTGTTAAGATTAACAGGATCACAATATTCAAAAATTACTGGCAAGTCGTTTATAAATATTTTAAAGAGGTCGGGGCTCAAAGTGTCGCCTTGTCTAACTCTAATATTAGATTGGAAGCAGTAAGTGACATAATTTTTGTCTATTTAACTGATAGTTCAGTATAACTATACATTCGCTTTATAATATTATAGAAAAGGTCACTTGCTCCTATTTTCCTTAATTTATGAAATAAACCTTTATTCCAGACCTTGTCAAATGCTTTTCTTAAATCTACAAAACAAGAAAAAAGATGTTTGGTCTCTCCTTGTGTATTTTTATCTATTAAGGGTTTTAATACAAAAGCATGGTCTACAGTCCTTTTACCTCTAAAAAGCCTATTTGTTCTCTCTACATTATTTGTCTAGACATTATGCAGTTTTCTAATCTATTATTTAACATTTTGGCAAATAGTTTACCAAGACTGCTAACTACAGCGATTCCTCTATAATTTGAGAGATCATCTTTTGTTCCACTTTTAAAAATGGGAACAATATATCCTCTTGACCATTCTTTAGGATATTTGCCAGTGCTAAGTATGCTATTCAATGTTTTATGGTACACATACAACAATAAACACAGAACAAAACAACACACAACAAAAGCCAGTTAACTTTAGTGCTTCATGTCGTTTGCAGTCATTAATTTTACTATAAAATCAACACACAAAACAAATCCGATAAGCGCACAAGAGAGGAGGGGGTGCCCAAATATAGGTAAAAGTCTACAAATCAGGATTTCTATAAATATTCCTTTTCCCAAATACTGTTACTGATTGGATTACACTACAGAACAAATAGCATTCTCTTGTGACCTTAAATCCTTCAAACGTGGAATTTGCACATTAACATTTGAAGGACAAACCAACAACCCATAAGTTATATTATAAGATTTTATGCAGATGCTGTACATAAGTCATTTTTACTTTTGTAAAAATATTTGTGTTGGTTTAATCTTTCTAATTACCATTAGCCTAAATTATATTATGTTTTTTAATCCAAAATTCAGAATTAACTATTTGGGTCTAAGCCCAGGTCGCGCACTAGTTCCGGGAAGCTTTACACTTTAACCTTAGTCTTTTCCCGTATTGGAAGATGATGAGATGATATCGTATTTTCACAAAAAAGTCGTAAGTGTAAAAAACTTTGTACATGTAAGTGCTGACGTCACAATGCATTTTCTTTCAAATGATCTTCCTACACTCACGATAGATTTTACACTAAGGACTTTTTGTGAAATCGCGACTGCTGACACCTAGTCGAAAAGGCCTCACAACATTCAGACGTTTATCGATATGGCCTTGTTTATTTTTTTGGGATCCCTTAATTTAACCAGTTAAACAGTGCCACATAATTGTGTATGTTTGTTCCCAGCCATGAAATGTATACACGTGTATTTATTGTTCTTATGTTGTAATGTAGTCTGATTGTTCGAAGTCCTTTTCATGGTTCTACTTGTCTGTATTTTTTGTGGCATAAATAAAGGAGGAATAGGGGATCCTATTAACAGGTTCAACTCGAAAATATAATGTTTTATGCAACTTTTGAATCTAGTGTGCGGTGTCCCGGTATTTGTACCTTGTAATTATTAGTTTTTCGTAGTTTATTTTTTGTGATTTGGTGTTCTGTGTTTCAGTGTTACGTTGAATTGTGAGCGGTTTGTATTTGGATCCAATGAATACAATATTATGAACACAATTTAATGCGATGTGTTTGTTGTAATAATTTTATGTACGATTATTTTTTAAATATTTCTATTCATGTAACAGCAAACGTTCTATGCTATATCCACGAATAAAAAAACTAGCACCATTAAAATGATATATATTACTTTTTCATTTTTACATTCCGTTGTCAGTCATTTCACTTTTTGAATTTATGGTGTTTTTTTATATAAAATCATGAAAAGGAAAATATAACATTATATTATATCACCGAATACTTGAAAAGAAGCATTTTGCATGTTTTGGGGTCATTCAAATGTCTTAAAATTTTATGAGAATTAGTAAAAATCAAGATGACCGTAAGAAGAGTCGTAAGCCCTAGGATTTTAACATAATACGTCACATCTACGACTGGCGTATAAAAACAGCATTTAAATATGTTACAATTTATTGAGGATTGTGAACCAACCAGTGAATGCTGATTGTTTTAATGGTTTTGATTTTGAACAAGCAAATAAATTGATTGTCTTTTTTTATTTTTAAAGCCACTTTAAGCAATTTTTCAGCTATTTCATGGCGTCCAGTTTTTATTGGGGGGATGAAGCCGGAGTACCCGGAGAAAACCCCTGACTTGCAGAAAACCAAATAAGTTGCCATGGTGTTCAATCAGTTCTAACAATCAAAGAGTAATAATATTCTAGACGGTACGCTATACAGCTGGTACTTCTATCTATACATAGTCTAAGCTTCGCCAATTTCACGAAATAGACCAGTTTAAAACAAAATACAATTTTGTAATTGCAAGTCAGTCAAGTTATTACCTTTTTTCCTTTATACCTAATTTTATAGTACTTGATCAATAATTTGCACAAATTTTGTTTTGGTTTATTTATATTGATATATTACTTACATCAAATTTTCGCGATTCCTTGCAGTATTAAACATAAATGTCACCTGCATATGGAGTGTACACCTCCCAGCTGCTTAATTGCTCAAGAGCCTGCATTTCCTATCCGAATTTCCTTTGTAGAAAGTCATCACTTAGAAAATGATACGGTCGCTTTCATGACTTGGTTGACTGTTACGGAATGTATCACAAATGACTATTGATTTGTCCCGTTTTTCGTAACCAGTTTCCTTCTTCTCACTTTATTATGACTTCTCCGAATATTGCTAATAAATGGATTTTAAATTGAGTGATACGACATGTGCAAATGTGCAAAGCGTGGAGAATGAGTTGCTTACACTTCGGGAGCAACTTGAATCACTCCGGTTTTTAGTGGGGTTCGTTTTACTCATTTTTGTGTTTTGTGTTGTGTTTCTGTTTTTTACTGTCTTTTGTTTAACCATGGTCTTTTCTGTTCTTGACTTATTGTTTTTTATTACTCCTCGATAGTTCGATTCTTCTTTTCTTACAAAACATAAACAAGAGTTTCTTTTTAGTGCTTTCGTTTCTTTTCCAACCAGTTGTGAAATCGGCTTGATGTCTTTTTTGCATGACTGTTTGGTCTGTATGTATACGACTTGTGTTATTGTTGCATTTCTGTTTTTAGGTCTTTCTTATTTTCCTTCAGCGAAGATTTGCCTTAGTTGTAAGAAAAAATGTGCCTTCATAAGAGAATAGCAAATCGTACTTACGCCACTTTTAATAGAAACCGTTATCTATATTATGGCGTCCAGTTGTTATGTGGGTGGAAAGGCGGAAAAACCCCGTGAGATCCCGACCTTCGGCAGGAATCTTGGCTTTCCTTGTCAATTTAGGTGACAATCAATCAATCAATCAATCAGTCGATCAATCAATAATCAATCGAAATTTGATAGTATAGTAATAAAAGCCATATGATACAGGCAAAATTGTTTAGTCCGAAGTTTATTGTCTGTTCAACTGATTGTTCAAGACAAAATTTTAAAACAATTTCAGTTAAAAAATTAATTAACAAAAAATATGTAGCATATGAATATGTTATGAAAGACAAGTTCTCCCATATGTACAATACAGTCAAGTGTTATTAGATTTGTATTACAATAAAATTGAAAACAGGAGAATGCAACCTAATATATGTCATAGAATTAGAATGTCTGTGTTACTCGACAATACATAAATACAGTCTTCTTATAGTCTGTCCTTTCTTCGATTGCTCTGCCTTGGACGTCTTCGCATTTCCTCGTCTTGAAAAGCCTATAATTAAAACCTAGAATTATTTAGTATTATCGTATATTTTATAGATCAATCTATGTACTAGTTGCTCACTATAAACGTTTTTGAGGCGTAAAGGGGTGGACAAACCTGAAGCGGAACCTAGGAGTTAAGTAGGTAAGTGGTGATCAAGTTGAAAGAGGGAATGAAGGGGCGTGGATCCACTGTTAACCTTCTCATTATACGAATACGAATGCGAAAGCTTTATTTTAATTTGTTGCATTTTAGAACAAATAACAGAAACTATATTGAGCTTTTAACCGAATATAATTCATGATGTAAATAAGTAGAAATAGTTGCATGCAGATCCTATCTCATTTAAATTTGAACAGACTAATTGTATGTGCCTGAACTGTTCGCTTTCTCTGAATTTATAACTAATAATTCATTTAGCAAATACATGGGGTTACACTTTTTAACTCATCTACGAGTTTTACTGAAACCCAAGATGACATTTTCAGTTTTAAGGTACCTCAGTCTAAATATAGATTTCTTGCTTTGTAAAAATTAAAGGGTTTAACTTATAATACACAGTAAATAACTGAAATGCGAATTAGTCTCTTGTCTCTATTGATTGTAAATGAGTGAATTCGTTTGAAGTAATAAAATTGTAAATATGAACACCCTAGGGCTATCTAGGTTTTCTATTTTCTTTGCGTATATTCATCATTGAGTTCCAGCTAGATATCACAGCTCTGTATTTTCAATACAGAGAAAAAATTAACTAGATAGTTTCGATGCTGATTTCTTCTTGACATATTGTCCACTTTTAAAACTGACTTGTTTTATCCAGTCAGCAGAATTTATTGTCGATCTTCCGTAATATTATATTAGTTAACCTAATAAAAGAACGCTAAAACATATATTATCGTCCAGATAGACAAACGAACATATACATTTTGGGAAAATAAACAGTTCGTACTACTGATAATTTGGAAAATTATCAAATTTAATGTTTTTTTCAAAACCAATCACCAGATTGATTTCGGGTATAATACCTTAAAATCAATAGCTGTGCAGTGCGTCTGCAATTTGCGGACGGGGAAGGCTTAGGCTATTTACTTTGACGTGTGTTATGAATATTACTCTTGTTGTAGAGTAAAATAAAAAAGTAAGTGCATTGTAGCTTTGGCACAAAGATAGTTCTACGTCTCTTCCCAGCGGTAGTCAAAACTTCCTTATTGTCTCATCACAATTTACCCGATTGATTTATTGTTCTCGTCTTTTATTAAGCTTTAAAATTGCCAACTAGAAGTCAGACAACAATTTAATCTATCAATTAATATATTTACCTTTACAGTGGAAATATCTTTATGATACAAAACAAAATACACGTCGCTGAGTGCTGAGTTCCGATATTTTTGATAACCTTTTACAAACGCAATGGGTGCTGAGTTTGGATAGTTCTGATAAAACTTTCCAACAACATTAAACATCTCAACTGCCACTTGCCCTGGTGGGTAGTTCAATCTTCCTGTTCCAATAGATGGGAATGCAATTGATTGACACCCCTGTCCAACCGCGGTCTGCAAGCATTTCGTTACAAACTGACTAAGCACCTGCGATACAAATAGAATACATTAGAATTTATAAGTAAAGATTAAAAATATAAAAATGTTTCCAGGACTCAGATCCAACTCAATCTAATTAAAATTAGATTGGATCAAACTCAGTATGATATAATGGCACAGAAGCGACACAAGATGTAAGACAAACTTACCCCTTTTAATAGGCATCTACGGACACACGGTAGTGCAATAACTGAACTCAGGGTGACTCTAACTGACCTTAACCCATACCCATGGTGGACAGACAAGCATAAAAAGAAGAAATAAAGCTTTTGGATTAAAACATTAACAACATCATTTCCGATTGGAATCAACGAGAAAGTATAGGACTTTAGACCAGAAACATCCATTGTCTATAAATATTTATGTAGAAGTACTAGTCGTTTAATTTTTACATATTATATACTGTATAATTTAAAAAAAAATTATTTGTTATTGTCATGAGTTGAAAAAACATTGATGTACCCTGTTAGTCAGGCGAAATATTTGCGCACTTTTTAAAGTGTAAAAACTTTGTTTTGGCTTTAATTCTGTATATAGATGCTGTTGTAATTTTAAACGCGGATATTTTAATATGTACTGTGTCGTTATCAACCGTAACGATACAACATCCCGTATGAGCAATTTTTGACTATTTCTTTAGACGAACTCGCAACGTTGTGGCACCCATTAGCCTGCATTATATCCAGTGCTCTAGACCACTCGGCCAACTCCGCTATATAAAAATATAGCTTCATTAACCGAGGTGAAACATAGAGATAGACATAGTACATGTGTACCTGCGTGTGACGGCATGTATATCGGTACCTATGCGACACAATAAGTCTCTAAATGAGTGGCGGACAGGTCGTAACTTTCTCCTTTCTCCCTCTCCTCTGCCCCTTTCGCTATACTTACTGCTCCTTTCTCCCTCTTGTCTGCTCCTTTCATCCTCACCTCCGCTCCCATCTCCCTCCCCTCTTCACATTTCTCCCTCTCAAAAACTTCATTGCAATATAAGATCAATGAAGTTTGATGCACGACTGACATAAATGTGGGACATTAAGCATATAAACTGTTTTCACATACAAAGCATGCCTCCCGACATATTATCAACTGAATTTAATTGCTGTATGATGCCAAATTTTCAAAAGATATGAGGATCATAAACTGTTATCGGCAGATTTCTCACCCATTTATAGAAATCGGGACGCTGAAACCTGTTGGCAATCAAGCGGTGTTTTTGCAATATCTACCGGCATATATGAATTACTGGGATAGAATGATTGTAAATTTGCAATGGTTTGAATGTGTCGCTGATAATCAATGGCATTTATGGCATTTATCCGAAATTCATCATGTCCTTAGCCTTCTTTTCTTATACTAGTATATGAGCTTAACACAAAATGTAATCAAACATACAAATTTATTACACGGTCCTACTTGTCAGTTTGAGCCAAATCTTCTTTTCATGATATTTAAGACTTAGCTAAATAAGTCTGACAGATATACATAGATGTGAACAAGGGCAATACTACCCTATATAGTCTTAAATGTCGCATATTTGGTCATAATATTCTTTAAGTTTTCCGGCCAAAGTAAGTACAGAAAATCTGTCAAATGTCTACAAGTACAGCTTCCTCTTCCTCAGACGTCTCACTTATTTTTTAAATACCCGTGTATATCCATTAGTATGAAGTGAACTGGTGAGCATATTATAAATCGCTTCATCTCAGGTATAAATATATAATCTGACTGATACCGTAACAAATGGGGCATAATACGTTCAAGACACCACAAAAAGATACAACTCTTTGTATATCTTTGTGAAAAACATGAGAAATTGGTTGTTTAATGTCCAGCTAGAAGTATTCTGGCTATACGTAGGACAAGAACAAGTTAACCAACAGGAAATAGTTAAGTGGACCAATAGGGAGCAAATTGTAAAAGCATTTGAAAGTTAGGTAGGGAGGGAAATTAAGCCTTTTGCAAGATCCTAAAATTACAATCTTATTTTAGAAAAGGGCTTATTCATAACTGATAACACTAATTGATCATTCAAAGAATTTTTAACAAAAATGGAAAATTCACAATAGGAAAATTAAAATTGTCTCGTTCATCGTAAATTTTGCTTCCCAACAGACCTTCATTATCAATTTCTAGATGTATGTCAAGATATGAGGCAGCCGTTGTTGTCTCTGTAGTGTCATTAACTTCAATTGGGGTAGATGTGATCAACATAGTCAATGATGTTTGGATTATTCAATGAAAGCACATCATATGCAAATTTTCAGTTTTTTCTAGCTATTATAGATTTTAACTACAGGGCAAAAACTAATACTGTTTTCAAAAATTGTCATTAAATGGCAGTAACTCCTATAAGGAATCATCAGTCAATTATTGGTCATCAGGCCTTAATTGTCTTGCTGATTTCGTTTGCTATTAATGTTTTACTCTGTTATAGTGTTTCATTTACAAGGAAAAGTGATAATTTTAAATCATTATTAAAGAGCAAAAACTAGTTAAAGGAGTCATCTGATTAATTTGAAAGACTTATTTGGTGATCATTGTTTGCAATTTACAGTATCAACTCTTATAAAAGCTCAATAACTCATAAAAAGAGTGGTCTAACAATTATGAATGTACTGAGCGCCTTGAGGCATTGCCTTGCTTATCAATCTGGATGTTATAGCTTAAGTTAAATTGCAAAAACTGAAAATTTGTTCCAAATATTAGAAATGTGCATGGTCAAAGGAAACGGTATCGGATACAATTTATTTCTTTAGTCGAGTTTTATGTAAGTCTCTTTCAATTAATCAACGGATTGGCGCACATGAAACGATTTTCATGTACAAATTACAGGGTTGTTTTACTAGTAATGTCTCCCTATTTTTCTTACTTTTTCCTTTTTCCACTTTTCTCCCTTCTCCATCGCCGTCTCCTACTACCCTATCCGCCCTCACAATTCATTTATTCTAAGACTGCACACAACTTAAATATGTTTGTTTTATTAGAAGGTTTGTTTATGTTTTGATTTGTTTTCTTCAGAAAATTACCTCGAATACTAAATTGTACATTTACGAAATTTGCTTACTTGCAAGGCAGATCCATCACGTTCCCACTGTGGCAAAGCACCATGAAATATGTATTTACATTGAAGGCTTCCTCCAGATGTTATGGCAACGTCTCCATACTGAATTCCATTTCTGTAATTTCTCTGACATTCCTGTTGGATAATGATTCCACCTATGTGCAACAACGAAGCAGATACAGCCCCACTTTTACTTAGCTGAAGATCTGGACTTGTTGTGTTAACGAGAACATCGACCTTATGATAGAAAAAAACCATAAGAATAATATTTTGCAATGTGTCAATTTTGGATAAGCTCGCTTTGTTGTATAAAACCTTCACGCTTTAGAAGTACAACCCACGAGTCCGAAGTATGAGATTTTTTTTAAACATTTTAAAGAATGCTAGTATTTGCTCAAGTTTGAAAAGCAGTTTAGACATAGTATTTTTTAAATAATGCAAACTTAAAATTAAGAATAATTGACAATATTAAAAGAAAATTATCGACTTAATTCCTCCTAAAATAATATAGAAGCTTGCATTATCACAAAACTATATTGTAGTGTTCGTGAAGACTTAGACATGAGACTGCAGTTATCTTCCACGGTTAAGGTATTTTGGGACACCATCGTTGATCTTAAACTTTTATGAATTTTAATTGAAAGTAATGGCAATAATAGCTACGGTTCAAATATAATGACACTAGCTGGAACCATACTAGGAGAGTTCCCAGTGCTCGACGCAAAGCTGCCTATCGCGTTCCATGATGGGGATAGGGGAATCTCTATCAGGTTATAACGAGGACCAAAATAGGAAACGTGTTTGGAAAGTTCCACGCTTCTTACACGATATAGAGTTTTTTTAGATTTCGAAAAACATTAGTCTCATTGTAGTCGCTATAAAAGGCTTAATACGCCGTTCCCGCCCAATACACCATACTTTTCCAGTGGCAATCATATTTGTTCCCGTTGGTATATTTCTTTCTCGTTGAACTATTGTTTGTTAACTTGTTCTCGTCCTCAATATAGCTGGTAAGTTGCTCGTTAGACGTTAAGCAAACATTCAATCTATTCAATCTATGTATTCAAGATTGAGTTATGACGGCAGACCACTCAGATAATTCAATATTAAAATCGATTATACTGTTAATATACAATTGTTATGTAGAAAGGTGTTTTTGTTTTGTAAATAGAGGTCAATAAATATATCAGAATTGTGTGATATAATTTTCTTTCTGTTTATTGACGTGTTTGGTTTCAGCCTAATCAAAATAATAAAATTTTAAAGAACCTGCAGTTAGAAAATAAACAGTACTATAATTTAAGATTTCATCACAGTCGTCTTCTGATAATGTGTATTTTTGTTGTAAATTTTCAATATAATACTTACCTTCATCTGGGCGAGGTCTTGAATAACAACATGTATTTGTGATACGTATAGACCAGCTTGGAAAGAAAATCAATTATAATTGTTAATCACTTACGATCTTTATAAAAACTATAAGAAATGATCAATGATTTATGCTCCTCAATATTCTATTTCAAGTCATTGTTTTCCATGAGAAACTTCAATTATTAAAATGTGCACACTAGAACTATGTGAAAAAGTTTTGAAAATTTAATAAAGCCCATGCAGTAGTGGACGAGGAAATAAGGGATGGACACTCCAAAGTGTAACGGATATAAATGTTAATCAGCCATCATTTAACCTTATCGATTTTTATCTTGTCTACAATTAGTAGGGTGATCATACGGATTATAGAAGGTTGTAGATTTTTATGGCATGTCAAAACAAAGACATTAATATTGTGAAATACTTCTTGTCAACTAAGCACCAATATTATCTAAGAGATATAACATGGTCGTCTCGAAGTCAGAAATTTTTGTCCTACCAGTATGGCAGTTATCTTAGATTGTAATTGCTGAAGCTAATTGACGTAGTTTTCAAAATATGTACATATATTTTGAGCCTATAATTCTCAAACATAGCATTAATACCAAATTTTTTATCTAATCAGGTTCAAGGCAATTTGTTTTCATTTATTGTAAGTCGAAATTTTAAACACCATTATTTAAGAAAATTACCTGGCAATTTATTTACTCCCAAATCAGATGACACTGGTTTTCTATCCGACGTTTTGAAGAACTTACTTGCAGCAGTCACAAAACAATCAGCCGTCTTTGCTGCAATATCGCACAAGTAAATGGTTTTTACAGAGCTTGCGGGGTGGTTTCTAAAATATCCTCTTATAGCTTTAGCAATGGTTTTAGTAGCGTCACCAACTGGATATCTAGAATCCCCAGCAGATAAGGCAGAGATGGCAACTGTTTGAAAATTTTTCTTGTCCATTGTCCTTAAAATTTCGCATATACATTCATTCAAAATTTCATCTTCATTTCCTTGAAGTCTTTGCCACACAGGACCAACAGCATGAATTATTCGTTTACACTTTAAATTTCCAGGACTAGATACAAATACTTCTCCTTCACCTAGTGGTCCATTTAATCTTCTATGTTCCCGACACTCTGTCTGAACTAGCTGTCCAGCTAAAATAGAAATAAATGATTAATTGTTGTACAACGACGTTTGCTTTTTCAAGTAGTTGAAAAACAGAAGAACTTGTCAATATAATTGAAAAGTGGTTGTTATAACAAAACTTTAATACTACTACAGACCACTGAACATATTTATTTTGAATTCATTGAAGAAGTCAATCAATGATGATTTATGTTCTTTCATATTACCTTCTTCAACAATAATCTTGGAAAGTCCACCAATGTTTGATAGATCTCGGTCAGAGGGACTGACAATGGCATCCACTACTAAGCCAGTAATATCACACGACAAGACCATTATGCATTGACCTTCATCTGTTGTAAATGTTGCAACAACACTTCCATATCCTAGTCCTACTGGTCCTCGTAGTGGCTCATCCTCTTCTTTCTTTAGATCCTCTTGCATTGATTTCACAATTGGGTCTATTCTCTGCATAGCATCCTTGATTCCTTTCCTATTTCCCTTCACAATAATACAGTCATCATTAAAAATAATTGTAACATTGTTTTTCTTAAGTTTGTGCTCAATACCATCAAGACGTTCCCGGAAATTGTTTTTGATATATTTAATTTGTTGCTTAGAAAATCGTATTGTATGATCGGTTATACTGTTCTCAAAAATAAAATCCTGTATTTTTTCCCGGATTGTGGATGCAGCTTCTCTTGAAGTACAAGTTACATACACTTCTGCAGGAAGCACAGTTATTTCAACGACAGTACCTTGTAATCGGTACTCTGTGCCAACACCATCAATAAAATTTGAAAATTCTTTCGAATATAAAATAGAAATGTTTTGTTCTTCAACTTTTATAGAAAATTCAGCTATATTCTCTCGAATTATCCGAGTTGCAGCATCCATTCCAGTAGCTGACATGGAGTAAATTGCCACTTTATTACCAATAACATCCAAAATGCAGGTATTCCCAGACTGCTTCAGTTTGTTGTCAAGTAGAGTTTTTACTTCCGATTTGTTTAGAACGCCTATATACTGTGGAGAATAAGGTCCAAGAAAGGTTGATTTGATACTGGCTAAACGTTCATACATCTTCATTTTTGCAGCATTAACTCCGCTTTCTTTTCCCTTTAAAGTAACCACTCCTTTAGAAATAAGAATGTCAACTTGAATGTCATGACAATTGTTCTTTACATCTGAAGGGAAATCAACCTGTGATAAGATATCAAGTTGATGATATTCTAACTTGATTTCTTCAATCACTTCTCGGTTGTTTTTGCTTGTCTCAGTTGAGATACCATCGATTATTTTTGCTATCCTCAACGAGATTTGCCTAACTTGTATATCTTGACCAACAATGATAATTCCACAAGTTTCTTCATCATACAATAACTCAGCTAATTTTGTGTTTCCAATGTGTTCAGCATGTACTTTCTCCTTAACTACATCCCACATATCTCGCAATGAAAAATGGCGTTTTAAGGTTATTTCCTGAAGAAGTTGATTAAACTTGTTCTTTACTGTATGTTCCCACCTTATTGCAATATTTTCAAAATCGGGATGGTCAGGAGTAAGACTACGTTCTATTTTTATTTCCTCATTTGTTACTGGCCAGACAATTGTAGCATTAATTGCTTTAAGCTCAGTGGACAATGATTTTTGAAACTCGATGGATTTTTTCAAGAAGTTAAACTTTATTGGATCAATATCTGTAACCAAAATACATGGTATGTCAGGCGATTTATTGATTTTCGTTTCTTTATTCTCAGTTTCTTCTGTTTCTTTATTCTCGGTTTCTTTTGTTTCCTTATTCTCAGTTTTGTCTGGGACAATTGGCAGTCCAAGACATTCGTAAAATACTTGAATGTCCAAAGTATTTCCGTCAACAGTATGTGATCGCTTACAAGCGTTTTCTGCATCTGAAATTAAAATTCAATACAGGCTGATATATAAGTGAAAAACATGCACGAAAAAGGATTAAAAATGATTTAACTTCAATACCAATAACAAATTGAAAAATTATCAATGATGTTAGCGATTATTCCAAACAAACGGCGTAGTCTGGTTGGCCATATGATAAACAGTGCATTAGGATAGACGCATCCTTGCATTTTTCATTGGTACTACATACAAGTTAAGTTAGCCTGATCGAGCATTACGATAAAAAATGTTTAAAAGGATAAAACGTGTTAAAAGAATTTAATTTCTTGGACATAAATGTCTTTATATGACATAAAAACATGTAATTTTAATTTCATATACGACAAATTATAAAGAATTTGTTGAGATGTAGTTTTACATATGGACATAGATATGCAAAGAGAAAAAATGCATGCATTCTGTTGATTACTCTTATAAAAACAACAAGATGATATATTTAACCAATTATATTTAGCGAGAGTGAATCAAAGTTATACTAAAACCTCATATCTATACTAACATATATGTCTGGTTTTTAGATGGTTAAAAAGATAGTCATGGTACCATGAGAAAAGTAGTCTAGAATACCTAACGTATATTATATGTTGTGAAATGTACAGATCATACGTGGGAACTGCTGGAATGTTGCTATCAATGAACATCAATGAAACGCTCTTTGTATTGGCTTTTGTGACAATTTTGGCTTTCAAAATATGGAGATGAGAGCACAACCTTTGACATCAATATGAAGACCAAAAGATGCCATCATGATCTGTATTTTTCAAGAATCCCCTCTTTTGAAAGCGTAGTGGATATGTAAGTAGGACTGCCAAGTGAACTCTGCATGTCTAATTCATTCAACACTCTATATATTGTTTCATGCAAATGAAAATCATATTGTTAGGTGTCTTATTTACTGGCACAACAACCTATCTGCCATGAATGTCGGAAGCCGTTATAGCAGCATCAATATGTCTGAAGACTGATTATGCTTCAGTACTCATAGACAGTCAAACAAAACTTATCCTTTTGGAATCCATGACCTCAAGACTTTTACTCACAATACCAAGGAATCAACCCATTGTTCCCCTTGCTTTGGCCATTGCAGGCATAATCCTCCATTAAATCCATTAATAAACGAAAGTTGTAATTCCACTTAATGAAACCTTTGGAAAAAATACTGCGGAGTTGTTCATTGTCAACAGTGTTCACATCTCCAGTTATCACGTGACCTGAATGACTATATATTAATGGAAAATCGTGTCAATAGCAACAATGAGGTTTGCCTAAAAGATCGACGATTCAAAGATCATGTAATACACGATTGTATTTGAAAGATTTTAGGGGCAATATGGGTAGTATAGGTATAAGATATAATCAAAACGGAGTTGTTTTGGCGTATGTGGAATTTAGGAAGCTACAGACATGTTATTCAAGATATTACCAAGATTGAAGGCATTAATTTATGCCTTTGTCAACGAAAACAAATATAGAAAGAACTGAGGTTCATGTTCATCTTTGTGTGTGTTAACCGGTTTGAACAATCTGTGATTTTCAGTCTTAAACTGTTGCTACTTATCGGTATAAAGCGAAAGAAGGGTCTTTCACAGATGACTGGAGACACAAATGAACCTTATAAAACTAATGCAGTGCTTTCATCGGAATAGAGTACAAGTTAGTTCGAATGTGATGAACTAGTGTTTTTTTTTAAACGTTAGTAGGCCATTTATTGATGCAACAGAGGTGATATATAGCGAATTTCTGTGAAGTACTTTTACTGCAAGCAATGTATGAAATGGAAGAAAAATGTGTAAGCTGAATTCTTACTTTGCGGGTCTTCAAATGCTACCAAACAGCAATGACTTTTTCCACACATTGTCACACTGACCACGCCTTCAACGCCAGATTTGCGTTTATTATCAAAGTAGTATTCTAACGAATTTGCCGTTGTGTCCTTATTGAGCCCAGAGACTTTGATACATTTACTCACAACAACTGGCTTGACTGTCAGATATGTATTTTCTAGAGGCTTTGTAGTGCAAGCTGTCTGGATATCATTTACATCTAAACAGAAGTTGCAAACACTAGTATTCATAATTAAATATAAGCTATTGATTATTTTGTATGCCATTTAATAGTTGAATTCTTAACTTACAAATATTGTGTGTAGCATTTTCATTTTAATAAAATATATGGTTGTAAGCAAGAATAGGAGAAAGGTAGGACAAGTAAGGAAATATGCTCTAAATTTCCTGTATAAACTAAAGATAATGTAATATTAACCTTCAAGAAAAGGTCTCGTCTTAGTGCATTTTAAATTGTGCATTTAACCACTTTATTTTTACTTTTTTATTTTGACCTTGTGATTTCATTTTTATTGTACCTGTTAAACTATTTATCTTTAGATTAATGTATATTTAATTTGCTAACCTATAGTTTCTGAAAATGTGACAATAGCTTTTTCGTTGTCTTTCTCGCTAAATTCAACGTTTTCGACATCAAGTTTTGTACGTCCTTCAAGGTAATTTATTAATCCCTCCTTTGTGACATTACTAGCGATGCCTCCTATCAATGCCTTATTGGGGTATCTTGGTGGAGGAACGTACTGGCGCACGTCAATTACTGCATCATCTATCACATGACGTTTTCCAAGTAATCTCTTCACAGCTACAATGTGAAATACCAAATGCTATAAAATTATGTTATAAAAATAATCGTTGTACAACGTTTCATCACATTACGTAAAATTATTCTTAGTTGAACAGAGGTGTGAATGCTTAACATGTTGTCATTGTAATCGACCACACTGCCATTATTGTAAACCGTGGAAATAGATATTAGTGAACTGGGCGAACATGGCCAGCAGAAGCTCACACTTGCCCTTACTAAGAGTTACTAAATTACTAAATAATTTGTTATAAAACTATCATGTGTGCATGCAATC
Organism: Limnoperna fortunei; assembly: GCA_944474755.1. Classification (NCBI taxonomy): domain Eukaryota; kingdom Metazoa; phylum Mollusca; class Bivalvia; order Mytilida; family Modiolidae; genus Limnoperna; species Limnoperna fortunei. The sequence goes on along the minus strand of OX104118.1, from coordinate 45,238,641 downwards.
AATAGGCATAGGCAAAATCAATCGTTCAGGATATAATGTGTTTGTTATATATCTCCAGTAGGATCCTTTGTTAAACATTCACCATGAACTAGACAAACACAACAGTGAATTTTGGCATTAATGACAGTGTCATCACAAACAATTATGATAGGTTTCAAATAATTGCAATGACAAAAAATGACTTTAATAAGTCCCATTGTTCTATAAAACTTTTGGAACATATATTGTCATAATTCTTAATGCACAGTAGAAGCCATCCTACAGAAAGTACGTATTAATTTCAGACGAGTTTTAAAAGCGAACTCATATCCAGCCATATAACAAAAATGGTTTAACTGTGTCACATAATAATTGAACAAATAGTATTAGAGCCATATCTATGCAGAACATTTTTCCTGAAAATTAATCTTGCGACAAGCAGTCATTGAATGATCGCAACATTAGATTTATATTCAGTTGCAAATATTTGAGTCCGATCTGTTTTCTTCCACCTAAAAAGAATTTTAGCCGTTTTTTATCGGTTAAAAACATCATATAATAAATGGAAAAAACCACCGTTAAAGAAACTTGTTGACTTACATAAGACGATAAACGGTATAGCATAATAACTCTTCAATTTTTGGAGCGTTATAAATTTGGATGCAATTAATATTGTAACCATGTTAACCCGTTAATGCATAAAACAGCTATGCATATGCAATTGACTTATGTGTTTATTATTTTTTTGACTAGCCATTTTGCTTTATCAACCTTCGTAATGCTTATCACCACAAACAAGAAAACAAACACCTGTAGTAAGTATTGACGTATTCTGTAGATGGTTTTTAGCGTGAAAAATGAAAACTGCTTACCGCGTATGGTTCAGCTTATGCTCCTTTTGTAGATCAAGAAAAGTACTTTTTGAAATCAATAATTATTTCCTCGAGATATTCGGCGTTTTGAAATATGACCGTTTTTAAATTTTGAAAGGGCGATTTTCCATACTAAAATTTGACCTCAATTAGAACGGAAGTGTACTTTAGGAACAATCGATTGTTGTCTACTCGAAGTCCTTCGGGTGAAGTCGTCTGCAGTTAAGGCGGGAAAAGTCTCGCGGTTTGTCCGAATACCATTGAACGTCACGAAAGCAGACGAACATTTGTAAACATCGTAAGGTCCCGTTAGAAACAAAAATGGCTGACTTATTATGTAAAATTCCCGTAGCAAAAGTCAAGGACGATTTGTAACAACTAAACAGTTAGGCATGTTATAAAACATGGACAGGTTATCGTATCTACATTTGTTCTACAGAATTTTCGTAATAAAAAGGTAAAATATAGAATAATTAAAAAATGCAAGTAAAAAAAATTTTCCAAGGGGGTTTGGTATTTAGTATAGTACCCACTTCATTCCTTTTTTATCTAGCGTCTTTTTATTACATCTCTGTGTTTCAAATTATGAAGCAAAGCCTTACCTTCCTCGGATGCAAATGTAATCAAATATGTATTAGTATCCTTCAAAAATTCTATATTCTCAATATCTTCATCTGCACCTTTTTTGCCCTCGAAGTAATACTGAATAGTAAGTTGCTGAGTTGTTGGTTTCACGCCTCTTATTTCAACAGAGCACGTTGAAGCTATTTCTTTCTCACTAGAAAGTATTATAGTGTCATCTTGTTTTTCGTTTTGCATTTTTGGAACTGCTTTAACCACGTGAATTTCTGAATCCATAAACCGAAGTGGCAATCTCTGTAAAACCCGCTCAACAGCTGTAATACGAAATTGTTCACTATTGTCAGTAATATACTTTAAAAATATGTCTATGTTGAATATCTCGTAATAAAAAAACTTCACAAACAATTATTGTATTCTATGAAATATCGTTATACAGAAAATAATGCTTTGATGTGAGGCGTAATTCCAAGAGGCAGTAACAAATAATAAAGCATAATATATAAATTATATATTTGTACATCTTTGTCGTTCAGCAAATGTAATGACTGCTTGATTGTACATAGGTACACTATCACTTAAAAAAAATTTTTTCTGATTTAAAGTTTAACTTCATGCTTATAATTATATGTGTGCGATAGATGGGCCGAGTACAAATAAAATAGCATCACGCAGTCTTACCTCCATCCTCCACAAACGATACAACAGCAGATAATGTTTCAACGTCGAAATCAACCCGTTCAACATCACCTCCCCCAGAGCGACGTTTGTTTTCAAAAAAGTATCTTATATTATCCTCGGTAGTTTCGGGTGGGAGTTTCGTTACTATAATTTCCTTTGATTGTTCTTGTTTTATACTTGATCCTGAAACGAAACAAATCATGTTATACATAGGTTTGCCAGGAACTTCATGTAAAACTTGGTTAGAGTATACGTCTGCGCATAAACTCGTATATATAAAAAAAACCAGTATACTTTTAAGGTTGCACATGTATAATGTTGTCATTAATTTTACACATTTTTTAACAAGTAAAGTTGCCGTTGTTTAAACGTCAACTGGATATTAACTGAACATTATGCAACCACAAAGCAACGCTGGTAACATAAGACTGATTTCGATACGATACGTTTCTTATTTAATTTTCCATGGTTCATTCGACATACAAAAATCTTCCTTTCGGAACTATTTTAAAAAAATATTCGATTGAACCTTCAGAAATTTATCTAAAAATGAAACTGACATTTGTTCTGCCCAACTATCATCTGATGTCAACAAAAAAAATAAATGTGATGTTATGGACTTTGTGTATGTTGCTAGCAAAAATGTCACTTCCAGTCGTGAAAATTAGTTATTCGAGGAAAGAAAGTGATCTCGAGTAAAAACATAAATGGTTCTTAAGGAATTTCTATGCCCATTGCTAGGAACAAAATTCCACTTAAAGTGATAAAATGACAAATTTCAGTAAAGTACACCATACTAATTAAAAATATATATGGTTGCAAAAGACTTTTTATAACAGTAACCTTGTTGCTACTGTATGACCTTGACCTATGGCCTTTGACCTTGGACTCAAATTTTAGCTTTTTTCCTACATTTTTCGAGTTATAAGCAAAAGCTGATGAACTGAAATGATTCAATGGCTTTAAATCGAAAAAGGTTCAAGAAAACATTTACGAGTTGCGACACATTTCCGGTCAAAACAGGAAGTCGATTGAAAAAAAATTGTGCATGTTAAATCATGGCTAATGGTCAGCCGACATTTTTGTTCTCTACAGATTTTGAGAATCGGTTACTGAGTTTATCTGCAAGAGTTTTTGTGTTTGGGCAGATTACTCTGTTACTTAAAATAGATCGGTTAAACAACATGAGCCACGCCACGTCATCTTTGGATAAGATTGATTAATGGTACCAAGTTTCGAAATGATATGCCGAGACACTTTTTGACAAACTTCAGCGAAAGAAGAAAAAAATAATAAGAAATACAAGAAGGTCTTTCCATCAATTAGGAAAGACTTTCATGAGTTTTTTACCTGCCAGTATCTATAATTATAGACAACTTTTTTGGTGAATTTTGTGAAGCTATTGGGTGAGTTTTATAATTGTGGGTAGAACACCCGCTTTTACACGATTTGCATGATTTGGGTAGGTGCCGAAGATGTAAGTACTGTTGAACGGTATTACGGGTACCGAATCTTGCAGTAACCTCCAAGAAACATGCGTTAATGTGTAAAACGTTTTTTTCTTTATGAAGTTTTGTCTTTGTCTATACAGTTCTGTAATGAATTTTGATCAAGGACTCATCGAAGTAACAACAAGCTCACAAGCCTTTAATTTGTTTTGTTTGTTATGCTATTTACAAAGTGTAGAAATAACTCGGACGATTTTAAGAGGGAGAATATAAGGCATTCTAATTTTGGAGGCAAATTTCGTACGTACCCTTTATGAAGACAGTTACAAAATACTGAGTTCGCAAACATACTCGATCTTATTTGTAAAAAGTGTAAAGTGTATCTACAAATGAAATCAAAGGATTCGATAAAAATGATTGTTTGTTTGTGGTATAACGCCACTTTTAGGCTATTTGTCTAGCTATACGATGGGTCCATTTTATATATGGGAGGAAGCCAGAGTACCCGTTGAAAGCCCTCCACTTTCGGCACGAAATTGGCAACGTTGTAAATTATGGCTGAATTAAAACAAGCACATCTTTTCTGTAGATAAACTCAGTCTTGACAGACCACTTTATTATTGGAATTAACCACGCAGCCACCGGGGCTCCCTCGATTTGAATCAGACCACGGGTGAAAGAATGAAGAACGTAACTTACATGTAATCAACAATTTGTTACCAAAATCAAAGCTTCACAATCAGTACTAAATATATGAACAACGATAATACAGGGTTTTAAACATTACAGTTTTGCAAACTGGTCTGTGTTTATTGCAAACTGTTAGGTTTACGTATAAATGTTTAATTCCATTTTTGTATTAATGTACGTTTAAGTCACAGTCTCTAATACGATGTACCAGACACATTTCATAAACTCTAATATTCTATCTTAATAATTTTGCATACTTAGTGGGAAAGGAAATTAAGATCGCAAAATTCGATAAAGACATGGCTAATCGACAACAGTTCAAACATGCCGGTTCTCTATTGCGTCTTAGACGAACCGTTTAAAGAACGCAGAGGAGACCAATAGAAAACAGTCTACAAAAGACTGACAATCAAAGAAGAAATATAATGTAACATTCAATACATCGATGCCTGATTGAAATAAAACCAGATAAGAGCGCCAGTATGAAAAGCCGATGAACATCGATTTACTACCTGTAATAATAGACAAGGGTAAAAAATGAAAGAAAGTACTTAGAACAATTACCCACGATAGAATGAGCAGTTTTCTTGTTATTTTGATTGATATGTTATACAAAGCATTCGTCATAAGTCGTACTTACTGCTGCGTACGTTAGTCTCTTGAACACTAGGACGTGCCTGCCCAGTAAATCCAACTTTGTTCTGGTTAAAAGGACTTGCTTGTTTGTTATGTTGTATATCCTCACACTTTCCAGTTTGTTGAATAGGGATGCTCGGTTGGGGTGCTCTGTATGGTAGATGCTGAAATTGCCAGTTAGGTTGCAATACAGGAGCAAATCCCGGATAATAACCTATGATAGCAGGGTCAGCCATTCGTGTTGGCAAATTGTTTTGAAACTGTCCAGGAACCGGAAATGGAATCTAAAATAGGTTTTAAAAATTCTCATAGAAATCGCTTTAACGGTTAGAACTTATTCTTTTGTTTTTTTAAATAAGTACAACTCCCACAATTTTTTATTTTGCATATATAAAGTTTTAATATCAATCTGATGAATACATGTTATTTATAAAGACGATAACAGAGGTCAAAAATTGTTCTTGTTAAAAATGACAAACAACCAAATTAGCATTACTAATGTGCTGAAAGCTAGTAAACCTGCATATGCATAACTTGTGGTTGGTTCCTGTATTGCAGAATCCAGTCAGTTGCCCAATCTGCATTTTGATTTCCTGTCCAATACAACCCCTACAGTAAAAACGATGACATTACGTAAATATGTACCTTAAGTACAATATAGCATTGTTTAAATATTATTGTCGGATTTAAGTCATTCTTGACTCGTATTTCACGTATTAGGAGCACACCAAATGTTTAATGCAGTTGCTTGTACGTAAGAGTTAACATTTAAATTGTTCCGCTCAAAATTAAGCTCATGATAAACGCTTACCCGCAGTCATAAACAAATGTATCAAGTTTTAGCGCATGTCAAGTTTTATTTTTCACTTACATCTTAATTGAATATTTTGATAAATGTTTATATTCAATAAATATACATGTATATACTATCAAACAGACATTCAAAGAGAGGCAGTAAAACAAAGATCTATCTGAATAAATGCTAGATTTTGCGTTTCACAGGTTAATATAAATTCACAATGATCCGTGTGCAGCAATAGAAGTTCAGGAAAAAGGAATGAGCTATCCTACTATACTACACGTCATGACGAGGTCAAACAGAAAATATGTTTGCCTACTTTTCGATATGAAGACTAATTGGTACGCCCTTTAGCTTAAGTTTAAAGTTCAACAAATAAATAAATTAATTAATTCTATTCGGTGTAATTTAACATACATTTATAGATTCATTCTGTGGAAAACCCATGGATGATAACTGTTTTAATATCTCAAGATTTGCGGTAAACCCTTCGACATTTGCAGTTTTTGTGGAAGTATAAGTTCCAATATGCGTTTTTGTACCAGCTGTGTCCGCTGCTTCCTGTGTATGATGTAAAATCATAGTTGTTATTGTAGGTAATTGCAGCATTTGTCTGAGATTAAATTCAGGAAAGACAAATGATAGCTCTTATTACACTTTGACAAACATGTGTGCAATAGATTTTTCAGTATACTGTACATATAAATAACATTTACATTTCCTTTAATGTAAGGCCCCAGGATGGCAAGTTTTTAAGGTAGTTAGTCATCGATTGCTGATCATGTACCTGCTAAAAGTCAGGTAGTGGTTCGTTTTTATACAGTGATGTGCTCGATCGCAACATTAATTACGCGTAAAAGAGATTCATATTTTCCTCAAAGGATCGGGTTCTAGTCTCACTGCAGGGAGGGTGTACTCAAATACAATCTTAATTGACAAGGATTACCAGTTTTCCTACCAAAGGTCGGTGGTTTTCTCTGCGTACTCGTCTTCCTTTCCCAGTAAAACGTGGACGCCATGATATAGCTGAAAAAAATGCTAATAGTGGCGTTAAACAACATTCAAACATACAAACCAAACCATACACAAAAGAGGAATACCCGACGATTCGTGCCAATGCAGAGTCTTATCTTTCATATTTTCTACCAATAATCATATAATGTTAAAATCTTATCATATAATAGAAAAAGACACTTACCCGAACCCATCTTTCAGGTATATCACATGGACGGTTGCATAAACTTATTTCCAGATCCCCTTCCGATGTACTCAGTTTCTGCTTATGCGCATAAATTTTGGCATCTGAATAAAAATATTTTCTTTATTTACGTATGTTTTCTTGTGTCTTCCGATATATAACAGATTGTTGCAAAAATGCAATACTAACTTAAGGAACTCAACGGGACGTAACTTATATATACAGTCGTCATTTTTTTCAAGTGACGCGAACAGTTATATACGTATATCAGTCGATTGTTTAGGTAAGTACATGGAAGGTTGGAATGGCTCGGTCAACAGAGATACTTAGTACTTACTTAATTGGCGTATATTGCTAGACATTCCATTTTGGGGAATATTTTATTTTAAAACCGAAAGCCTGACTGCAGTTTTAACGATAGACTCGCTTATGAAGATTTAGCAGAAGGAGTATGATTACTGAGGCTGCATTTAAAGGCTACATTTTCCCAATACCCAACTTTTCTTGTGTTATTTAAAATTTTATCCTTATTTGACCATTCCCATTTCCAAATAATATTGCGAATTGTTTGTTTGTAAACATGTTTTTGTTCTGAATATAGGCAACATACGGCTTGTAGGGCGTTATAATGCCACTAATTAATCATTCATTAATCAATTTAAAGAATATACATGTATGCGTTTCTTTTGCGATGCAGTTGGGAACATACACGAGGTTTCGGCTGGTAATGTATTTAGACATCTACTATTGATCGCGTAAATGTCTGTTCGCATTGAGGTTGCGGGTTCGAGTTTTACTGAGGTCAGGGTGGTAAAAGATTTTACCGGCATCCTCCCCAAATGAAAACTATACACCTCGCCACAAGTTAAGCAACACCCTATAATTTTCCAGGGATTCATTTAAGATTTTATATATTTTAATATTTTTAAAGAAATTACAATTTATTGAACATTAATGACAAATGAAACATACAAGCAACATGTTAACAGTCGCTTTACTTATAGTTTGATTAAAAAAATTTCAAAGCAAAGATATAAAAAAACAGTGCAAATATAACTTTCATTAGTCAAAAAATAAGTTTGATTGCATTCTTCAATTTCATGAACTTAAAGTAAACACGTCAGTACAGGTCAACGTTCAGGGAAAGAAAAGTCACTTTGAAATGTATTAAACGCAAAAATACTCAGTAAGTCGTGTAAGCACCACGCTTCCGGTAAAGTTCATTAACTCTCCTCCTCATACTGTTACGACGAAGTGTAGCATGTGGTAAATTTTGCCATTATGGCAACACGTTGTACTTGGACATTTTGACAAGCAAGTTCTTTGTTATTGATTTTACGGCCAATGATATCCCACAATTAAATGTTCAGTTGAATTCATATCGGGTGACATTGATGGCCATGGAAGATGCTCAATAGATTCCCTTTCGATAACATCACATACAATTGCAGCTCGGTGAGGTCTTGCGTTGTCATCCATAAATATGTGTCTGTTACCAAGTGCATGATTGTCAAAATGTGGCACAATAATAGCGTTAATGAGGTCATTTCGATATTTCTGCCATGTCATTGTCCTATCAACCACATACAGATTCAGTTTACAGTCGTATGAAAAACCTCCCCACACTGTAACACCACCACCGCCAAACGCTGTAGTGCCTAGGATGTTGTTCTGGTTGTACGCAGTGCCTCGTTGTCTCCAAACGCACATGCGCCCATCAATATAAGGAAGAAGTAATCTGCTTTCGTCGGCCCATAGTACTCATCGCCAGCTTCGAATATTCCAATGGCGGTGATATTGTTCCCGTCTCTGTGTCAACAGTGGACGTTTCAAGGGACGACGAGCTCTCAGCCTTGCATTGTTTAGGCGCCTGTTAACTTTTCGAACGGCGACTCTGGTTGCAATATTCCAATCGTCACGAAGATATCTTGAAGTGGCAAACGGTTGGCGTTTGGCTACACGAACGAGTGCTCTATCCTCCGTTTCAGATGTTTTTGGTGGTCGACCTGACCTAGGACGTTCCTGAATAGTTCCATCATCTCGATGACGTTTCAGTAGCCGGGATACAATACTTAAGTGAATGCAAAGTGTTGTGATATCTGACGCAAACTCTGTCAACTATTACACATTCCAACGATCTGCCACTTCTCAGCTTCACTTAATTTCCGTCTAGGCATTGTAAAAATGTAACGATGAAGTCGAAAAAGACCGAAGATGAACACTAAATCGTTAAGGAAAACAAGGCTTTTAGGCGTGCTCGACTACCGTATGACAAACTGGTTTTGCTATTTAAAGATTTACCTGAGGAATTAATTAAAGTAACTTTTCCGTGCTAGAATGATGGCTTTAGTACATAAATAACACAAAGTTAATATTCATTCAGATTTTTGAAATTGTGTTGCTTAACTTATGGCGAGGTGTATATGTATATGTATATGTACCACAAAATAACTGAAATAACTGAATAACTGAAATAACTGAAGTGTCATTTAAACAATCGATATTGTTTACATTTCAATAGGTTATCAACACACAAGGAAATAAATATTAAGATAAATAAGGGTTTAGTAACTTGTGGTAAGTTTTCACATTGTGTAACTGATATAAGCAGATAAAGTAAAGATAACTTAAGTATTAGCGGGAGAAATCAGCCGCATAATACGATATTGCTTTTACACTGAACGGTGGAAAGTCTCAAAAGTTTGCTAACAATGTTACAGGGAAACAATTATTCACAGGTTTTTATATCAATAATTGTTGGGATTGGGAAGGCAGGGTTTAGTGGGCCATTGACATTATGTGACATTATGTGACTACATCATCTGTCACCATTTTTGTTTGTAAAGACAAGTTTTTAAAATTTTCTCTTTACTGGATAGATTTCGAAGAAACTTTCACAAGATTTTCCTAAGGACATTATGATTGGGGAGAATTCATAATCCATTAAAAACATTATTAATATAAAAATTACTAAAAACTCACTTAAGTACAGTCTGCCAAATTGCACGAGACCCAAAATATGATGCTGAAATAATTTTCCTTTTCGGAAGTTTTCGAAAAAGTCTGCACATGCGCAGACAAATAGCGGGAAATACAATCACATCATCCCTAATTATTTCGCCCCATCAACCCATGGAATAGTTTTTATTTTGTTATCTTCACGAGCTTTTAGGGCAATGCCATCTAATATTAAAATTGATCATTTGTAACCATTATATTCAAATTTATCTGGTATTTTTTTAGGTTGAAACTGCATCGGATAACATCAGAAACTGGAAAAAACACATTTTACGGTCCAGAAACCAAGAGGCTAAGCTTGATTTAGCAGGAGAACTTTCAGAAGGTCAACTCCTGATAACATCTGATTGGGCCATGAAATTTCTGCCGAGAAAGTTTCGTGAAGGACAGACAGACTGGTTTGCCAAACGGGGGATAAACTGGCACATCTCTGTTACAGTCTACAAGGAAAATAATGTCATCAAAAATATTACCCATGTATACATTTTTCAATCTCAGGTATATTTCATGTGATTAGAATTATATCTCCCCCCACTGTCCGTCTGTCTATCAAAAAGTTTGTCAGCACAACTCCTCTGAAACTACTGAACCGAATTCAACGAAACTTGTTATGTAGGAAGGACACCATATGTAGTTGTGCATATTACCAGGAAATTTTGATCCTCAATTTCTTTTGTGGGAGTTATGGCCCTTTGAACTTAGAAATTTGCTGAGAATCCTCATTGATCATCTTGTCAGCACAGCTTCTCTGAAACTACTGAACCAAATTCAACGAAACTTGTTATGTAGGAAGGATACCATATGTAGTTGTGCCTTTTAACAAGAAATTTTGATCGGTGTTACATATGTTTGAACTTAGAATTTAGGGGGAAAAGGGGGTAATCAATTTCATATATCAAAGAAGAAAAGACTAAACAAAAGTGTATCGAATACAACAAACTTCAATAGCCAAACAACAATTTAATTCTATGTAATCTTTTTCAAGTTTTTTTTCATGTAAATGTCACATAAAAAGGTTGACTTTTCAATTTGGATAATATTTTTGTTTTGCAGGTGTCCCAAGATGCAGGAACAACAGCTGCCTTAATGAAAAACACTGTAGAAGATCTTGGTCACCTAATAAATATAAAAGAGATCCACTTTTTCTCAGATAATGCAGGGTGCTACAAGAATACCCTAATGATGTCTACTCTCAAGCATGAACTAGGAGATAAAGTTCGAAGTTACAACTTTTCAGAATCACAAGATGGAAAGGGTAAGATAATGTACTAATCTTTAAATGAGGTTTATGCTAAAGTGATATTAAGGTGGCTGATTGTACATTCTTCTACTGATCAACTTCCTAAATATGATCTTAATTGTCATGCTGTTTTGAAGCCAATATCCATATCAATACAAAAAATGATGCTTTCAAAGTCTCATAATTTGAAAAAAAAATAACGGAAGGTACTGTGATGCCATATAAGGGATAAACAGGTGACCTTAGTTTTAAATTTGCTATTCTTAATGTCCATACTTTTAAATATCTTGTTCCGGTATGACCCCTTAAAGTTACCTCAATTTGAGGACTGACTGTAAGTTATTTGATCGCCACAATTAGTTTTACAGGACCTTGTGATAGAAAAGCTTCTCACATAAAGGCAGCCATCAAAAGGTACCTTAATGAAGGTCATGACGTGACTACAGCAGAAGAAATGAAAAAGGTAGAAATTTATATCCAAACAAATTGAATGGTTTGTTACAGGAGGTCAAATGAAAATTCCATAATTTCTTTTAGTCATATCTGTTTTAGCAGACATTTGAAAGATATCAGTAGGTTACCTCAGTCTACTAAGACTCCAACTTTTACATATTTTACAAATAAACTGTAAAAGCAGAGAAGTAAAAATCTTTTAAATTTGTATTGTTGAGTACAGGGAGGCTGTCATAGAACATTATTTTAACTTAGGTTATCCCTCTAACTTCTTACACTGGTAGTTAACATTATTGAGCAAGGCAAAAAAATAAACAATGACTAGTTCTTTGTTAAAATAAATCTGTAGTTGACGGAAGCTAACAGTACAGCATTATTATAATAAGAATTAGCTCTTCAATGCCAATCCACATATTGCTTCTTTTATATGAAATTGTCTGCTTTGCTTTACAGGCCATTGATGCTAAACAGACTGGGCAATATAGAGTGAAAGTTGTCGACATCATAACAAATGTGGATGTTCCTGTGAAGTCACTGAAAGCCATCCCAAACATTTCACATCTCTACAACTTTGTTTTTGAGAGAGATGGTTTACGTGTCTACAAGGCGTACAAGATAGGCAAAGGTATAATATTTATTTTAGCCCATCTAATTTTAAATTTTAACACAAGTCCATTAAAGGTAAAAAAATAGCTGTTTTTTCCACCTGTTTTTGCCCTATAAAATGAAAACTATTGCAGATAGAGAAAAGCTGTTGCTTGCTTAAACATTCAGCTCATTAAAGTGAGATGAAAATGCAGCATTATGACTTTTGGACATATTCTTGTTTTTCTTTATGAATCAGAAATTTGTTAAAACTCTTACTTTATTATCAGTTTCCCAAAATTGTTTGACAAAAAGATTCAAATACAGGTACAACTAAAGGCCTTATAGAGTCCTTTTAATAATTCCTTCCCCGCGTAGATCGGGTCGCTCACTACGAACCAATCATATTAAAAATAAATTTACATGTGCTACCTTTGAATGAACTATGTTATCAACCAATAGCAGTGACTAAGTAAATCAAGTTTGTGATTGGACAATTTTAGATCGTAACTAGCAACAGGAGTGTTATGACATGACATTAAATAAAAGTTGTAAAATTTCTCACGTGCCCAGGTTAAACTTTCGATTGTTACAAAAATAGAATAGGGAACTTCAAGGTATTATTACAACGACCCTAACTATTATTACGGGCAAGAAGGGACTTCCTGTGAATTGCTTAAATTTGGAATCGGAATCAGTCCTTGTATACATTTACATCTTTGACACTTCATTATCATTTTTAGGAGAACTTATTCCTTGGTCTTCCATTGGGCAAGCACCAAAACCAGTAGAACTAATGGTGAAATTTGATTGCATAGAAACAACTGTAGAAAAATCTTGTGACTTATCTGGTAAGTGACATTAATTTAAGGTGAAATAAGCTATTGTCATTACAATGTGTCTGTTGTTTGTCTCGAGTTTTTTTTTCTAAAACTTGGAAGATAATTAAACTGCATAAGATGTAAAACAATAGTAGCTATTTGTGTGTCATTTGAAGAAGAAAAGTACTTGTTTGCTGTTTCTATAAGTAACTAAAAACCTTAAGGCAGATGTCAAAATTCTTTATAGATTAAAATTCATCACCAAGTAGAAATATACCTATTCAGGAGTTCTTTCTCTATTTTAACAATTTTTTTTATATTTGAGAGCAGTTGAAAAGCTAAAAACACATTGCATGGACAGCCAAAAAATCCAAATATTTTACCATTGCAGTAAAATAATTTGGTGGTGACATATGGCACATGCAATGGCTGACCTATTTAGATTGTATTTTATGCTCTAATTTTTACTGTTAATAATAATAATAATTTGTAACTGTACAGGAACAAAATTCTACCAGTTTCCACCATAACTATCAATTCTAGGAATTTGGTTATTGGCGCGATTTAATGCAATCGGTGGTCCCTTTTAAGATCTTTGGTTTTATCAACATTCTGTTAAAAAAATGTGTTATTTTTGTCCTTAATCATTTTTTTTTCCAGAGGAAGCTGGTTGTTCTGCTCCCAAGAAAAAGAGATCTGATAGCTTTGATTGCACAAAAGATGGCTGTACAAAGACCTTTGCCACCAATAATGCTCTTGAAAATCACCTACTTTTAGGAGATTGTAGTTATGATCAGGACTTATTGACATCACATGACAAAGCAAAAACTTTGTATGGATCTAAAGTAAATGATCTTTTTGTCAACACAGGCCCAGTTACTTTGCCATCAGATGTCATTGAAGGGCAGACAAAGTTACAAAAAGGATGGGCTCTGAAGTTGAAAAAAAAAGAGAGTGCAATTTACTGATCGTCAGATCAAATTTATGAGAGATAAATTTGACGTTGGAAAAAAAACTGGCAGCAAAATAGACCCTTATACAGCGTCCATGGAAATGAGGCAAATGAAAGATGGATCTGAGTTTGCTTTCAGCAAGGTTGAGTATTTGAGGCCTCAGCAAATCTCATCATATTTCTCTAAACTTGCCATGGAACAACGGAAACTTGAAAAGGAGGACTATAAACCTGCAGAAGAAGCAAGATGTAAGCAGGAACTGAAGAGTGAGATTTTGAAGCGAATGAAATGAATAGTCATCAATTTTAAATTCAATGGAATGAACTTGTTGTGTCCCTTTCATGACAGTTTACATATATGCACATAACAATGTTACCATTTTTTTATTTCAAATGAAGTTGAAATCCTGTTTCATGATGATGGCAGTAGTCAGACATTGATATCCAGAGTATAAATCTAATATAGTTTTCAAGATTTATACAACACAGAAATGATTTAAATATATAATTATTATTTTTACATTTAATTTAAACAATTTTATATATGTAATCACTTTTCAAGAAATTAAACAAGTTCTACTTTTACCTCTTATGGTAATTCACAGTGACAGTTTTTTCTGATGTTTTCAAAAGTTGATCAGTCAGAGCCAAGCCAAGAATCAGAAAAGAGCGACAGTAAATTGTTTTCCTCATCAGTTTTCTTTTTTCTTTTCATTAGATTTAAAAATTAATTTCTAATGGGACTTGATGAAAATGAAACATGTGCATTCTTTATTTATCTTGGATATATTCTAACCATAACGAAAAATATGTTCTAAAGTCAACCAAAGGCTGAATTGAGTTATTTTTAGAAATATGCATTTTTGGTCATTGTAACCCTGATAACTATGTTGAAGCACATTTTTTTTTTACCTAAACATATTAAAGTAGTTCTGTACTTAAGATAAGTTGAAAGAAAGTATGGTTAAAAGAATTTTAACACTTAAAGCAATTATATTGAAAATAATCAATTTTTTGAAAATTTAGCCAATGGGTGACAGTAGCTATTTTTAGCTCTTATTTTAAAAAATAACCAATAAAGGTCCAGTAAAAAAATTTTTCTATTGATTAAGAAGGTTTCAAAGACACTTTATGAATAAAGAATTTTAAATTTGAATCAGGGGAACATTTTGCAAATTAATGAACAAAATGTTGAAAAATGACAAAATCTTCAAAATTAGAAAATCTTAAAATTTTGCAATTTTGGTATGGTGTTGATCGGATAAGGTGTTAATATATATTTTTTTTATTATTGTAGAAAGATACCTTAACACATTGCTTATGTATTAAGAACAATAAATTGTCTGTCAAAATTGATCCATTATAGTTGTTATTGTGTGTAAAACATGCCCGTCTTCCCTAAAAATTGCTGTTTCCAGGGCCAAATATGGCCGCTTCCTGTAACCATGGCAACCAATGTTACTATCTTTCAATTTTATGTTTTAAACTTGCTTACATGTTAAGGTAAGTTATCTAGCAAAAAAACAAAGATTTCTGAGTTGACGAGTTTCCTGCCCCCTACAGAGACATTCAAGTGCTTACAGAGAATTGGTCTTAAAAAAAACTGTGTGTGTTTGTGTACGTCTCCACTGATTGAACTAATAAATATTATCTCATCCGTCTGTTGTCTGTTTAAACAAAAAAGGTCCAAAAAGGGGGGGGGGGGGGAACTTCGTATATATAGGGTAATACGGATGTGCGGCCAGAATGGGTCGATTGTTTACCTCTCCAAAATATATTATATGCAAAGGTCTCTTTTTTCATTGAAAAATATATCATTGGGTAGTTGTAAATTATCTAAATATACCCATGGCTCAATTATCATCTTAAGCATGTTGTAAAGCAGGTGATTTTACGAACAAATTGTGCCATTAACATCCCTTGATCATTTTGGTAGTAAATGGACTATTTGGTCAATGGGGATGTGCAGTAATAAAATATATGAATAGGTCTGATTTAATAATTTAATATTTGATTAGGTCCCGTTAAATAACGTCTGAAAATATATAGTAATAAGGTGGGTTTTCAAATCTCCGTCCGCAGACCTGTACCTAAAAGTATCCTTAACTACCCTACCCCCTCCCCCCGATGGTTTAAAATAGTCCAGTAATAATTGACGTACGGTAGAAGGAGAGAGGAAAAGTTGGGGGTAAAACTTGGTGAACTGTAGAAAGGCTGGCAAAAGATCGCCACCAATGGAGGACCTTAACAAGTAATTTCAAAATAAATTGTTTTCATTTTCTTTTAACTTTGTGTTCATATCTCAGTGTACTTACTATACTGGGAAGTGAAAAATCTACAATTTAATTTGACCCAGATTTCAATTTTCTGAAAATTTATTACTAGAAGTAGTTTGTTATTTTTTATGGCATGATTAGTGGTATTAAAAAACATTTTAATGAAGTTCTTTGAAAATTTGCATGTTTAACGATTGATTGATTAATGGTGTGATAAAGGCCAAAGAGAGAGGAGCATAAGCATGTATTTATAGAATAAACAAATATAGATTTAATTTATATATACATGGCTAACTGCAGTTCTCGACACAGGGATGCGGGTCTGGGAGTGTGTCCAAGTCCCAAATGTTAATTTGTTTTTGAAAAATAGAACAATATTTGGCAATTCTCACGCTTTCAAAACTACATTTGATGAAAGATATTTCATTATATAAAAGGTTTTCGTCTGACGGTCAGTTTTGATCTAGAAAAAAACCCAGTTATTGCTCCTAATATCTTATTTATTTTAGTGCTGGTTTCCATAGTAAAGTACAATAATAGCAGTATCAACATGAATTGAATTTTGCGTGTTTTTGATTGGTGTAAAAACTATTTTTGGATCATTTTCTTCTTCTTCTTCTGCCATATATGGAGATTATTCCCATGGAACGTTAAACTCCAGTTGAATCGCAACAGTGCTAAAATTGCTAAAATTGCATAAAAATATACATCCGCTGCACAAACAGTCAAGCGGAATTTAATATTAATCTGTTTTCTGATCCGATTCATTATTTTTTTGTTACCGCATATTGGTATTTCTTAATCCTCAAAAATGTAGAATAACCTCGCCTATCAGATCGGTAAATATGACATTTTCTCTGTATGAGAAATCCCTATATTTTAGGGGAATAATTGTTTAATAACAATATAGGTGAAATACTGACTGGACGTTTAGCAATCATTCCTTTAATCCCTCAATTTAAACCATATAAAATATATATTTATTTCTCATGCATACTCGTTTCGTTTCAGGGGCGGATCCATGAATTTGTGTTAGGGGAGGCGTAAAAGTTCGGCGAGGGGACTGGGGCCGCTGAAGGCCCCCAGCAGGTAAAGAGCAGCGCCCTGGTAGGAGGTCCTCTAGGGCGAAGCCTCCCGGCAGCTCCGGGAATCTAAGCATTTGGTAGCCACCCAGACGCGTTTACTCGTTTTCTCATTCCTCCTTTCCCTTTTATCTCGTTTTACCCTCTCGTTCTCTCGCTCGCTCTCTTTTTTTTTGGTGGGGGGGGGGGGGGGGGGGTGGGGGGCGTATGCCCGGTACGCCCTTCCTTGGATCCGCGCCTACGTTTTCGATACTATTTATTCAACTTATTCACTTCTGTATTAGTGAATCGACTAAGACTTTTCTTCTCGATACCTTTTGTGCTCTATTCATGACATAAATGGCTGCCAGGCTGCGAACACTAAAGTTGCTGAAGTTGTGGATTCGAGCTTAAATGCGGGCAGGTTGTGCACGAATGTACTAACAATAGTTGTTAACGTCCTCCTAACGTGAACCCATTTACACAAACAAATCGTTATCTTTTACGTGCTCGTTGTTTATCAAAGCAACACAATTGTATTTAGTAATTAATAAGATAAATATGAAAAGTTTAGTTACATGTATGAGAGGGTTAATGATATGAGTAAAACTTAAGTAATATATGTTGTAACAGCAGTAAACAATTATTCTAACAGTACAATATTGCATTTCACTAAAAGGTGGAAAACCTTTATAATTAAACTAATTTATGTTAAAGATTTAGATTAGAAACAAATATAAAATAAATGGACGTTGAAACCTAAAACTAATTAATAATGCATATGTTTCTTTCTCGGAGTTAATACTTTTTTGTGATCAATAATAGTTGGATTTAAAAACTGTCATTACATGTGTGTGTTGATTATACTTTAGGTATTTTATAATTATGGTCTGTCCTGATTGCCATGCAACCACGTGCATGCAACAAAGAATTAAAATTCATGTGCATGAATCACGTCGCATGAATTTAAAAACTGGTTTTGTCGCCACACAATTTTCTAAAACTTAAAGTATCTATTTTTCAATTTCTTAAAACAACTGAAATTTTACTTATACCAAATATATTTTTATTATTTTTATTTTTATTCAGCAACATTATAAAAAAAAACTATTGTTTGTAAAACTACTATACATAATGAAATAACAGTTGACCTATCTAACCTTTTATGGATTGAATTTATTTGACCCAGATTTCAGTTTTCTGAAAATGTCTTAGCTTGGTTATGGTATAATTCACAGTAAATTATATATTATAATAAAAATGGACACAATGAACTAAACATTGAACGTTAAACCGGAAAAATATCAAATACATAACAATGCAATTTGGTGATCATAGTTTGTTCGCACCATCACGTTAAAACGAAACCGAAAGTAGATTTTTTTCAACTGTATAACCTCAACAAGGACTTTGATATGGATTAAATACTGATGATATAATAAAAATTTATAACGTATGACCTAAAATGAAGCTCAATTTATAAATATTTGCAATATGTATATTAAAGATTGTATATAAACCGATCTATATGTCACTCTTACCTTCGACAGATGTAAATTTTAATATCCATGATGGATTAGTGGACCCAGAGGGCCCAGGGAGAACTACCGCTTCACTGTCTTCACACTTCGGGAATATACTGCGAATTTCATCAAACGCCACGTTCAGCTTTAATCCTGATACCAGCAGACATCTTCCGCAAAGAATTCGTCGTTTCTCACTTGCATTCATAACATAAATAAATACTCTTCTAAAAATTAAACGCGCATGCTCTAATCTGTCAATAGATACTTTATTTAACAATATGACGAAATACAGTACTATAGTAACAACACGTGAGTAACAAAGCATTTATCACTTTTTTATTATTAAAAATACTAATGATATTGATGGTTTTAATAGCATGTTTTATTCAAATGAAGATAAATAAAATATTAACTACAAATATTTAAATATGTTGCAATGTTCTACAAATTATAACAACTATACCATGCCGAAGCAACCGACTTGTGCAGATTCGATTTCAAGCCCAGTGCACTATGGGACTTACACAAAACTGAATTATTCTGACGGCAATACCCAGAAATATTTGTATGGACCGAGTCGAAGAGACTAGATCTATAAGTTTTCCCGGTCCATACCAGGGCTCGCGGACTGTTCGAATTAAGTGGTATTATTACTGTTTTTTTGTTGTTGCTATTATGTTTATTGCATTGAAGAACAGTTCCATAATTATCAGTGCGATAAGTTAGTAGTCAAAGGATTTCCTTTGTGCAAAGTCATCATTTAGAAAATGATACGGTCGCATTCATGGCTTAGTTGACTGTTACGGAATATCTGTCACAAATGACTATTGATTTGTTCTGTTTTTCAAACCACTTTACCTTCTTCTTACTTGATTACGACATCTCCCGGACATAACTAATAGCTGGATTTTTAACTGAGTGATATGACGTTTACCAAGCATGTAAAAGGAGTTGCTTTCCCTTCCGAAACACCTGGACTCGCCCCAGTTTTTAGTGATGTTTGTTCTGCTAAATTCTTGTTTTTGTGTTGTTTTTGTTCTGTCTTTTGTTTATCTATGGTTTTGTCTGTCCTTGACTTATTGTTTTTATTACTCCTCTGTACCTTCGATTCTTCTTTTCTTACAAACCATAAACAAGAGTTTCTTTTTATTGCTTTCTTTTTTTCCAACTTAGTTGCGAAATCGGTTTGATGTTTAAAATGGAATTTTGTTATTTAATACGATCTTTTATACACAAATATTTAAAGAATATTTTGCGGAACTTTGGTTTAAATATACCAATTTTTTTTCTTTTGCATGTTTGGCCTGTATATATACGACTTGTGTTATTATTGCATTTCTGTCTTTTGGACCTTCTTATTTTGTTAACCTTCTCATTATACGAATGCAACAGCTTTATATTAATTTGGTGCATTAAGACCAAATAACATAAGGCTGCATTGAGCTTTTAACCGAATATAATTCTTGATGTAAATAAGCAGAAATAATTGCATGCAGATCCTATCTCATTTAAATTTGAGCAGACTAATTGTATGTGCCTGAACTGTTCGCTTTCTCTTGAGTTATAACTAATAATTCATTTAGCAAATACATGGGCTACACTTTTTAACTCATCTACGAGTTTCACTGAACCCCAACATGACATTTTCAGTTTTAAGGTACTTCAGTCTAAATATAGATTTCTTGCTTTGTAAAAATTAAAGGGTTTAACTTATAATACACAGTAAATAACTGAAATGCGAATTAGTCTCTTGTCTCTATTGATTTTAAATGAGTGAATTCGTTTGTAGAAGTAACATTGTAAATATCAACACCCTAGGGCTTTTTATTTGCGTATATATGTAACATTCACCTTGAGTTCCAGCTAGATATAACAGGTCCAAATTTTTAATACTGAGGTAAAAATTAACAAGATCGTTTTGATGCTAATTTCTTCTTGACAAATTGTCCACTTTTAAAACTAATTTGTTTTATCCAGTCAGCAGAATTTATTGTCGATCTTCCGAAATATTAAATTATTTAACCTAATAGTAGGAAGCTGAAACAAAGATTATCGTCCAGAATGAAACCATAAATTTGGGGCGAATAAACAGTTTCGTACAACTGATAATTTGGAAAATCATCAAATTTCTTGTTTTTCAAACCAATCACCAAATTGATTTACAGGTATAATACCTCAAATTCAATTGCGGGTTCGATTCTCACTGCAGGCAGGGTGTACTCGACTCCAATCTTAATTGACAAGGATTGCCAGTTTTCCTACCGCAGGTCGGGGGTTTTCTCCAGGTACTCCGGCTTCCTCCCCCAATAAAAACTGGACGCCATGATATAGCTGAAAAATTGCTGAAAGTGGCGTTAAACACCATCAAACAAACAAAAAAACAACAACATCAAATTCAATAGCTGTGAAGTGCGTCCGCAATTTGCGGATTGGGAATGACTGCCTCTAATTAGACACCCGTCGAGTTACTCATTGTCTTGTCTAAGGAAAAGTCAAATCCAGGAATAGAAAACACTACCTATGACTCAAGCGAAAATGTCAGATCGTATGTGAGACACTGATTTCCCATAACGATCAATTAAGTCGTGGTGCCGACCACGCAGCAATATTTAAAAAAAACCATGTTGAATTCGACGTGTTTCTAGTTTTTTCTAATTACATTAAAATACTTTAATTTTCTTCTATCCAAACAGCAAGCTATAGAGCTAAAACATTGTTGGCAGTGATTTCGTTAGGAAAAAAATCACACTACGTGCAATTAATCACGTGACAGTCAAAAACCTACAACGGCCCACGACCTTTGTATGTCTCGTAACGGTATGGGATTAATGACCTTATTAAGCCGATTTTTTTTATATAGGTATATTCTTATTATATAGTACTATAGAAATCCGCAGAGGGGATTAAAATCCGTCCGTCGTATTAATTTGTATTACCTCTCGTTCTTTGTCAATGCAAACAATAAGCCTTTCCGTAGTATTTTAGTCTATAAATATAAAGCCTTACATGCAACAGATTCTTAACCCCTCACCGGTTTCCACACCAGCTTAAAAAGTAGAAAATTAATATATCGATATGGAACATGGCCAACAAGATTAATCCCTTACCGTTTAAGAAAATAACGAACGCTAAATGCATGTTTACATTTCTATTACAGGTAAATAAGTGCACCAGTGAACAAGATTTAAACCGGTACCATAACAGGCAACCAGACTCCATATGACGTCGTTCGCGCTAGTAAAATAAATATCTTTATATCGTGAAATTAAAAGAATGTCAGGCTTGTAAAGGTTCTAGAATTTATAAAAAATTTCAAGCCAATAATATGTTAAAAGGCAATCTATATTTATACAGCCGTAGACCGGCACAGGCTACATGTTGAATTCGGTTAAACTTTTAAAGCTCGGAGCTTTGTAGTAAAATTTACCGAACTAAAATAAAGCATTCGTATACGTATACATAGTACCCATTATACGTTAAAACAATACTGTTTATGACTACGGCAACGTACATTTTTGTGTTGTTCTCCTGGTGTTGGTGGTTTTTTTTTTTTTTTTTGGGGGGGGGGAGGATTTCTTCTTTGCAATCTCTTCTTCTTTATATCATATTATTGTACTGTCTATAACTATAACAATTTTTGAACACATTCTACTCCTGAGTGTAAATAAACTGAAAAAGAAATCTCTCAGCTACAAATCTACTACCCATTATAAGAAAATAATCTGGTGCCTCAATTATCATACACTGGACCCAGGTTAAACTTGCCTCAGGATATTGTCTATTTTAATGTTGCCTGCTTATTAAAAATCAACAAAATGTACTTTTGTTAATTTGAAACTATTTAGCATATAAACCAGAAATGTCTTTAATATAAACTAAGCTATTATCTGTGTTGTGGTTAAAAACAAGACAGTAATTTAGTCCATATTTTCAAATTTGTTTGTGATTGAGATAAAATCTGGGCATGTTAGAGTTCTGGCACCCAAGTAACATATCTGCAAATTGGTCGTGTTCACACAAGCAGACACATAGATTATATTGGTTTTCCTTTATGCTCTTGTGTTTATCATTATTTATTTATGGGGTTGAGGTTGTCATGTAAATTTTCAACAACAAAAAAATTGTTTTCTCCAGTCTTTTTCTCAAAGTACTGAAAAGACTGTATGAGGTCAAATTCGCATGCTCCAATATTGATATCATATCTTTTGTTTACTTGAAGTCTGAAAACTACAAAATGAAAATATACATGCCATCTTACTACTAGCATATGTGTACAAACAATGTATTAGAAGATGAAATTCACTACTTTTTCCATTGTCCGAAATACTCGGATATAAGAAAAAATTTAGAAAATAACATTAAAAATAGTTATGAAAATGATATAAATAAATATATAAATATAATGTCTTCTTGGAGTCATTTGCAGTTTGTTGTTCCATTTATTAAAAAGTCTTTAATACTGAGGAAAGTGGACTTAAAGATTGCATGATTCTACTATATGATTTGTTGTTAATTTTTGTTTATGTATGCCTTCAACCCCTCACGGGGTATAACTGTGCTTTAAATAAATAAATTGTATTATTTGCTGGCTTTAGACCAAGTCAAATATTCCATGCTAGATTACAAATAAACTGTTACTTTTTAAATTAACACTTTTTTTTCAAACAATCTAGCTGACTCGCCGAACTGCTTATGTGGCCACATCGAGTCAAGTGCCCATTATTTATTTTATTGCCATACATTAAGGGACAAAACATTTTTTTCTATTTTATATAACTACAATGTGCCTGTTGTAAACCTTTTATTATTGGATCAGTGTTGATTTAAATCTTTTATTATTTGGTTCAGAGGGTCTATAACTAACACTTGGACTGAAATTCATCATAACAAGTAAGTTGTGAAATAAAATTTTTTTTTCTTGCATTTTGTCAAATACTTCAACGGATACATTTGGTTAATTATTTCACTCCATAGTGTAAATAATAATTACCATTAATGAAAGCTGAATATCTATATGAGATTTTGGTCCATTAATATAATATTTATCACAATATGAACATAATAGAAAAGGGGTATGATGCTACTATAGTATCTGCTTGTTCAAGGTACCTTGGCTATGTCCTTCAAAATGTTAATAAGAGTTTTAAGTATTACACATTTTCAAATAGTCTCCACTGGGAGCCAACAATAAACAAATGTTACCCAACCAATTAAATTTATTAAATTTATTTCAAAGCTAGCTTCATTTTTTGAGACAGTGGTCTCTTTATAAATGTTTAATTGTTTAACAGCTGTTTATATGTTTGTTTGAATGGTTTTTAACACCACTTTCAGCTATATCATGGCATCCAGTTTTTATTTGTAGAGGAAGCTGGAGTACCTTGAGAAAACCCATGAACTGCAGTAGGAAAACTGGCAATCTTTGTCGTCAATTAAGATTGGAGTCAAGTACACTTGCTCGCAGTGAGACTCGAACCCACAAAATCAGTGTTAACAGACCACCTGATCAATAGCAGATAACTAACTAACTTAACCTCCAAGGCCCCATGCTGTTTATATGATAAAATTACCAGTTAAAAATGAAATAAACAATGTTAATAATCTTATTTGACATTGCTTGTATGAAATTTTGTCACATGGCAAAGGAGACAGATGAGGAATTATGCTGTTTGAAAAAAGCAATTTGACTAAAAATACAATATCCAGATTTCTTTTAATTAATAAAAAAATTAAATGCACTATAATTGTCATAAATTAATTTATAAACACAGATTAGTTCTAAATGCATCTCTTTTTCCATATCATGAACTATTAATCGTAGCTTCTTTGGCAAAGTCCACTGTGAAAGAGGTCATTTGATATTGAATAATCCATATGAATTTCGAAGCAGCACATAACACATGTTAATAAAGAAACTATGATTTTCTGTATAAGTAAATTCCATGTATCACTGTCAGCAAATATTATTACAAGTATTAGCTTTCCTAAAAAGCTTGCGTCTCTTTGTGGACAAAAAAATGTACTGTTTTTTAATGTTAAATGGCAATGAATATGTATTGTTATTATTTACATCACTTCATTATAAGTACACAATGTTTAGATAGCCAAATCAGGCAACCACAAATTAGGTCAGAGGCAGTAATTGAAGCATGCACTGTGCTAAGCATCTCTAGATTTATCATACATGGTAAGATAGTTGATGTGAACCTTGTCAATAAGCAGGAAAGAATTAAAATTGTTCTCCTAACCGGAGTCGTTTGTTTTTCCGTGTTTCTCCGTTAATCTGTTATCCTTGAGGTACGACTGGTTTGCACAGTTTAGCTTTTGAATATTTATCCCGTCGTGCATGCGAGAAGAAAAAATCCATATTGACATTGGAGAAAATCTGGTTCACTGGAACTATTTCCTCTCTTCTAGATTGTTTAACCTTAAAATAAAGAAAAACCAACTTAAAAATAATTCCTAAAACAAATATTATTAATTCATTCATCTTTTCATTTTGAACATAGACATGATAGAGGATTTTGTGCAAGTGGCAGTCCAGTAGTTTTATTAGTCCACTCTGCCGTCCAACGCTTTTTTGCGTGGAACAAAGAAAGCGTTGGACAGCAGATCTAGAGGGTTCTTTGACTATCATGACTATAGTTTTATAATCCTTCAGTTGTACATGAATGTGTGCTTAACTGTACTGTTGTAAATGTACATTTACATGTATGGTACTGTCACTATGTACATATACTAGTATGTTACTGTTATAACAATTTCCCTGAATACATATTGTTTACACTAAATGTATTCTCATCACACTACATGTATGCATAGTAGTACCAGTAGTTAAATAGACTCCATACAAACTACAATATGACAAGTTACTAGTATTAACTAATTATAAATAAGACAAAAATGATTCAATTTATGATAATATCATATTATATTTTGAGTAAGTTGAGTAGTTTAGAATATGTGATACAGTACACAATGTTCAATCCATTTCGCACATCTTTGATGTGCACCCTTTACCGCACCTAGTCCACCAGTCATCACACCCTTACTCTGAAATTTTGGTCACTATCGATTTTTTATATTTGGATTATCTCAGATATGTTAGTTTAAAGTTAATATAAATCCAACAATTATGGTAAATTAAGAAATTATTGCAAGCATTTATTTAATGGAAATTTTCATTTATGTACAAAAATGTTAATTACTTAAGAAATACTTGTACTTCATTAAAAAAAAATTAAAAAAACAGCTTTTGGACATTTGTTTCATTTCAAGGACAGGGAAAATTGAAAAAAATTAATTTCTTAATTTTCTATAATACTGTTAAATGATCTTAAATACAGAAATTATTTCATGATTTTGATGTTTTCTTTTGCATACCCACACATTCACTAGAGTTATGTGCAAGGCTCAAATCTTGATTTATTTTTGCAAGTGGGTATGCATTAAATACATAAAATACCCCATATATTACAATTTTTTCTCATAAATTAATTCTCATAATATTGTGCATCTTTGCTTGCCAAGGGTTACGATACGATACTGAAGATAAGAGCATCGGATTGTAACCCTGGGCTAGGGAAGATGAATTAGTCATTTCTTACCATAACCAATCATACCATTACCATTTCGTACCCAAAATTATCATTCGTACCAACGAAATGCCATATCGTACCATAACTTTTTGCCATTTCGTACTATATGTAAATTAATTCTTACCATATGTCTGTATGTAAACAATTTCGAACCATGCATAAAATTGAAATACTTTAATGTATAAAACTAAATGAATACGTTTTACAACTATACTGAGTAAAAATTCATTAAAAATCTTTAAATTAATCTAAAACAGATCTATTCAATATTATTAATTTTAAAAAAGGTTATTTGTGAATAATACAAATATTTAAAAACAATTTTAGGACAAAAAGTTTTTTTTTACATGTAAGAAAGTTTGTTTAACCATTATGACACATTTTAAGCATTCTGAAGATATGAAATAACTGTTGTGTACAAACAAAAAGGTCTTTATTATTCATTAATCAGATATGAAAGGAATAATGACTTTCACTGTTTTCTTTAGAAGCCATCCTTTTCCTCACCATCTGCTTTGGTTAAAGGGGAACCCAAGCTACGATTTTTATGTAATGGAACCATTTTGAGTGTGTTTTTTAATGAAACAATATGCACTTAATTAATCAATAAAATATATCGTCCATGCTTCTAACTTCGTGATGATTGCAAGTTCGTGACCTTTGGAGCGTCACTATTTATCATATGACGTCATCGGTAAATAATTATCTTCTGCCTCTTCATTAACCGTGAAATGATTTTCTACGTCTTTCCATAGACAGTTAAAAAAATTGACAAAAATTCAGGTAAGATATATGTATTATACAATATTTTAATAGAAAAATGGCTACTTCCGCTATTACTTTTTGCTTTCAGATTGCGCTCACCTGAAATTCCTGGAAAACCCCTATGTAGCGATCAATTTACATTCCAAACAATGAATCATCATCGGGTCAAGCATCAGTGAACTTTATTTTTAGAAAAAGGCCAAACAAATAGTTTTTGGAAATAAATTTAATTTCAGTAAGTTTAAAGGCCCAATTATGATATCAATGATAATTTTCATTGTAAAATTTTTATGTCTAGATGTAGAAAATGTTCCAAAACATAAAGCAAAATATGTTTTTATAATTAAGTACATTTCCTGTTAAAATACACTGGATATTTACACAAGTTTGGAACTTAATAATATATTTTTATTACTTTTGACACTAGGATTATAAACAAGTTATGGAACTGGATTATCTAATTGACCCACTACTGTAATTGTATGGGAAAAGAATATTTATTTTTACAAAATATTGTTGTAAGTCTTTTTTGATAGAGAACAACACAATTAATACAATATAACTGACCTTTTTATTGTTTCAGTACGCATGTCAGAATAAATAATGAGGTTTTTAAGGTCACGAACTTGCAATCATCTTCACTTCCGGTCTGAACTAAATCCGGTGTCAGAATAAACAAATAATTCTCAGATATAAAGTTTAATTACGACAAATTTCCAAATATAAAAAAGTCTGCATGCCTCCAAGACTGCTTACACGATAATAAAAAAATTATTGCGAATGTTCTGCAAAATAAGTGCTTCATCAACCACTAAGGGTAACGAACTTTCAAGCATCGAGGATATAAAAAAACTTAACAAATAATTAAATGTTTAAAACAGCCAATGAGAGCTAATTAAAAAAATCAAGTGCTATAACAGGAAGATGAATCTTGTGTTCAGAGTCAGAATTTTACATTTACTAGTAGCTCACTGAGGTTAAATGCACCTCTCAAACTGGCCATCAATGAAATCTGTAACTTTCTATCTAAAATAAAACCCAAGTTTGATCATTTGCTTATATAAGTATTTAATAAGACAATTTCTGTGTTATTGCAGTTAAAATAAACATTCCATATAGGAATATATCTGGGCAACACAAAGAACTATTATTTATGTTCTGGAATTATGCAAAAGATCTATCGATTAATTTAAAATGGGCAACACTGTGACCTGGACCGAGCACCATGTCCATGACACCTCAAAGTCAAAGATTATTTTTATATTCATTATAATGATGGCAACACAACTTAAGTATTTTCACAGACATACCTTAGTTTTCATCTATTCGAATCCGACTTCCTATCAACTTCATGTAATAGCTTATTACAAGTAAAATCGCTGGCTATCGGTTTTAAACTGGCACGTTCAATGGCGATGCAAGAATCTTTTTCACGTTGAATGTACCGGAAGCTGCATAATTTTTTCGCAAATAACGCTCAAAATCATGGAAAAAATGTAATAGTTTAAATAAATAGAAAACTTTTAATAGTTTTTCATCAATCTGACCTAATAAGATGAAAATCAAAACCATAATTTTAATATCAGAACAATTTAAACATTTTCTCCCAACCTAAAACAATTGACCAATCAAAAAGTTGTAACCATGGGAATGTGTATCGTTTGTAGATTGCAATGCGATCGTCAAAATCAGTTCAATATATTGCCTTAACCTAGCTGCGCATAGAACTTCTTGAGAGATAACATCAACCTAGGTACAACAAACCCTTGTTCGGTCTAGAAAATCGGAATAACGATCGCAGATCTAGAATAACGTATAAATTGTAAAATGTACACACCATACGCTTGGTAACATTTTGTAAGAGTCATTATCACTATCTTTACTTAGTTACGACGGCAATTGTAACTGAGATAATGTTCTAACCTTTAAAAAACGAAGTGTTCGTTGGATTTTTTTTAACTGCTGTTTTAACATTATAAAAATATAATTCAATACACGAATCCACGTTACATTTTCGTGTTACTTCCCTTAGCATGTGTTGCGCGCAGATCGGAGATGAGGCACTTCCTGTTTACGTTGTTGCTATGCAATTGTTTGCCGATTCGCATATAATTTTACTCATTTTACCTATCTTTTTACTTCTTTTTACACTTTGCGTTTAGACACAACAGCTGGCAATATACTGAGATGAATGTGGAAGATTCCAGTGCGTCACTGGAGTTTTTCTTTACATGGAAAGTCGACTCCCTCAAGACATATTTAGATAAAAGTGGTGGGAGTCGTGAGGGAACGATGGCAGACCTCGCAGCTCTGTGCTTTGCAGCACATGAAATGAAGTTGCCAGTAAATCCCACCGTTTCTGAAATTACAATTCTGAGGGTTTAGGATACTGGCAGCTGTTAAAGATTAGCAATGACGTGAGTATCCCTGATCCCTTCACTGCTTGTGTAGTGCTCTGAGAG
Source organism: Limnoperna fortunei (assembly GCA_944474755.1). Lineage (NCBI taxonomy): Eukaryota > Metazoa > Mollusca > Bivalvia > Mytilida > Modiolidae > Limnoperna > Limnoperna fortunei. The sequence goes on along the minus strand of OX104118.1, from coordinate 45,209,002 downwards.
GGATGCTATTCATTCGTGGCCTCCAGTTTACCTCTCCAACATCATCACTTTCTTTATAAAACACTGCCCTGACACAACCACTTGAGCTCGTTTTGAATGAATATGTAAGATTTTGAACACTTCTCCTCAGACTGGTTAAAAAAAGTCTTTTACTAGAAGCTTTGCAACAATTTCTACCTTCTGAAAGCAGCCTGCACCCCATCACAGCGACTGTCCAATTATTCCATTTGCGTTTTTAATTCACGAGAAAAAAACATGCAATATGGCATGAGACGTTTTCACTTTTGGCAGAAAAATTCAAAAATTATACCAAATACATAAGGGATCATCTATTGCTTTGTTTGAAAAATAATCAGTTCAGATTATTTCCTAAATTATAGAATCTAACATTCATTCTTCAAGGTATACGGACAGAAAGTCACAAAATAAGTAGAACAAAAGGTTACAGGACAAAATTCCAAAAGTCACAAGGATGATGTTTGATTAGATGGGACAAAAGTCACATTGACACAAGACAAACGTCACAATGATTACAGAAGAAAACCATTCTCATTAATTTTTGGTTTTGTTTTGTTGTAATTTATTTCTTTTTATTTAAATTTTTGTTTTTAATATACAATTTTTATTTTGTTAAGTTTTTTTGTTTAGTTTTTTTTGTTTTTGTTTGTTTGGATGTTTTTTATGGTTTGTGATGTTTTTTTTATTTTTTATTTTTTATTTTTTGGTTTTGGTTTTTATTTTATTTTATTTTTTATGGAAGGTGGGGGTGTGTTAGGGGCGACATGACTTCTGAAACGATTTCTTTTGTTTTGACCTTTGATTACGGCTGATCCACAGTTTGATGTTGGTTATTAAAAATGACCATCACAAAAATGATATTTTGTGGTAACTTCATGTTCATTGAATCCACTGGCCAGCGATCATCTATATGTCTCAGAGGTTTATTCCCAAAATGTCTACCCGCAAAATAAACATTTAATTAAAGAATGGGTTCCGTTAAAGGGTATGCAGTTTTTACCTTAAATGTACAATAATTCATGTTGTATAATAAATGAACTATGAATGCTATTTCATCAGTTAAGCAAAATAAAAAAAATCTCTTTAAATTAATGAGATTTAGTGAACAATTATGGTCAAGAGAAAATTTAATGAAATATATAAGCAATTTATACCCTAAACTTTAAAATTATGCCTAAAATATTACATAAATAACAAATTACCACTAATTTAAGTAACAGATTGTTTTAATAATAATGTTGTTGATTAAATCGTGACAACATATCAGAATGTTTCTTCCACTTTACACAAAGTAATTGGAGAAAAGCCCAAGCAACCGGACTACAGATTCCATACAGAAACAACGACAACATGAAGACTGGTACAACGCGCAGCCATTCAAAAGCCGCTACCAGCACATACTGTAGAAGACCTTTTTGTTACAAGCACTTGCAGACCGTGACGATCCTGACCTAACATATTTGAACCGACTTAACCAACTACGTTACAGAAGAATGGATGGAAGGTGACTCATCAGTTTGGAACAACTTTGACACAGAGGGACCCAGGACAACAAACAGCGAATAGGGATGGCACAGTAAACTAAAGAAAATTACTCAACATGCGCACCCAAACATTTTCACAGAAAGATATCAGAATGGAAACATCGACCTGATGGAATATGCGGACTTAGCTTCCCGCCTACTTCACTTAGGTTAACAACTATTGTTCAGATATATCGTGAAAACCAACAACCTCTGCCGCGAAAATGTACAATAATGACAACAATCTTGTATGATCTTGAAAACACTAGACCTTCGCGAAATAAATACTTTTATTAGTGCAATATTTGTTTACATATATATTTTTTATATTTTAAATATATCGTGAAATATATACTTTTATTGGTTCTATAGTTATATATTTTTATATTTTAATATTCTTGAACATCTAAAGGTGTAAATAATATTTTACAACTATCTTTTAGCTATGTCTTGACTTTAATTGTTTTCTAAGTACTATATACATATATGGTTAATTCCCAAAACGTCTACTAACAAAATATGAATTATTTCACAGGTAAATTTACAGGTAAGAAACCTTCAACGGGCCACCTAATCCCTATTTCTTAATTAGATGTTTATTTTGCGAGTAGACGTTTTGGGATTAAAATTAGAGGTTAGACACCACACCTCTTTTGTTATAGACTGGGGGAAAGTAACTGTATGTCTTCATTCTTATTGTTATTTGTTATTGCCACAGTTATCACTTTCTGTTGATTATTTATAAATAAAAAAAAACAATCATGTATTATTGTCTATTAAATGGTTTTAAAAGTAATAATTAGATTTACAATAATTTATTCTATATTAATTTTCTAAATCTCTGTAGTTTAATATACATGTAAATACATATAATATATTGAAACAACTAAATTTTTAATGACAGCACTTACTTTTTTTATTTTTGCCTTAAATCCTCATAAAAAATGCTTATGTATACTTACATATTTTTAATTGTAACTCCTAAATTAAAAAATTCAAAAAGTAATAATAAAAGATGATTAAGAATTATTTTTTGGCACTCCAAATTTCATATTTTTCGGTGACCGACATTTTTCCAGGCACGAGTTTTTATAGTAAATAGATATAAATAAAATTATGTGCATCGTTATACCAATCAGATTATAGCTAAACATTGAAGATTATCACTGTATAATTTGTTTTTAGATAGTATGTACCATATTTAAAATATCGGTATTTGTTCAACGAAATTTTATTTCCAGTCACATTATTTCCAGGTAAATTGTACCGTGTCCTACTCAGTAGGTTGGGGAAGCTGTGTGAGTTGGTGTATTGATGAAGTCATTAATAGGTGTATCCAATAGTTATCGCATCATAATCCAAATTTAATGAATTGAAAAATTGGGAAAACTATCTACGATCACATTTTCAAATGAGAAAATTTACAAGACCAAGTAAATTGGAATACAAGTCAAATCGCCCCACGGTAAAATCGCCCCAGTCAAAAACGCCCCCACTTTTTGTAAAATCGCCCCAACTGTAAAATCGCCCCCTGTAAAAAAGCCCCCACCTGAAGCAAAATCGCCCCACTTGACAAACTCCCCCGTCAAAAACGCCCCCAATTTTTGCAAAATCGCCCCACTGTAAAATCTCTCCGTGTAAAAACGCCCCCAAATTTAGCAAAATCGCCCCACTTACAAAAATCGCTTATTAGGTCATAATTTCATTTTTCTGTGATTATATGTTATGATCTCAGTTAAGATAAATGATAAATTTGTGCTGTTTCTGTGTCTTGTTTGTTTGTTATGTATGTTTACAGTTTTTAATCGTTCTTCTTATATGGAAAGACACGACAATAGCAATTTCAACTTTATTATTATACATGAAGCAGATAACACGATTACAATGTGTACAAACAACACATTATGCACTACTGTCTTTTAATTTGCACTATTAAACAAGAGGTAAACACATAATTCTAATATGACGTGTTTTAAAGGCTTTGCGACCACAACTGTGGTTTAATCGTCGATGCCAGACCTCGATCAACATCGTTGTTAGTGCGTGCAGGCTGACTGTAGACTTCTTGTTTATTTTTTTATTTATTTTTTATGTGTTTATTAAGATTAACAAATCTTTGATTATTTAATCGTAATTACAAAAGAATCATTACTAATATAGTTTATTAAGGTAATTATCATAATTGTATAATTATTAAAGCAAAATAACGATATAATCGATCATTATTAATAAAAACATTTCTACATTTTAATCAGCGACAATTAACTCATAAAAGTAGAAAATATTTGAACAACTTGACAATTTTATACTATAGTAATTTCTAAAAGTGGGGCGATTTTGTTGAAGATATGGCCGTTTTGGTGGGGGCGATTTTGTTAAGTGGGACGAATTTGCAAAAAGTGGGGGCGATTTTGTTAAGTGGGGCGATTTTGCTTTAGGTGGGGGCGTTTTTACAGGGGGCGATTTTTCAAAAAGTTGGGGCGTTTTTGACGGGGGCGATTTTACCGTGGGGCGATTTGACCAGCTACCGTAAATTGTATACATCGCAAAAACGTATTAAAAGTTAGGACGAGTCGTATTTTTCTACCCTTAGTTTATAAATCTATCCCTCAGAAATTGTTGACCTTTGCAGAATAAGTGTACTTGCTGAAAGCTCTTGCATACCTGATCAATAATAAAAAATAGACACCGTACAGTGTATGCAAAAAGCCGAATAATTGCTGCATAAAAGAGAACAATTTATAATTTTGAAATTTAAATCGTCTCGTTGTCGTAGCTTCTTGTGCTGAGATGATCATTTATGTCATATTTGAGGTGTAAATCTAAAAATGATGAATGTGAATCTGTTGAGTTTTCTTTAATTTAAAGTTCTGCTCGATATATTTACGGAAGCCATTCAGCAAATTGAGGGGTTGTTAATTGAAAGGACATCATCAATATACCTTTTGTATCTATGCGTGAAATAACAGTACTTAACTGCTGCTATCTTTTATTTCATGTTCTGATGGATATATTAACGAACGGAAGTCACTCAACAAATTGACGGATGTTTATTGAAAGTACAGCATCAACGTATCTATATGTGAAATTAGAGTAATAAGACGTTGAAAAAAGTTCATAACACATGAACAAATCAGCTAGGAGTGGGGCACAAGTATACCAATTAGAACTCTGATTACCTGCTGAAAACCACATCCTCCAAAAGTTACAAACATGTTGTCAATCAGAAAATCTAGCATACTATAAACCTGTTCCCCCTTAGCAGCAAAAAAAATATTGTTGTAACCTAAAACTAAATATGTGTACGCACATGTGGAACCAAAGGCTTATATATGATTTTTTAAAGATGGGATGAAAGGTGTTATATAAGGAGTTGTAAAAACAAAGGTTCTAGCTGATGAAATTTTATATATCGATCATGATTTTAATTGTCCAAGTGAAAGATGGCAACAAGAGTTTTGGGAACGTCATACTTGAGTACAAATATGGCGATATTTTTAAAGTTAAAAAACGGCTAACAAAAACTAGGTAAATAAACATACATGTATCAAAAGTTAAACAGAAAATTTAAAAGCAGCAGTTGTAATAACATAAAAACGGTGAAAACCCCGATCTTTAGTAGAAAAACTGGCCAACTGTTTCAGTTAAGATTGAATTTGAGCACAACCTGCCTGCAGTGAGACTCGAATCTGCATTCTCAGTGTTGACATGCACGTGATCAGTAATAAATGATTACTAACTACCTTAGCACTGTTATATTGTGGCATGATACATGTATACTTTTTGCTAAAATATAATTCGGAATACACCGTTGAAAGAGTATATGACAAATAAGAAAACAAAGTTGGCATTATTGAACATTTTTTTATGTCATTAAATAGTTAAATATATAAAATATATACACAATATATCATAACTTGTAAATCAGCACTAGCATATGTAACAAAACAAGGTCTTACAATCTAATACCACATAATTCGGAATTTTATGTAATAAATCCATTGTCACATATGTAAATGAAATGTATTGTGTTGTACTAAATTTACCGAAGAACGATTACTATCCTATGAATTACACTAAAGGAATGTAGTATTAGTGGTATTATTTGAAGATGTCCGTCTCTATTACTTGCAACCAAAGTGGGGTGTCATTTTGATTTTCCTTGTTTGTTTGTTTGTCAAGATTGGTCTTAACGCCACTCTCAGCAATTTCCTCTTGAACGCCTAAATTTAAATTTATAAAATGATAACATGTTAGTATTTCACAATATGTTTGACAATATGCAATAACGTAATTTTTAATGAGTTATTTATAATGTATACATTTATGTTTATGAAATGCATTCAAAATGCCAATTAAAATTAAATTAACGGACTGCTTCTTTGTTTTAGCAAAACTAACGATAAAGTAAATTGTAACATACAAAAAAAGTATTCCGAGAATACGATTTTACAAACTTTTCTTACATATGATTATAGTTAACAACTGACAATTCGTCATTATATATAATGTACCTTATACATGTACATTGTTCAAGTAGCGTTAAACAATATTCAACTATTCTTTGGTTTTTTATTGACATTTGTTTACAGTATTATATGAATTGTGCTAAAAAAGTATTTTAATAAATTGAACATGAAAGAATGGGATTATCTGCCAAAAACCGAAAATCAGTAGTTTTGGTCCTTTTTTAATTGTTTAAAAGACTCATACTGCAATTATTATTTTCAAAACGGACAAAGTTAATTATATTCAACCGCAAAACGCAGACATAACGTACCTTTAAGTTTACTTCCAAATATCGGTATCGAAGTATTTTTTGTGATTTCTAAATGAACTTTGCAAACCAAGTGCTTACAATACCTGTTTATATAGTGTGACGACATATAATTTTTGTTCTTATCTAATGTTTATGTAGTAAATAATTTTAGTTGTCATTCTGCCCCTAATGCAATATATGTTTGTCTTTACTAAGAATTCTACGTTCAACGATCAACCATGATACATTTGTAAAATCAAATTTGTTAATCTGTATTTAGAAATGAAAACTAAAGAACTAACTACCATAAAACCAAACCCGTTTTTAATATTTTTGACAGGTCAACCAAAACAAACTGTTATCAACTATTATTATGCATTTGAAAGATTGCCTGAGTAAGTCATGGGCTTTAAGTTATATATTAGCGACATGAAAACCACATGATTAATACATTGAAGAAAATAACTTATATATGGAGAAAATTAAAAATCTTATACAATGTCTATTTCATTTCACATGATAAAACTAAATTGGTTGCATCATTTAATAAAACAATAATATCGGAAAGGAAATCATGAAAATGTGTCTGAATAAAAAAACATGATAATTTGCATTAGGAGAATGAAAATTAAAACGAATAATACAGTAAAACTTTGTGATTTGTATCTGCTTTTACTTCTTTAAATTCATGCTGTCCAGATCATTAATCTAAAATATCGTGTTTGCAAAAGGTTTGTGATGCATATTAAGTTTACCGTGTGACTGTTTCTCTTGTCTTTTTATTAACCTTTGTGTATGTGGTTTTTAAATAAGGGTCACCTACTTTGGGTCTGTATTGTGCAGATGTTAGTTTTGGTATTGTTAGTGAGATACGTTTTTTGCATGTCTGTGCTGTTAGTAAGTTAAAAAAAAATGGCGGGATTATCATCTCTGGATTAATATCCCTAGAAAATATGTGTCTGTTTCAAACTAGTGGTTTATGTCTTTGCATTCGTCTGTATTGTTTGTTTTAGTACATTTTTGGTGAGTTGTTGTTATGTTGTTTGTACGTTGAATTTTGTATTTTGTGTTTGGTTTATCTCTATTTTAAATACTTCTACAACATGGAGATTTCAACAGAATCCATCAGAACATTTATAAATATTAATAATTGTGAACTGTCACTAAGTCTCCCAAACGAAGTTTCCCAAAGATAACTCACACATATTAAAGATAAACTGAAACATAAATAATTCGTCATTTGAGAGGGGTTGGGCAAGACCCCCTCCAACCCTCCCATGGTACCAAGTGATTCGTCATATCATAAGGAGTAAGACTACATATGGTTATAGGGTGGGGATCCCAATGGTTTTCAAATATTTTTCATTTGAGGGGCGGACCTCCCTATGATACAAATTTTTCGTCTAATCATATGGAGTTATAAGATATATGGTTATAGGGTAGGAATGTTAACTATTTTTGTTTGTTTTGTTTGTTTGAATGGTGTTTTAACGCCACTTTCAGCAATTTTTCAGCTATTTCATGGCGTCCAGTTTTTATTGGGGGGGAAAGCAAGAGTACCCGGAGACAACCCTCGACCTGCGGTAGGAAAACTGGCTATCCTTGTCAATTAAGATTGGAGTCGAGTACAGACTGCCTGCAGTGAGAATCGAACCCGCAATCTCAGTGTTGACAGACTACGTGATCAATAGTAGACGAACTACCTTGACCACTCGGCCACCGAGGCCCCTAACTATTTTTGACATATTCTGTCATTTGAGGGGGCGGGGCAACACCCCCTCCAACCCTCCCACGGTACTAAATGATTCGTCTTAGCAGGAATAAGAATATATATGGTTATAGGTTAGGGATCCCAATGGTTTCAAGATATTAAGAAATTTGTCATTTGAGGGTGGCGGGGCATGACCCCTCGGACCTCCCTATGGTACCAAATGTTTCGTCTAATTATAAGGAGTAATAATAATATATATGGTTATAGGGAAGGAATGTTAACTATTTTTGACATATTAAAAAATATCTATTTTTGAGGTATTAGGAGGGGCGTGGCTTACCCCCCGGGGTCCCCTTCACTTGAAAAATGGTTAGGACCCACATCTCATAGGGGTCTATTATTGTGTAAAATTTGAACAAAATCGGTGAAGTATAAAGTACAAAAGTGTCCCGGACAACGTTGGCGGCGCGAGAAAGAATAACAATAATAATAATAATAAGAAACGCAACAAACACAATAAGTCTCCAAACTTCGTTTGGAAGACTTAGTAAAACGACACGCAAAGTTACAAAATTTTGAATCCATAAGTATAACTTGTACTTCATATTATAATGATATATCGGAAATAAATAATTAGCAGGTAGGTAACACCAACTGTTACAATACATTCGTAGAAAACACTAGGAAGTTACTAAATTTTAATAAAAACAGAAAAACTGGATTCCCCGTATATGTTCTCTTTCAAAGTAAATGGGTTTTTAAATAATGAACTGTTTTAATATCGTAATCTTTTATAACGACTCAAGGATGTTTGTACTGGCCGTAGGTCGTTATTATAGACCGATGATATTTATCCAGCCTATTAAAAACCACTTCTGAATACATGTATTAACCAGTTGGCAGATCTGAAAAATTTTTCCAGATTATAGCACATTAATGTCTTTTTTTTTTCTTTATCTAATTAATTTAATCAATTTGAAAAAAAAACATATTATTAGGTATGCTGCTATAACGTTGGAAATTTAAAGAGGAGAATCGCACTGATTACTCGTTCCGGAGCACCTAAGTGCACCCATGGTTTAAATTGGGTTAGGGTTAATCTCTTTCTGTTTTAATGTTGCGCTGTAAATGATTGTCTATGTCCGGATTTGAAATTGTCCATTGACTTTCGTCTCTTGTTGTTCGGTCGCTTTTCTTTGCTATTTTTTAAACATTTCATTTGTTTCTTAAATTCATAATTAATAATGGACATAGAAAAGCCTTAATGTAGTGATACATAATGTGATAATATACATCAGTTTGTTTGGTACATATAAATACCAACTGATTAATAATTTATGTGAATAAGTTAAACTTTTTTCATGATGCAACATTCTTCAATAAATCATATTAGTACAACGTTTAAAGGAAGTTGTGTTCTATATTATATGTGGTCATATATCACGGAGTCCAGTTTTTTATTGTTTAATCTATGAGTAAATTTGTATCGGCAGGGAAAGAAATACAATGTTCAACCATTTCAAGTTTTCAAAAGTTCGTATTGGGATGATAACAATAACTGTATGGTAAAGCAATTCCTTAAATAATTTAAAATGAAATATATCAGCTATTTAAAAACCTTACTTGTGTTCAACTTGCAATTAATTACATATATATATATTTTTTTGTGTTTAGTAAGTTTTTCTAAGTAGAAAAGAAGACTTATATTTATCGTAACCTTTAAAGAACAGCTATAATTTCTATTAACGGTTGGTCTTAATAAATGTATTAGTATAAAGTCTTATATCTGTCAAGCAATATAAATGTCGATCCATGCACCTTAAGTTTAACCACAGCTATGTACAAAAATAGTTATTCGTACTACAATCGCGTACTTGAAAATGATCCATTTCGACAGGCGATTTCTGAAAATAAATTTACGTTTGAGACCCATTTAAAACCACTATTGTCATCAACATTTAAATAAAAAGAAATAACATTATAAAATGAATATAGAATCTAAAACATTCCGCGAAAAAAAAGTTAATACATTTACACAATGACAATTTCTAAATAGGGATATGCTTTTATTTTTATAGAAATGTTGGATAGAAAGAACTGTAATTTGCGGCTCTTTCGAAAAAATATTAACCTAATGCATTCTGAATTTCTAAAATACATAAATATTACGTTTCAAGATTTTCAATTTTTCATGTTTTGATTTCAATGTTTCCTTCGTTTGATGGATCACCCATAAAATTTGAAGCTTTTATTCCTTACTTACTTACGTTATGAAAACTGAACATAAATCTCCACCCTCTTTGAAAAATAAGCACAACTCTATTATTACAGAGGATTACCTACCAACTGCTATATATGTAAAACATTAACTTCTATTGTAACAAATCTTTGTTCTGTTCAAATAATTCTACTGTTCATTCTTAGTATACTTAATTTATAAATGCAGAAAGCAAACAAGAACCAATTTTTAAGCATACCTGAGAGTTAATAAAATGGATTATCAGACTAATAGATACCATGCCAATACATAAAAACAATTGTATGCATTTAATTCTGATATATACTATTTTTAACGTATGCAAGCGAAAGCCAGCACGTAATTCAGAAACTTTTGTCCACCTAAAACTAACGTTATACCGGTTAACGTTAGTTTGTTTTTTGTAGCTAATCAGAAGTTACAACTCCATGTCCGATTATGTTTTTCCGCTTTGTACATACCTTTGAATGTATTGGCTGACTTGTTTTATAACTAAGATAATGCTTTCTTCGAGTGCAACATCACTCATTTGGTCAAAGTATGTCAACAAGTAGATTGTCGTGATTATATTACGTTAATACACATCGCGCTAAGCATCATCTGTGGCATATTTAATTCTAAAAAACCTTAAACAGTTAATATCTAAAATTACTCGTTTCAAAAATAACCCAAACATTTGTCGGAGTCTAAAAATACCTTTATATCCTCCAAGAACGTCATGATCAGGATGACAATAGCTCATATGTATCACCAGGATTCTTTTTGTGTCAAACATTTCTCCACAAAAATTGCAGATATTAGTCTCCTTGTCAGTTGCACCTATAAATATTTTTAATCGGGAAAAACGAAATATACACTTAGGCATTTATTAATATTAAACGGAATTAATCGGTATTTTGATCTATGTCTAGCGCATTACTTGGCGGTCACATCCGCGAAGTCAAAATAGAGCTTGATTCAGCAAAGTATATCTAGAAACAGACATACAGGTAATGTACTAATGTATTGCGATGACATTTCTAGCATTTGTGTATAATAGTGGATACATGCATTTACTTTTAGTGACTTGCTCCGTTGCCTACGAAATACACATAACAAGGAAGGTAAAGAGTAGCAATGACTCTTGATTTCAGGTATTGTGTAAAAGACTGTAGGCTAAGATAAGAACACAGTGCTGTTATCTGTAACTATTTCTCGAACAACTGCGTAATTAGGCAACATCGTATGCCATCGTTTTTGTGAAGTTTCATGGATATGCGTTGGAAAACTGAGGATATTTAATTAAACGAAATAGGTACCTTGTGTATATTTGATAAAACTTACTCCGTTCTCAAGTGTTGAACAATTAAACAAATGACGCCGAAACATTTTACAGGTGCTCTGCTTCACTATGTGTGCAATTTGTTTTATAACTTTTCAACGATCTGGTTTGAAAGTCATAACACAAAACAGTTTGTTAGATTCAGCTATTTTTTATTTTAATGTAGATTGGCAGCTCATTTCATCTGTGTTCTTTATTCTAAATGATCATTGAAGGACAGATCATACCTGTGCGTTTTAAATAGTACTTACTACGTCTGCTTCTGGAAACTAAAAAAAATTATATTGGTACTTTTAATAGTTTGACAGTAACAATTTTATTGAATACCAATGTTTATACTTTGGATGTTAATGTTAATATGATCTAATAATCAATTTTTATAAGGATTTTTATTTTTTTTCAAACGACAATTGAATAAAATGATATCTTTTGCCTTTAATAAGTTTTGTAAAGTGCAATCTAATAAGTCTTTCCATAATTAACTGCTTTATTAAATATTAGTGTAACAGTAAGAAAGAGTATTCTAACAAGTCACAAATAATTCAACTAACCGTAAATCTATTGACAAGTTTTAGACTGTTCTAAGCTTTCTAAAAAGCGAAAAATTCATTTCTGCCGAAACCTTGTTTTGCATTAGTCTGTATGTATGCCAGTGCTAGTTAAAATATGCACGTTTTCAGTCCTAATTTTTAAGTCTAATCAACAACAAAAGCCGAAAAAATAACAAGCCACTGATGAAGTTTAATGAAATTGTCAACGTGCAAACCAGCTTAAACTAAATTTATTTTGTTATTCTGGAAATTCCACAAGAAAAATTAATGGTTAAACAAACAAACGTGGTATTGTTTTGTTATAAAGACATTTTTTGGCACCTCTGTGGGTGGACCTTTAGGAACCCTACCAGTATGGTTCCAGCACAGTTATTGATGACGCCATATAAAAGATAATACACAAACAATGTAGGTCCATGTACTAATGTTTTACCTCGGAAGGATTTAGACAATCATCAAGAGTTCATCGCTTTGTAAGAAATTTCTCAATCCGAACCTTCTTAATTTTTTTTCCTTAGATCCATCCTCAGAATCTACACCTTACGTATGAAAATAGATTTACATCGATATCACATTATGGCGTTACCAAACAGAATATCATTATCCTGTCGACAGAACTGACCTCACTCCTTACATTCGATGTGGTTTAGTTCGTGCCTCAATATTTCCAAGTTCCGATTCTATGCCACCCCTTTATACCCTTTTTCTTATAATTTATAATTACTGAAAAAAGTTGTCCATTTAAAATTTTTTTGGTCAAAGTTCCCACATTACATTACCGCAATATTATCTCGATTCTTAAATGCGCCTTTACGGAATGCATACGGTGGACTCGAAGAAAGCAATTTGTTGAGACTAAAGACTCATTCATAAGTATAGCCGCTTACACTTTAACGAATGTTGAATGCGGAAAGCAGGTGGACATTGGCAGATATTATAACAGTACTTTAGTCATTTTAAATAATAAAATCAAACAAAAACCCAGTGTCGCCAAAGGCAAAATAATTATTCTACAATTGTATAGAAATTGGAACAAAATGTTTTTACTAGAAAATGCAAACATACACACGCATTCTACATAATAATGGTTTTTGCGAAAGATGTAAGCGGTGCTTTATTCTTTGCACTTACCTCTTAGTCCTCGCATTGTCGGTGGTGGTGGTAGTAACAACTTATATGGTGTCATACAGTTATCAACTACTGAATGGTAAAATACCCGTTCTGTAAGTACATTCTTTTGTTTACAAATTATTAAGTTATTTTGAATGGGATAAAACAAGAAAAAAAAACACAAGGACAATGAAAATTAAATTGATTTATGAGGTGATGGAGGTTGAAATATCGTTAGAAACAAAACTGGTAAATGTCGCAATTGTCCTACTAGAGGCGTCGGTGGTCTAGTGGTTAATGTAGTTAGTCTACTACTGATCAAGTGGTCTGTCAACATTGGGATTGCGAGTTCAAATTTCACTGTGGGCAGGGCACGATCGACTCCAATCATAACTGACAAGGATTGCGAGTTTTCCTACAGGATGTTGGCGTTGTCTTTAGTAACTTCGGCTTCCCCCCCCCATTAAAAACTGAAGGCCATGATATAGCTGAAAATTGCTGAAAGTGGCGTTAAACAACATTCAAACAAACAATTGCCCTACTAATATACATGCACATCAAACATAATGAATAATATTGTTCTTTGCAAATGTGTAAATTGTCTAACAAGTATCGTTTTTTACAATTTATTTAGTTCTTTTGAAAGTTAACAAATAAGTTAGAAACACAAAATTTTGGAGAGCAATTAAATGATTTTATATGGATGGAAATTGAAATATCCTTTAACAACTAAATTAAAAACAACACTAAAATTGCTCAGTTATCCTTTATGAAAAGCATACATATGCATCATTCACAATTAGTGATACTTATTTTGCCTTCTGTTTAACCTGTATTATTTGCGTGTACCTCTTTGCCGTAGCGCTATCGATGCTGGTGAGTAAAACCGTCTCGCACCGCCATCACCTACCAAAGGCTAATTAACTAATATATCGATGAATTTTTTTTGTTTACAAATATATTAAGTATTTTGTATACAGGGTGTGCTCGACTCCAATCTTAATTGACAAGGATTGCCTCTTTGGAAACTCTGGCTTTTTCCACAAATAGAAACTGGTCGCCATTATATAGCTGACGAATTGCTGAAAGTGGCTTTAAACAAAGTTTAAAAAAACAACAACCAAAAGTTCTACTAATATGCATGCACATCATACATAATGAACGTGCAACATGTGTAGGCGTTACTTTATTCTGTGCACTTGCCTATTCGTCTTGAAATTGTCTATCAAGTATTTTTGTTTTGTTTACAAATTATTTAGTTCTGTTGAATATTTAAAAATAAGAAGCACAAAATGTTAAAGGACAATTAAATGATTTTATATGGGTGGAAATTGACACATTCGCACAAACAAAACTGTAAAAATTCTCAGTTATCCTGCTATGAAAGGCTTACATACATCTGCATCACACATAATTAGTGATACTAATTTTGCCATCTGTTTAAGCTGCATTATTTGCGCGTACCGTTTTGCCATCGCACTATCGAGATTGGTGAGTCTCGTATTGCCATCACCTCCTAAAGGCAAATTAACTAATATATCGTTAAATTTCGTTTTGTTTACAAATATATTAAGTATTTTGTATACAGAAAAACAAGTAAGAAACATAATTTCTTCAAACGCAATCAAGCTTGTTTTTATTTAATAAGCAGATGGAAGTAAGAATATCTTTAAAAACGGTTTAATCTCTAAATTGCCTACTAATATACATGTACATATCACATTATGAATAATATCGATTTTTGCAAAAAAGTGTTAGCGGTACTTTATTCTTTGCACTTACCCATTGGTCTCGGCATCATCGAGGGTACTATGTTTAACGATGTCGTACTGTCATCAACTACTGAAAGGTAAAATAAGCGTTCTATTAAGTAAATTCCGTTTGTTAAAACACTTTTTGGTTATTTTGAATGTGTACAAACAAATAAGAAACACAATTTCTTAACTGGCAATTTATTTCATTTATGAGTTGATGGAAATTTAAATAGAAACCAAACTGTCAAATGTCTTGATTGTCACACTAGAACTTTGATCTTACTTCTACCAGCTTCGGGTTCGTGGGATAGTGTGGTACTGTCACCACCTACTGAGTGCAAATAACAGTACAGTCATGCATACAAAAGTTATGTTTTAGGCCACCGTGTCAATTATGTACACATGAAAAAACTGGAGAATTTTTTTGTTCTTAAATAGAATAAAATAATCATGCATTCTCTTGCGTGCTAGATATATGACGTAAACTTTCAACTAAAAGACAATTTTCCGTCTCATTACTTGCCAACCCAAAAACAACATGGAACTCACTTTTTCGCTACTTGGAAACGCAATGGCCAGGTCTGTGGGCCAACAAAAAATTGTCACAGTCTTCCGATTATCGGACGCAAAATAAAAATATGACCAATAAACATCCTTAACTGCGACCAGATCTTGCAATCTGAAAATTCCATATTTAGAATAATTTTGCACATTGCCTTCTCCATGAACGAATACGTTATTTTACCGTACTAATACTTTTTCCCGGACGGCGACTTACTAATGTACAATCATTGGCGTGACAAGAATATTTATTAAATGTCTGCTATTAAACCATTTATTTGTAAAGAAATGAATAATTATTCGATTGTTTTAAACGCATCTTAATACACAAGTATGTATATTGCGTTGATTTACGTATTTGTTGTATGTAAAGTAAGTTGTGCAAACAGATCACAATCGTAGCGGATTTACATGAATTTCAACGAACAGGTGTGTTTGATTGCTTTATTTGTCAAATGCACTGTATAAAAAATGATTGCATGACGATTTTTGGAGAATGTTTTTAAACACATGTTTTGATTTGTTAAATGGTACAGATTATGGAAACATGAAATGAAAGACTAGAATGCACTTTTCTTGCAACTGCCTGTGGTGTATAATATCCTAAATTTTATTTATTTCAAAGGCTTGACTTTAAACATTATTGTGAGTCAACTTTTCTGCTGTAACCAATGGTAGTTTTACATAGACATTTTAGTTTACGATTTGTAAGTAATTAATTTATGTTTAAAGACAGTTTCTGCGCGTTTCAATTTATACGTCATTTTTTCGTAATTCGTTTATGACGTCGTCATCTTGAAAATTCCACAAAATATCCATTTGAGTAACCGTAGGCTTTATGGATCGACTAAAAGTTTATTTTATAAGTGAAAACAACGCATCCCAAATTGTGACAAAACCATAATTAATCAATTTGAATAGCAAACATGCACGAAAAAGGACTATTTTACTTTCGTGATTGTATTCTGCGCTACAAATCTAGAAATGATATTGCAGCTTGTACGTGGAAACAACACGTCCTTTTCCTCATGCTATTTCTGGCCTACACATTTTTCATTAATATTTTTCCCCTGATTCGGTGACCATTTTTGTTTATTTCTTGAGTTTAATGAATACGTTATCCTCTATCTTCTGTGAAAATATAGTTTTATTGTCATAGGTAACTTTTTTTGCGATCTGCGATTTTGTGTATTCCGATTCCTTAACACAAAAGGTTTTAATTCCACACTATGCTCGAAACTTACGGTTTTTAAAATAGATTATGGCATGGTTTTCTGGAACTTTGTCGTATCTTTGATTATCTACATGCCATGAAGCTTTCAAAACAATCTAAGTTGATTATAACATAAAACTATTGGCAAAATAGTCGTAATAATAAATACGGTCTGTGACCACTACATTGTTTTAGCTTTATTTAAAGATTTTGTGATAACAAAAATTAAGATAAAATATAAAGCAAATATCATTTAGAGAGCGTATAGTCAGATATGTGCTTAAGAATGAATAGTTCTACAAAACGGCTTAGTCTGGAATCCTGACTAAATATTATCAATACCTTAGCGGACTTCCAGTTCGACTATACAGTCATGTCATCAGCAATGAATCCGGTCAAATTTGTGACCTGTTTGCAACATTCGGAATACCTCAAAATGTAAGTGAGTTTTAATTGTAACTGACGTAGTTCCGATACAAAGCATTATGACGTAACGTGCGGCGTCCGGTAATCAAATTTAAAGATACATTTCGCCATAAGTTAAGCAACACCTACATTTTTTTATAATTTCAAAAATCTGAATGAATATTAACTTTGTGTTATTTATGTACTAAAGCCATTATTCGATCTCGGGAAAGTTACTTTAATTAACTCCTCAAGTAAATCTTTCAATAGCAAAACCAGTTTGTCATACGGTAATCGAGCACGCCTAAAATCCTTGTTTTGCTTAACAATTTAGTGTTCACCTCCTGGTCTTTTTCGACTTCATCGTTACATTTTTAAAATGCTAAGACGGAAATTAAGTGAAGCTGAGAAGTGGACAGAGCTTACGTCAGAAAGCACAACACTTTGGCATTCACTTTAGTATCCCGTCTACTGAAACGTCATCGAGATGATGGAACTATCCAAGAACGTCCTAGGTCAGGTCGGCCACCAAAAACATCTGAAAGGGAGAATAGAGCACTCGTTCTTGTAGCCAAACGCCAACTGTTTGCCACGGCAAGATATCTTCGTGACGATAGGAATATTGCAACCATTCGAACAGTTAACAGGCACCTAAACAATGCAAGTTTGATAGCTCGTCGTCCCTTGAAACCAAGCACGTTTAGAGTGAGCACGATATCACCGCCATTTGAATATTCAAAGCTGGCGACGAGTACACTGGACCGACGAAAGCCGATTCCTTATTCGTCATATTGATGGGAGCATGCGCGTTTGGAGACAACGAGGCACTGCTTACAACCAAAACAACATCCTATGCACTACAGCGTTTGGCGGTTGTGGTATAACAGTGTGGGGAGGCTTTTCATACGACTAAACTGAATCTGTATGTGGTTGATGGGACAATGACAGAGTAGAAATATCGAAATGACGTCATTAACGCTATTATTGTGCCACATTTTGACAATCATGCACTTGGTAATAGATCAATCTTTATGGATGACAACGCAAGATCTCACTGAGCTGCAATTGTACGTGATGTTATCGAAATCGAAGCTATTGAGCATCTTCTATGGCCATCCATGTCACCCGATATGAACCCAATTGGACATTTGTGGGATATCATTGTCCAAATGTCCAAGAACAACGTGTTGCCATTCAACATGAATGGCAGAATTTACCACATGCTACACTTTAGTTTGTAGCATGAGGAGGTGAGTTAATTAACTGTACCGGAAACTTGTTGCTTACACGACTTACTGAGTATTTTTGCGTTTAATACATTTCAAAATGACCCTTTCTTCCTGGAACTTTGAACTGTGATGGTGTGTTTACTTTAGGTTTATGAAATTAAAGTATGTAATCAAACTTATTTTTTGACTAATGAAAGTTATATTTCCACTGTTTTTTATATCCTTGCTTTGAACATTTTTTCCATCAAACAATAAGTAAAAGGACTGTTAACATGTTGTTTGTACGTTTCATTTGTCAAATGTTCAATAAATTGTCATTTCTTTAAAAAATATTAAAATATATAAAATCTTAAATGAATCCCTGGAAAATAATAGGGTGTTGCCTAACTTATGGCGAGGTGTATAATAAGAATAATAATAAAAAAAATTATCAAAAGAATGCTTTTATAGATTATGTCTCGTTTGTGGAAATAACTATGCGGGAAATGGTCAGTTTAACTCGTTAGCCGGAAAACAAGAAGCAGGTGGCCACTTTATTTTAGTTGTATTCTGACAGACATTTCCGAAGGAACAAAGCGCGCAAAAAGTTAGCTAAAACGTGCCGTTTTAAACAACCATTCTCATGTGACGTCCTTCAAACGCTTTGGAAACAAACCTCTATTTAAAAAATCACTAAATATTGCTGCGCTGATGTTTTTGCTTGCCTTTTTTATTATTCCATATTGTTCCTATGTATTACAAAAATGCAATAGAAACAATGTTTCCATGTTAACAAGTCCATATTCTATTCGATGCCTTTATTGTTTACATGTCACAAATCTTCTTTGACTTTCGCTACGTTGGGGACCTTGCGTTGTTTACAATGGCGTTCAATGCAAACCGCGAGACCTTTCCCGCGTCCGCGGAAACGCATTTACTGTATCAAAATGAAAAAAAAAACGAATGTCAAAATGTTGATTAATTGTGGAAAATAATTGTTGATTTAAATTTGCATCATGTTGGATCTACAACAGGAACATAGCTCGACCAAATGCGTTTAACTGTTTTCATTTTTTGCGGAAACACAGCGACACAGTCACAGACACGGTGACTGATGTAATGACGCATTCAATTTTGCCGTTCTTTGTCTGATTGTTAAATTATATTGATAATGTTAATAATTGTTAGTTTGTTTTTAATTTATATTTCTTCCCTTTTTCTATCAAGTTTTACACTAGAAAGAAATAATTTTGTAACAAGGGAGGATCTCGGACATTTGAACAGCCAAAATAAACCTTTACCTATGTAGGCGCAAAATGTAACATTTCTATATTATCATATCAGAATCGAAATAATTCATGCCTGCCCCAATTTTATAGATTATTAACGCTCGTGGCCAAATATTCATGAATATAATGCCTACCCATATTAAATAATCCATAAAATTTCAGCCGCCATGAATAATTTCTTAAATTAAAATAGGAATTATACCGGTAGTGACCTGGGATTATATTTGAAAGTGAAGCTTGCGTAAATGAAAAATGTTGCACCAAGGGACCAGGTTAAAGAATTTCTAAAAGCTAAAACACGACATCGTAATTCACTATTGGAAATAATACATGTATATGCCCAAGGATCGAAAATCTTCTGGTGAGTAGAATTTCAAGTTCTAATTTTTGGCGATCTTTCATGAAAATCTATGCACATTTTTCCTTCGTAGATCAATATAACCATATCATTAAATGACTTTTGCTTATAACACGTATTCTACAGGCGTTTTGTGGTTTGCATATCTGTGTTTAAAATTTCTGTTTGATTATGTGTGCTGATGATGCCTTTTTCAACAAAACGTGGTTTTTTCTGTAGAAAAGGTTATGGCTTATATTGTCCTCCATCTTTAGTTTTCTGATTGAGCAGTAACATAGAATGCTAAGGTTAAATTTGTTAACCTTTACATTTTTTATTTTTAATTCTCGCACACACAAGGTCATTAAGAATCCCTGTTCGTTTTCTGCTTTAATTTTTGCATACAAAGTCATAGATGCTATCAATCATAAGTAGTATCTTGCATCCTAAGTATGTTACTTTCAAAATTCCACTATACTTCAAAAACGAATTCGTGCCGATTATATCTTATACATGTACCTATTCTACCCCAAATCTTCAGATACAACGTGTGCCTGATTTTTTATCAATGACTTCACAGCCAAACCTCCTGGCTACTCTTGTCATGATTCCCCATTCATTTACAGTACTTCATGTTACATTATAGCTAGAAATATGTATATTGTTGATAACGAAAATCTCTTCAATACTTTTTTCAAAGACCAAAATACCATAAATCCATCGACTGGAATTACAATTTTAAATTATTGATGGATTCCAGAGAAGACAATGCAAGGAAATGGGCAAAACAAGAAGACCAGAGGTTGATACTTTGAATAAGTGGGAAAAAGCCTAGCGAAAATTGATTTAAATGAGAAACAGTAGATATAGAAAATCAAATGTACAAAAGCATCATCAATCTTTAGAAATTTTGATGCTGCTACAACTATGTCCGACAAATATGTTGTTGTGCTAGCAGATAAGACAACATTATTTTTATCTATAGAATAGTGTTATGTAAATAAGTTGTAATTGGGAGCCGACGTAGCAATCCTACTTCCTAATGCCTTCAAAAGAGGATATTCTTGAAAATCACAAATCGTTTTTGGTATCAAAGTCGAAGTCTGAGCTTTTCATCGTATTAGATACCAAAACTTCACAAAATCCACAAAAACAACGTTTCATAGCAGCATCGTCAGAGTGAACCACCATACCTCTATCAAAACTCCTTACAACTATTTTAACAGCAATAAGAACCGGGCTCCAAAAATACAATAGCACTCTATATTCCAAGAGTGGCATACATGAAATGTGGATGCTAAAAAATCAAAAGACCTGATAAACATCATAAGGTTCGGATTTCTTTCCCAATGTAGCATCATTTAAACCTCTGATTTTTTTCTATACGACAGTCCCCCATATGCAGCTTAAAACCGGGCTTACAAATCTTGTTAAACGCTGCTTTTTGAAGAAAAACTTAATGAGACGATATAATACCGGGTAATTTGCCATGACAGAACTTACTACGTCATCAATGACTCTAAATGAGGTAATAAATATGCTGAAGATCAAATGTGTCAAATGCTAGATTTTCTGATTAACAACATATTTGTCATGTTTAGTCCACGTGTTTTTCAACAAAATGTTGGTAGTCCAATGGGTACTAGTTGTGCTGCTCCCCTCGCCGACCTGTTATTTTACATGATGAGTTCCTAGACGGGTTGCTGAATTAGAAAGAATTATGTCTTGTTCCTAAACGAGGATAAATTCGGTTAGTATATTTGCATTTAATCTACCATATTGAGGCTAAAATTAAAGACACAACCAATACATTTAGGTCGACCACTCGCTAACACCTACTTCCCGGACTAGATTTGCGAAAACTACAAACTAGACTCTACGACAAACGTGATGGCTTCAACTTTCCAATTGTCAACATCCCGTGTACATTTTTACAATATGTCAGCTAGATCCTGCGGTCGGTATTCCGAGTTTTAGATCGGCCTTTGCTGTTGACTATTGTTACTCAAACAAGGAATTTGTTGTATCTATGTTGATGTTATCACTTCAGACACGACAATTAGTAACTCGACGGGGGTTTAATCAGCGGAAGGCACTGCTTACTCGTCCGGATCATCTCAGTGCACCCATTTTTTTGTTTTGGGGTTTATTTACAAATTTGAATGTTTGTGATTTTGGTTTTCGTTTCCTTTTGAATATGTTTTTTGCCGTTCCTTGACTTTATGATCTTGTTGTTCGGTCGATTTTATTTCTTTTTCAACTGTTCTTTATAAAAGTGGTTTAAATGTAGAATGAAAGTCACTTTTTGCGTGCTGATGATGACAAACACGATCAAGTCTATACATTTCTGACATGTGTGGCACCTTAAGGTTATTATAAATCTGAAAATACTACATGTATCTGCAATCAAATTAGTCTGTTATCGAGGAAAACAGACAGATATAATAAACGTTGGTGAGGTATATAACACAATAATATATCATGCTTATCCAAGGTATTGTCTGTGTACGTAGATAATAAATATTTAAAAAGGTGACAAATTAAAAATAAACCTCACAATTCAAGAATTATAACAAATTAATACAATAATGAATTTTTTCACACCATGCTTGTAGCAGGTAGCGGGGATCCAGTTAAAAAGAATATAAATACCAAACCTCTATTTTATAGTAAATCACAAACCGCATGGGTATATAGAAACATTTCACAGCAATACAAATATATGTAAAAACACACAATACATAAACAAAAATTGGACATTATTTCCAAAGACCTACGCGTGGTAAAGAAACAATAAAGGGAAGACTGAAGGAAAATGATAAAAAGGTTTAGAGATGCACACAATAGAAATTGATGATCAGATAAAAAGGATCTTATTAAATCAAACATATTGAGGCACTATTAAACCTACAAAATGCAAGAAAGTATAAACCCATGGTTATATTGACCAATTCATTTAACGTTTGCTTAACGTCCAGCGAGCAATATTTCAGCGTTATTTAGAACGACGACCTGTTGACAAACAACAGATCAAGAGGAAAAGCAAGATAATATGTTGTATTTAATTTTCTTTTTTCATTCCCAATATCAAAATTTCACTTTAAAACAAAAAAAATCTGTTGAAACGTTGCTGTTGCATTTGCGTTAACGTTCACGATTCGTAATATTAGACTGTGTTCAAGAGACACCGACAAGGTTGCGTTGCTAAATAGAATTTTCAGTAATTGCTTTATTTAGACTGATCAGTGTTCGACAATTTGTCCTGTTGTAGTGGGTGTATATTAAACGGGTTTGTAGTGACCACCTATTGTATTTCACTAGCTGATGTTTTTGGGGATTTTAGGAGATACTGAACAATCAAAACGTATGCAACATTTTTTAACCTGCCAATATTTTTTTGAGCGACATTACTGAAATTTAAACAAACGAAAGGCACGTGTGGATGTGTTAATTTTAACTTTCATGACTCGATTTTCTTCACATTGCAAGCATACAACGAACGTAAAAAGTACACAAAATGTGCAAATTGTGAATTTTGTTTGGTAATTTTTATCAAATATAATTTCCTGAACGTTTATCAATTGTTAAAAAAGAATGGTTATAATCTAATACTCGTATCAGGTACGTGACATAAGAATCATTAGCAATGAGCTAAAATGTCGTGATACTAGCATAAAATTATATTTTGATTATTTGTATAATAGTTAAAAGAGCATATTAACTAAAGATGGCTATAGCAATTTTAACGCGAATACTATTGTCAAAAAATATTTTAATACAGTCATAGTTACCGCTGTACGGAAAACTTATTCACATATTAAAGCATAGCTCAATTGTTCGCTGACCCGAGATACAGGTCGTCACTAGTTCGAAAAACGTTTTGTTCTTTAATTTAGCATTTATGCATAGTTTGGCTGCATGTATTGAAGTTTCATGGGTACTTCTTTTATAAAAAAAAAACATATTTCAATAATTATGTAGCATTTAACCACACAGACCGCAAACAATGTGTATTTATTCTAATCTTTTTCTTGCGACTTCTTTTCTTTTTTCAGCTCATTTGTCTATTATGTTTAAAATATTCAGTGCTAAATTAAACCAAATAGTTTTTCGTTCATTTTCGTGATATAATGTATTTATTTTCAAACAAATCTGCTGAGAATCGATTTTATGTGATAAGAAAGCCCGCGTGAATGTTTCAGTTCACGAAACTTTTAATAGTTTAGTGTATTACATAAAAGTTCCTAACAAGTAATCTGTTTTTATTTTTGACGTCAAAAGAATGTTTGTTTGTATAAGAAAACGAAGCTATAATATAAGCGTTTGTAGAAATCACTTAGGCTTCCGCCTTGCGTCAGGAACTATAATGAACCATAATTAATACTAAGAGAAAATTCTTATATTGCATAATCTATTGCCGTAGACGTGAATTTTACAAGTTATGTTGTGAAAGTATGTATTTTCTATTCACTACATGTTTGTTTTGTTTAATTTTTAATAACTGTACGAACATACTTTTCATAGATTATGATTTTGTTGTCAAAAGTGTCGCAGCATATACTGTTTTTGTGTTTTGTTTAAAGACATCATTTCTGTCATTTTGCAATAGGAAACCCCTAACAGCGTCAATGAAGCATAATGGCATGTAAACAAATATTTATTTATTCTTTCTGTCCTGATTTTAACAACTTTTTAATGATTATTTCTTGTATAATGATAAATTATTAATTCTAATATGGCGTCCTTCATACGCTTTGAGAACACAATAGGGTTCTAAAAAGCATACAGCATGGTGTGACGTCACAATTAGAATTCCGACATCATATACGCTCAAAATGAAAAATTCCAAACTGGAACAATGTAAATTTGTTAAGATTTCTAAATAGTTATTTGTTTAAAAGTTAAGTATATTCAATAAATCTATGTTTAAGGTAATAATATTTGCTTTTAAGATACTATTTGAAAAAATATCTCATTAGTTAAAATATATATATCACCATTGAAAGCGTCCTCTTGGAGCCGCTTCGAAATTTTAAAACATTTGCTAGACATATTAAAATCGAAATAGATTATTGCAATTGGGCTCTATGAGAATAAGAACATGGTCCGACCTTATATTTGTCTTCATTTTATACCTCGCTATCGCTCGGTATAAAATAGTGACAAATATAAGGTCTGCCAGTTCTGATTTGCATAGAGCCCGCTCGCAATAATCTATTTCTTAAGCAGATATCTGTTTTCATTTTTTTATTGATACTGCATAAACCTAACGATGTTTGCTTCCATATTTGGATCAACAGGGTTTGGGCGAAAGAACAGAGTCTAGAAATACTGTCAACCAATTAATATTTGCGTAAACAAATTTTCGGGAATGTCATTCAATCGACTGATTCGCGGATACAAACTTTCACGAAATTGACATTAATAAAAATAAATATTCGTGGATCTACTAATCCTAGCAGAAAAAGACCACAAAATAATAAATATTGGAGTTGTCGTTCTATTGTTTTCTGCGATTTTTATTGCTGACATATTCACGTGAACACAAACTCAAGCACAGGTAGTGTATTTGCGTTTACTAAATATATTTAATTTCTGATCTAAACTTGCGTTTGCATAATCAACACATTGAAAAGAATTATTTTGTGGTCGACAATTATAATTTACCGTTTTACCTTTATGGTCCTGTTAATTGATTAATTCGTCCTTTTATGTGCCAAACAGGTGGCAGTTACAGGACTAGAAGATATAAGACAATTATCAGATTTTACTTAAAACCCAAGAAAGATGACTGTTTTATCAACCGAATGTTGTCATTGTGAAATCATAGTTTAGTATCCCCAAATAAAGGTTTGTACACAAATGTGGCATTTAACACGACGTTGGCAATGTCAACATTTCTCGTGATTCTTTTTCCCCAGACCTTTTCGCGGATATAAACTTTTGCGTTTGTTACCACCTGGCGAAAGTTTATATCACGTGAAATTTTATTAGTTTGCAGTATAAGAACTGTTTATAACATACTGTGGTATTTAACGATTTATCTGTGAGCAAAATGAAAAAAAAATATTATTGCTAATCCATGCTCGTCAAGTAACATTTTGTCTTGATATTATGACGCGCTGTTCCATTGTTTACAAGTACCAACCGGTTTAAATAATCTATTGTCTTTTCATTTAATATTACCTTACCATTTAAAAAATATTCATATCCAAGTTGGGCTTTCCAGTCGTCAAATTTACTTTGGTTTGAACTGTCACTTGACGCTGAGTCTGTATAGCCAGAATCTGTTTTCACTGATTCTGTGAAGAAAAATTACAGCAATAAATTTGTTTGACATATTTATTTGAGCAGAGTATAGGCCTATTTAATAGTGCTTGTATGTTATACTAAGATACACATTTATGTATGAGAACAAACACAATTTACTGCACTGTTTCGATATATGTATCTTTAATTTATTATTTTATTAATAACTGTTGACTACCACTACAAAAGTATGAAGTATTGGGTAGGGGCGGAGAATTTAGTCTTATGTACAATTAGTCTACTCTTTTTTGAAATCTGCAAAAATGGCTTTCATCGTTCAAGGAACGTGGCACTCTACAAACACGCGACCCAGATTTAAATTTTTTAATTTATGTTAAAATGATTATTTTCAATTTTACTTTATGTTAGTATATCAACAAATCGAATTATCTGAGGGTATTTTTGCAGTTGAAAAGTAAATGTTTTATAAATAAATAAATAAATAAATAAATAAAGTTGAGTTTTTATGGCATACTTGGTGCAGCTGTCCATATTATTTTACATCTGTAGCAAAGCCGGTACCTTATTTGTAACTCTTTAATGTTGTTGAATCAATGTTTTGCATGCATAATGCATTATATCAATACCATTAGAAAACAATAAATATAACTTACTCGCATCCTCAATGGCCATGTCATCTTCATTGTGTTTTTCATCACAAACATAGGTTGACAGCATCCAATGTTTGTCTGTAAAAAGGTAAAACAAAAGGTAATAATTAGTATGTAAAAAAAAGAAGCCTTTGCCAACTTCTGCATTTAGAGACATTATAAGTAAATGTAAATCTATAGAGATATTTAATAAAGAGTACAGAATTTTTCAACGTCAGATATCGATAACAGAACACTCAAAAACACAACAAGTATTAAAACGTACAAAACATACGGCAAACTAAAAGGTGATAATTAGATGATCCAGAACTTCAGAAAGTCCTCAATATAACTAAACTATTGCTTGCAGGAAGTTAAACTACAATCAATCAATCAATCAATCAGAACTTCGCATATCATGCTTTGGTATCCACATCTGTTGTTGTGTGTTAATCATTATCAACACTGGTCTGAGACCGCAATCGATAAGACAGATAGGTATGTAATACAATAATTTCTGTCCCCATCTGTGCAACAGTTACCTCATAACGATCAAAATATTCATAATGGCGACCCGAAAGTTTTATTAACTATATTGCGTCGAACTTACACAGTTTGACAGATAATCGTTTTTGCAACATGAAAGAAAAATATTTTTCTTTGATGTTACTAAAGCGCAATACTAAATAAGGGTTGTACTAATCAGAAATATTGACAAAAGAAACAACATGGATATGACTTCGGCAAATGTTTCAACAATGTTTTTTATAAAGAAGCAAGCATAAGTACATAAATCTGCAATTAAATAAGTGTAACCTTTCTGGTACTGTTGTAGTTAGGAATTTGGGGCAATTAAGTGTTTAGAATTTATGTTAGTTCCCTACTTAAAGAATGTAATATGAAAACCCTAATAGGTATAAAAAACAAATGTTATATATTGGCCCTGTAAGGAAATATTAAGAATACCTTTCTGACTTTTTTCATTATGGCGTTTCAGCTTTGTTCCCATGTCGCATTCCTCGGAACAAATATCACATTTTGACATTTCAATTCCTTAAAGATCAAATTTTTATCCAAATAAAGTAACGATATTTCTTTTCATACTTTTTCCAATGATTTAATGATGAAATTATATACCATGGTAAAACATCATGTCAATATCTTTTGTTGTTTATATTTAATCATATCGACATTTAAACACAATGTTGACTATCGTTTTAAATAAATGTGTATGTTTCGTAACAAAGTAAATACAGAACAGTGACAATTCACAATATATAATAAAGGTTTAAGCATCACTGTTAAATTGAAATGGCACTTAAACGGAAAGTACAAATGCAACGACTACACTTTCTTGGTGTTTCTGTATTGTAAAAATAAATCGAACAAAATCTACTTGTTGATGGATAATATTAATACAGCCCATACAAACTTACCCTTAACTTTAAAAATGTCAAACAAAAGATTTGAAACCATCGCAAATGGTTTATCAATGGCGTCTACTGCTTCAAAATGTTGCAGACTTGACATAATTTCAGTTTTCTCTATCAGTGCGGAAACTACAAGCTCAAATGTGTCCTTATTTTCTGCTATATACTTTTGTAATGACAGGCAATTCTTTGTATATCTCGAAACAGCTACAACAAGAACACCCAGGTTAGGTTTGCGCAACTGAAGATTACAACTACTTGACTCTGTTTTTTTCAGAACAACAGTACATATACCAAGACATTCTTTTAGCGCCTTCATAGTTTTTATCATCCATTCGGTATCAGGTTTTGTTCCACAAAATAAAACTGATATCCGTTTTTCCGAAACATGACAATCCTCAAAAACATCCATTAAATAATAGATAGGACTTCTGGCTGAAATGCAAAAAAATGTGTTTCTTCAATTTAAAGAACAAATGAGAATGACGCGAATGACAACCAAAGATAGTAGGATAACGAGTCATTTATATAAAGTGACATGTGGTACGTCTTTATTGTATGCTGGCTATGGAGATTCAGTCCCTAAGTCTGGAAGGATCAATTCTCGAAAAATTCTTATATAGACAGAAATGTATTGTGCAAACAATTGTCAAAAGAGCAGCCCAAGTTAACTTAGCTTATTAAAATCTCTGATCAATCCAGTCAAATTCTCTGCTAATAATCGTGCAGCATACTTTCTAACTTTGCCGACAGCTTATTTGGTTGTTTGTTTTTTATTTTGCAACTTCTGATTTTTTAAATTGTAATCGTAACATAATGCAAATAAAAAGAAAACATATCAGTTATGTAAAAATATTCGATATATAAATCGAATTATTGATACATGGGAGTTTTCTTTATAGACTAGTAATCTGAAATAAATTATTTACAGTCCCTGTAACGTATAAGTTAACGAAACGCACGATGCACGAACGATGTACGAACGATGAACGGACGATATACGAACGCTGTACGCACGATATACGAACGATGTACGATGGAAACGGTAAGACGGCGTTTATCGTTTTGATAGATCGCTTCGTCTATCGTATGGTATATTGTATCGTGCAACGTTTCGTTTATCGCATGGTATCTCGTATAGTGCATGGTTTCCTATACCGTAAATGCGTGGTTTGATGATTATTGTTTGTGTAAATGGTTATTTTGTCCGTATTTTACTTCCGTATTGAAGGCATTTACTAGTTTTCCTAGATTCATAATAATTTAAAAGGTACCTAACTGATAACGGAGCACAATCATTTGCGCAATCATATATAACGCTTTGTATTTTGTTATGGAACTTTATTGATCAATAACATTACTGTGCCCTCTGTATTACATAAATTTTAAAAAGTAAGTAAAAAAACCTTATCTACTTTTCTTAATAAAAGCGTTTACAGTCATACGATTGAAAAAGACGACAAAGTTAAACAATCCTGTCAATATGTTTTAACATGCGTATGCACCAATCATTTAATTCGTATACACTCTGGATCTTAGACAAGATTGTTCTGCAGCAGAAACTCCTATACCTTTCATCAAGCTCCTACGTTACTTAAATGCGCTATTCATTTAAAAATAGTAACATTGTTGCGGTTTTCTAAAAAAATACTATCAGTAAACATTTTCTGTCGCCTTATGTGTACCTGAAAATTGCCTATTTTGTGCTGAGGGGAAATTGATTCAACATAAATCTTAGTTCCCTATCTTAAATGTGTACTTTTTTATATGTATATTCAAACATTCATAAGTCTCGAATATAAGCTAAAATATTGCTAAATGGACGTCAAGCAATCCATATATCAATCAATCAATCAAATATTCATATATTCAGCTATAATAGTATATTCTTTAAACAATATTTTTATTCAATAATATTACTGACACCTCTTTCTAAAATATAAAAAGATCGTTAACTATATCCACAGACGCGTTTTTTACAGTACTAAGTGTTAAACTACGAAATGGTTGTCATTTTTTTGTTTTAAGATAAAATTATTTTTGTTTTCTTTTCTACATTTATATGTATTAGGTGGTAAATAAGTGTGTTTCGCCGCGGGATGTTACCAATCGTAAAGAATGACACATTTGTATATAAATGACAGGTAATTTTGCGCGATCATCAAAAACAAAGATTCAGATTCATCAACTTTATAATGTAATTCGTACATTTGCAGTTATGATTTTAAAAGAAGTGTCTTTTAACAAGACGTTCTTTCGACCCTATTGTAAATATCGGAAAACTGTATGTAGCGTTGTGAAGGGTAATTCTTCTTTATTATCGAAAGTATACCAAACTAGCTTTAAACCGAACGTTTTAAGTCTTTACATAGGACAACAGACAGAATCACCTACCCTGGACAAGTACCTGACAAACATGAATTCAAATCGAATGCACCATTTGTTTTCAGCATACAATGTCCCGCACGAAACAATGCGTAAGCATTTATAACAATCAACTAAAAAATAACAGCAATGAACTACAATAATGTAGTTCCTTTTTTATTGACGGAGCTACAGAGGTCCCATTACTCGTAATGGAGCAAACATACACTTAAAGCTCAAAATATTTGCACTAAAGTTAACCATGTGTTAAGGTTTTTGATTATCGGAAAAACAAACTGATTTCTTGTTTGAAGTTATAAGCCACTTTCAGCACTTTTCAGCAGGGGGGGGGGGTGGGTCAACTTTTTAATGGTGAAGGAATCGCGAAAACCTGGTGGAAGCCCCCCACTTTTCGGCAAGGAAAGAGGGATTAAGTCGAGCACCCCTTTCGTTGATTTTGTTAGTTGCACAGTACTTAAATACTTTTTCACAGCTCTTTAATGATAGAAGACCATGCATGCATTTTGTAAACATACGGTTTTTCTTTTATTAATTTTAATGTAAAATATAATCTTAAAAATAAGCAAGAGAGGCATAAATCGTAATGCTCTATAAAGTTAGTTGAAAATACGAAAACGCAATTTTATTGTAATGATTGTTACTATGTATAAAATTTGTTTTGTTATTTTATGTATACGTGTCATTTACGTGTACCTGCCTGGGGCGCAAAGGTGCACTGGTAAAAGACGTTAATTATATGTTAATTGCAATCACCAGAGGTAATAGAAGATAACATGTCCCTTTGAAGTGATTTTATTACAGTGTAATTTTATGACAACTTGATTATCTTTTGATAATTACTCTAGTTTCGAAGTAACGATGTCATACGGCCAGCATCGTATTTAGTTGATGAAAAGGTGGAGATACGTGTATTTGTTTTAAATATATCGTAAACTATCTGTTAGTGAAGACAAAGTAAAACATCTTTATGCCGATATTTATATTTCATCGTTTTGATAAAATGTTATTATACATACAAGTAAAAATTGTGGATAAATAATATAATTTAAAATCATTCGGATGCAAGCGGTCATATTCAAAGTTAGAATATAAATACATCAAGTTTTAAGTTTTCCTTTTATTAAAAACTAGCATAGGTTCTTATGAAAAAAATTCTTATTTTTTAACAAACATAAGATACTAGTCCCGCTTGTTACATGGATATACAAAACCCGCGCTCCTAAATATATGTACAAAAATACTCATCCATTAGAGAGCCCAAAATCAAATATTGCATATAAAAAGGTATAAAATCAATTTGAAATTGTTTATTACTTGTATCATTTAAGAGCATATATATCTACACATAAATGGACATGTTCCCTAGGACAATGTCGTTTAACAACTCATGAGATACCTGGTGTTTTTTTCTTATAAACCCTATCGATTTTAAATAAAACTTGTTGGCTTGTTCCGATGTATTGTATTGTATTTATTTATTTATTTGTTTATTTATTAATTTTTTTATTTATTGTTACTGTTTAACTGGCGACTAAATTACAGTTTATATTTTGTAAAAAAAATCAGATCCTGTTTAATGCAATATTGTATCAAAGTAGAGGAACTTTTTTACGTCAATGAATTAGTAAGTAATTTTAAAACTATTAATGCACAGTTATTATCCTTAGAGCAGAAAGATGTTATTTAATGTTGCAGTTTATTAAACGTAAATAACGGTGTACATGTAAAATCAAATTGCCCAAGGACTATACGATGTACGCTAACACAACAGGAAAACCATACGGCGAACGGTAACACAAACGATAAACCATACGATGTACGATTAACCATACGATATACGCTAATATAAACGGAAAACCATACGACGAACGATAGAACAAACGATCCACCATACAATGCACAATATACTATATGTTATACGGTAGCATAAACTAACGATATACGCACCATGTACTAACGATATACGAAAGATAAAATCGTAAACTTATACGTTCCAGGGAATGTAGGCAGGTGTTACACAAGAGTTTTAAATTATGACTAATATAATATACAAGACAGTTCAAATGCAATTTCATGAGAGATTTTTAAAATTAAACGTTAACAAATTATGTATTCTAGTTTTTCCAAGGAAAATTCTTTTTTCTACATCAATAATGCTTTGTATAATCAACTTTAAAAAATCGTTTACATATAAAAATACAACAATGTCTAAAACTTATGGCAGATATCACAACTGAAATAAAAAAAAATGACAATACAACATACGATACTGACTGCATTTTAATGACAACAATATATTTCACATCCATTTGATTAAATACTGTTTTTTGTAAAGTATAAAACACAATATTTTTTCAAATCAAAATTTATGCCTGGGAAGTTAATATTTAATTAAATTTGAGAAAGAAGGGATTTTAAGTGTTATAGCTAGTGACAGCCATATTGACAATGTACTTAAGGACTGTTTAATACTTGCAACAGATATACATGAAGAGAAGAAGACTCTTTTGTAAAAAGGAGAAGAGAAGCTGCTGATAAAGCTGAATTGAAATACAGTTTGTCATACATTTCATGCTTTTTAATTGACAATGCGCCAGAAACCAACGAAATATACATTGTAAAAATTGACCTACATCAAGCAGTCTGGCAACTTTTGCCAAACTAAGTTGCCATCATAAACCTTACGTTGGTCCAATATATGATTGCTATCATGGTAGTTTAATTACAGCAGTCAGAATTACTGCTCTACAAGTTAACTAGAATGTTATGTTCTGCACCTAACTGTAATTACCAAATTTCATTCCAACATTAATACGTCACATAACACATGGACGGATGTCATGGAAAAAGTTCACCAATAACTCTGACCTTTGATCTTGAATATTATTATCAGAATGTTTCAGACAAAAATGATCATATAGTAAAATCCCCGCAAAAGAATCTTCACATAAAGGCAAAACTGTAATGTTTTGAGCGCATATAATTGGCAACGCGAAAATTGGCATAACTCTCATTGATAGTTACGGTAAAGACATTACAGGCACAAAACATAGAACCATAAGCCGGAAAGACAGGGGTCTTCGTCACTTTTCATCTTAAGAGAGGCACTTGAAAATGATCTAAATATCATTTCGACAATGACATTATTGTTTTGTTAATATCTGAAATGCTTTCATGTGTCAGTGGTACTAAATAGAATGCAACACATTTTTAAATGCAACTCAAAATCCCTAAAAATAACAGGACAGGAAAAAAATGTGTCGCAAAAATGGTACTTTTTCGTAATTGAAGAAAACAGATTTGACCATTTCCTTAAGTGATACCTATAGTTACGGTAAAGCCGTTATGGTTCAAAACACTGCAATTATACGCAGTGAATACTTACGGTCTACACCCTTGCTGAACCTGATGCACAACCTTTTAAATGTTCTCAAGGTCAAAGTGCATGATGAACTTCGACATTGAAAATTGTTCTTGATTTATCAGTTGCCTAAAAGAGTCACTAAATAATAAAAAAAATATTTGTCGCGTAAAAACGCAACTGTTTTATGATTTGATCAAATAGATTATATTACTCCTCAAAGGCCATAAATCAGATGAAAAGGTACGATAAATTCTTTATAGTCTTAAACATTTAAACCATACTTCATAATGCCCCCCCCCCCCCGCATTCTTCACCATTGGTCATTTTGAAATTTGACCTTACAAATAATAGTAGCGTTTAAATTGCTGTCAACTCGATATGACCTGTTATTGTCAAAGTTGCCGAGAACCATATATGCTTTAGTTACAACATAAACTGTAACATGGTTCTGTTTTATGACAAACAAAGCGTCTTAGCAGTAATGTATTCTTAGTTAGGGAAGTGGCTTGTAAAATAAGTAACTTCCGGCTACAATTACACTAATGTTCCTGTTTGGAGAGATTGTGGAAAGAGTTTTACTAATCGATATTAAACATTTTGCAGTTTTATTGTATATTATTATACATTTCTTAAAGACAATAATACTGATTGATAAAGAGATAGTTACACTTCAAAAAGAATAGAAATATTATGCTTCTTGCTATAAGCCATATTACATATCAAAATTCACTCTCAAGACCCCAGATGAAAACAATAAACATCGTTATTTCTATTTAATATATCTTGTACAGATTAGTTGGATGTAAAAAACCGAAAAGAAATTTAATATCAATATAGATATACAAATGATTATTTGGTATAAGAGTCCTATATCATTTCTGATGATCTAATTATTGTTAACCTTAGTATACTAAGTTTTACTTCAATGCCCGTGTAATCATCTTAGAGAGATGTTGTCAAAGCCCTAAGAGTATGAGATAAAATAAGTAACTTAATTTTTTTTAAAGATACTTAATGTTATTGTATTTAATAACTTGAAGAGGTGAAAACAAATATATCACCGGCGTCCTGCAGGTAGGAGAAACATCAGACATCAAGTGAACTTTCTAGTAAATTTTGTGGTTAACAAATTAAAATGAAGATGTTCGTCAATACTTCAGTTTCCTCGGTAACACAGAAAATTTTAACAAAAATATTTGCATATTTATATAAAAAACCTTGTACTTACATTGTATTTCCTTAGAAATCAAATCTGAGACAATTGAAACGCTCATATCAACCGCATTAATGTATGAGGAGTATGTTAGAAAGCCAGGTATTGTTATAGTTTCTAGCATTACTGGAACCACATAGCTCAACAATTTTTTGTTGTTTTTCACGAACGCCTGCATAGAACATTTGGTTGCTGATTCTGAAATTGCGGCAATCAGTATACACGCTGACGGGAAAATCATGCGCTGCCTGAACACTTGAATCGGGGAAGATATTTCGAGTTGTATTATAACAAGTTTTGCCACATTTCGAACCCATTCTTCATCTTTCGCAGAACCACAGAAGATTAACCAGTTTTTGTCATCAGTGCTTAGTTTCGTCACCACATAGACTGATTTCTTGGCTGAAATGTACAATTAATTTTAGATGTTTATACTTGACATAATAAGATTAATATAACTGGATCTAAACAACGGAAGAAAATAAATCCAATATATGATCATTACAATTGATGTAAGTTCATATTGCACTTGATTTGTGTCCCCTCAGGTTAAATAAATGTAAGGAGATCTTAAAGTAATAATTCCAACAAAAATAAGAAAATGGACGATTGCTGCACATATTACGAATGTTGTTTAAAGGTTATATTATAATATAATTTGATGCAGGAATCTTATTTCAGTTGCATTAAGGTATAAAACCTATTAACTGTCCCTAAAAACGATTAAACTATTATTTTGATGATCTTATTAAAAATACAAGCTATGTTGACGGTATTACTTCGACATAAACTTTGGGATATCTACATGTAGATGTTCAAGGCGAGGCATAACCACTACTTTTGCGAGCCACTAATCGTAAAACAATAAAAAACTGGAGTGATTATTAACCTTTTGCATTTTTACAGTTGAACTAAGAACACGCCAATAAGTTTTGATACAATATAAAACGCATACGAATAGGAATATCGATAGTATTAACCAATTGTTGAGTACGTTAAAACTTCGCGGTCGTTTCCGGTGGATACTATATGTCAGTGTTAAAGTGGAGAACTTGAAATATAGGTATCTCTAATTTGTATTTCCTCTCATCTACAGTATTCTGTTTTGAAACATCGAACAATAGAATACAATGCCAAATTAATTTTTTTCCATTTTAGAAAGGTAAACGTTGGTTTATAATATTTTCGAAGTTGGTTGATGCTCAACTTGCAGATGTAAACATTGGCCTAGTTTCAATAACTCAATTATTCATTTTCTCAACAATTAATAGGATATATTTAATGAGATGATTTTATGATATTGTAAGAAATCTATCAATTTTTATGCCTAAAAATCATGTAAAAGTTCAATTACATTCGATGCTGAAAATATCGAGTGTATGTTGAACTATGGTTATAAGTTAAAACTACGAAGTATGTTTGTCCCAAGTCCACCATCGATACAAAAAGCTTAACATCTGCGTAATATTTACTCATACGGGTGTTAATAATATTGGCAACTGTATTCTATTCGAGAATGACTATCATCAATTGAATGCCACCATGAAATAATTTAATCATTGAACCATTACATCACAGTGTTTAGAAACGAAGTTCGCACATGTAAGGGGAATATTGTCCTTCAACACCTATAGATTTGATCAATTCCAAGTTTTGTTTAATGATCAAATTAAACTTTTATGTGAAAATTCGAACTTATATATCTTCATAATTATGTAATATATAAACATAGTGTTTTTTAAATTTAGGATTACTTCATGAACACATTATGGTGTTTATATATATTTTGATTTATACGTTGGGTAGCATAAATATATATGTATTGAGCTAAAACAGAATAGTCATATGCAAAATCGTGTGCATAAAAACATTTTATGACTATAGTATCTTTGTATAATTAACACGCTTTACAAAATGCATCAATTAAAATCTATTAAAAATAGTTTATTTATTGAACCTGCAATTGTATGAATATTAAGTGTTTTAAAAAATCCGCAGGTTATAATTTGACTAGACATCCTAGAGGAACTATATATTTTATAAAAATTAGAATGCTTTAGACATGAATCAATAAACTGCTTGCAGCATTTGTAAAAGTAATGTCATAAACATATTTTATACGGTTGATTACATTGCATTTTAAATTTTTTTTGGAAGAAATGATTTTATTATTTAAGATCTGTTGTTTTCTAATATTTATTCAATTATTAATGTGTCTCCTTTATAGTTTAACACAAGAAAACTATCTTTGCATATATAAAGGTTTAAAACAAACTAACACATTATATGTGGGTATCAGTGGATTGGAAACTGTTTAAAATCGGATAGAGAAGAAAAATCTGATTACCTGATACCTGACAAAGGCCGCAGTTGTTGGTATGTACATCTTTATCTTCAGTTTCAAATTTTATCTTGCCTGAAACCAACAGACCATTTACATATAAATAAGATTAAAATCAAACGTATACATACAGTTATATAAAAACACGAATGTTATAAAGAAATGGCTCTCAATTAAATTGTTACACATTATAATGATATATATTGACGGCAATGCATAACACAATCACAGATGTATATTGTACTACCTAAACCACACAAAATAGTAGTTTTAGCTTATATTTAGTTCAGTGTGTCTATTCTAATGGTTTTTGGATATTTGTTTACAAATGCGCAAAGTATGCGACCATTACGAAAATTTAAATATGGTGTGCGTTGCTATCGCAATAATTCACAACCCCAATATAGTATAAAGACCATTCTTTTCCAAAATTTGGAATCGGGGTTTTACGGGCAGGCAAAGCTGATTGATTATGCATATTTGTGATCATCACAATTAACCCCTATGTTTTGTGCTTAGTTACGACCGAAAATTTGTTGGCGTAAATAACTATCATTGAACCGATCAAGTTTACCACTTAATGCCTGTAACTTGATTTAATGTCTTGCACATAGCTGAACTATCGTTTCGATTATCATACTTTTAATCCAATTATTGACATTTTTTATGTTATTCCCTGTAATATCCATATATATCTTATTGTTTTAGTAAATTTAGATTGATTTATTGATATTGGAAGCATTTATAATTTAATTCACATACAAAATCTTTCGAGACTGTGATATGAAAAGGAAAACCTTACTTGAACCTAACTTACAACGAACATTAAGAAAGTAAGCATAATAAAGCTCACTTAAGGGGACAAAGACCACCAATGTTAGACGCCACAGACTGTCAAGTTTTGTTATGGACTGTCGCAAATAGGTTATCATCGCGTACTTTCTTCATATAAAGAATATTTAAACAATTTGTCACTTACTTTCCAGCATCTGTTCAATAAAATATAATAATTTTGGAAACCAAATATGTTCGCACACTGCTCCATTAACAAATGCACCATTAAGATATAGATCCCTTATATAGGTATCTGTATTCCGAACAGTTAAATTTGTATTCAAAATATTAACCATGATGCATTTCTTTTGCATCTGTAGACAAGAATAAAAAATGTCTGATTCCATGGGTAAAGATTCCGTATATATAAAAAGTTTGCACCGCATAATTATTTCTGTAAGCTTTGTTGTGGCGACTGATATACCATAACCAAAATCTCTTCCCGGAAGAGCACATGATATTCCACATCTACTCTCTAACATGAATGCAGCATTGTGTACCCAGTTAGCCGCATGTACATCGTCTGAATTGATAAACACTATGTCAAATGCGTGTTCTGTAAATACGAAAAACAACATTATTAAACTCTTTTTATTCAGTGATATTCAACCATTTGCCGTTTGATTACGTTAGGATTACACAATATAAAGAATTATGTGTTCTGTTCTCGTTGCAAGAACCTCTTAAAATTTCAATGGATAATTGTGTTAAGAATTTATGAATAAGACAAATTGAGCTATCATTGTTCGGGAGATTAAGGTTTGTTATTTTAATATGCGCTACTTGTGGCTGCACAATACAGTGATTTTTCATTAAGGTCAAATTTCGACATCCAAACTGCATTGAAGAGCAATACATATCGGATATTATTCCTTTAGATGCAATAATAGTTTCCGTTAAAATAGGAATTTGTCTGTTCTTCAGGAAGATTCCAGTTATACCGCGTTTTTGGTAATGACAAGTTAATGAAATATCATATTGGAACGAAATTTTAATACTGTTATATATGTTTGATCTCAGGTGCATCCAATAATATATAGTATTGTCTCTTACAATGCATATCTTTTACTAGTCTCGTATTACATCAGCGCAATTTACGTTACAATATTATAAATGAAACATGGTTATATCAAAATATTTTCTGATAAAAACTCAACTACAGTTCTGCCAGTACAAACTAAAAATTGTGTATTCAATGTATCTTATTTTCTTTTTTTAAAATGTGTAAAAGTAAAATTTTTGTGGGTCAATTTTCGAAAGAAAGGCTTTATATTATCGGTATTTCGTATTTTAAATTGCAGACCTTGTTTATTTTTATTCAGTGTTGTCAAACTTGGTCCACTTTGCTTATCTGCTACCCTAGGAGTACTCTGAATTGCTTTATCACTGTTTTGGATTTGTGATTGATTTTCAACTGATAACCTTACATAATCTGAAAATATAACACTTTAGCTACATTTATGAATGAAACAATTTTATGATATAATTTACAGAACATATAAACATGGCACTAAATTAACAGACCTACTAATCAATGAAGGTAAATTGTAGAAACATCATTCCCTATAATGCATATTCATTATACAAGCGTTACAAGAAAAAAAATCATAGTGGTGACCTTTAATAATAATACTATTTTTACAAGTAGTAAACATGCAATTTTATACTAGATACACAATAACTTAATCTTTTAAATTATCTGCATCGGTCTTGAATGTTTGAAAATGATAAATATAATACCTTGATCTTTTTTTTCCACAACGGTAACTCTAACCTTGATGGTCAACGTTTTACTAGTGTCAATATCGCAAATGTTAACCATTGTGTCAAGGAATGCACGTATGGAGCTACAAAATCTGTTTTCATCATCCATAATACTAACTGGAACATGTGCACAAATGATTATCGAACCATCTATTACAAAATCTATCACAAATGGAGCCCAGTCAGAGACAATACCAATCGACTTCTGGATGCTCTTGATTATTTTATCTTTTTCCTCCTCAAGAAATCCGGGGGTAGAAATTGTAATGCATACTCGTTTTTGTTGTTTTGTATCTAGACGTAAAATCATAAGCGATTACAGATTTCAAATAATTACACATTAGATCACAGTTAACGAACTACGTCAACATTTGAGGATTGTTTTAAGTGTGACTGGATTATTAGATATACAGCGAAAACCGATCCGAAGTTATCCAATAATCTAATCAACATTTGAAAGCAATCGTTATATTTTAAATTCAATATGATAAACAGAAATAACAAGACACATTTAAGTTGTACATAAATATTTGCACTTCGTTGCCAATTGTTTAAGGAATAATACATCTATATAGTCAACGTCATCAATCAGCCATTCGCTGAGAGAGAAGTTTATATACCCATTGGATAATTCGAAAGGTTGCTCAGCTATTGAGTATTTGAAAGAAACTAAAAATATATATGTAATAAATGATAATATGTATATTATCAGAACACATCAAATAAAATTATATTTGAAGCAT
Organism: Limnoperna fortunei; assembly: GCA_944474755.1. Taxonomy (NCBI): domain Eukaryota; kingdom Metazoa; phylum Mollusca; class Bivalvia; order Mytilida; family Modiolidae; genus Limnoperna; species Limnoperna fortunei. Next base: position 45,168,012 of record OX104118.1, on the reverse strand, counting down.
TTGGAGTTCAATTTGTTTCTTATAATTTGATTTAAGTTTCCCATTGTAACACATTACCTGTATTTTGAGTTGTGTCAACCTCTCTGGCACATTTCATGTCATCATGTGTTTCATGTCGACATTGTTGTTCTGCATTAAAATAAGAACACATTAATTGCATACTTCTATGATAATATAAGAAGAAAAGATAGCTGTCATTTCTTTTTAGTGTTTTGAGATGTCTAAATACATATTTATGTCATGGCCCAACAGTTTACAGTTAACATTTATACATTGGGTACTTGCAGTTTTGTAAGTCAACAAATCAAGTTTTACTAAGCGGCCTTTTTTCTCAAATCGTGTCTAATTGTATTAATTTTTTATTTTTATTACACTTGACATAATACATTTACATGTGATTTCAAAATGCATATAGCTTACTTTGCACTTATTATCACGCTGGTTTAAAATTTATATTCCAAATATTTTTAAATTAAACAAACATAAAAATGCATTCAAAATAAATTAAGTTATTAACTCAATGGCTTTTAGTTTCAACTGACGCACAAATACTAAATGTTTCCGCATTTCAATAACATTAAAGAAACGTACGTTATAATGCCAAAGCGACAAAGGAGAAGATACAATTTTTATTTATTTATTTAAATTGGTTTTTATTCATATAAGACATATTTCGTTAAAGGATTCGAACAATAGAATAAATAACAACTGATAAAATCCTTTAATTACAGTTGTCGCTGCAGAGTTAACGACCTTTCATTGTTGTGTTTACGTTTTTGTGACAATTTTGACCTCATTGATCCTTAGAGTTTAAAATTAAGGGGATGCAGGACACAGTCTGCCAATTTTTGTTAAAATTTACTAGATAGAACATTTCTGGTAAATTTAATAATAATTTCTTTCATTATTAACTCTTTATTTCCATTAATTGTAAAATAATAATGAAAGTCTTATAACCATATTATTATTTTAATTTATTAATGGTTGAAATAAAAATTGTTTACATAAATGAGTTCGGCAAAAAACATGAAAATAAAATTTTTAAATAAGGGAGGTAATTTTGACCAAAAAATACCATTTTTTAGCACTTTTGACCAGTTTTTTCTCAATGGACAAAAATGTAACTTAGAAACCCCTATTTTTCTTTCCATCACTAAAATATATACTAATATACTAATTGCATGACATCATATAAAAAATTCAGAAAATTTAATTGGACAGAATTTTTGTAATCCTTTATTTTAAGGCTTTTTTATTCTCTTCTCTGTATAATCTATTAGAAAATTTAAAATTTCAGTGGTCAAACTCTGTGATACAGATATTGAGGGTATTCTTGGGTTACTTATTGGTTTCTGATCTCGGTAGAGACTCCACACAGATTTTAACTATCTGCTACTAGTGAAACAGGGTGTGTTCATCTTCCGGAACATTTAATATCACCCCTTTATTTCTGGGACGTTGGTGTTGCTCATTTATTTGTTTTGAGTGATTATTGCGTTTTACTTTCATTTGTTTTCTGTTGGTCTTTGCTTTGTTATTTCTCACTGATTTTTTTATTACAACTCGATATCTTCTAATTTACTTTAGTATGCTAACCTATTTTGTCGTTACTGGAATCCTTAGCATATTCTATTTTAAAAGTCAATTCATTAATCTTGTGTTCCAGCGTCTCTGCAAAACAGTCATAATAATACCATTATGATCATGAAAACATACGACGTAATTGTAATTGTTATTTGGTAATGTTGGTAAAAATTAATCTTTGCACATCCTTATCTCTTAATTGTATGTTCATTTTGTTTAAAATACTTTAAAGAACTACAAACAATAGTTGTTAACTAAGAAGACTATCATTAACACAATAATAGCTTATTTTGCTCGTTTGTGAAAAATGTTAGATGGTGGTCAATCAACTAAACATTACGTTTGTTTTTGGTTTTCTAATGATGTTTAACGCAACTTTCAGCAATTTTTCAGCTATATCATGACGTCCAGTCTTTATTTATGGAAGTAGCCGGAGTACAGGGAGAGAACCCCGACATTCGGTAGGAAAACTGGCTATCCTTAACAATTAAGATTGGAGTCGAGTACACCCTGCCCTCAGTGACACTCGAACCCGCAACCTCAGTATTGACAGACCATTTTATCAATAGTACACGAACTACCTTAACCACTAGGCCTCCGATGTGTTCTTAAAATTACTAAGGTTGCTTTTGAAGTTGTGTCTATATGGTATTTATTCTAAATACATGCTAATCTTTTTAAAACTTTACCAAATAATTATTGACATCTAATAATTTGCCTCATTATAGCTCTTACATTTTCGTAAACATATGTATGTTGAGAATAAGAATATACATTACTTTTTATGATAATGTGAAATTAGATATCATCTAAACCTTCGTTGCAATTTTGTTGTTTTATCCAACGAATTGTTCATTTGCACGCTAATGAAGAAACAAATGTGGTTAATTTAAATAAAGTTGAAAAGAGAACTGTAAAAGTGTTTCTTATTGTTGAAAAAACAACAGGCATGTAAGTTAACGTTTGTGGACATTGTTTCTGTAAATTGAATGTTTGCGGACGTTTAGAGAGCAATATGTCAGATAAATGTAGGAAGAGAAGAAGGCTGCACTTTCCATATTATAACTCGACGACTCCCAAATATAAGAGCATCTCATTTTCCTCACAAAATGTTTTTCTGCAAAAAACAATCAAGTATCCATGAATTCATGCTAGCATTCTTTTTCACTCTAACTTAAAATTACTTGTTATGATTTTTTCAATTTTCTCTAGTTGTTTCGTGTCAGCTTCTTTGCTGTCGAATATGCGTTTGATGTCTGCTACTTGTACAGCTAAGTCACACTCCAAACCTTTTATTGAATCTTGTATTTCATCCTTGTTACAATCGAATTTCTTTTCTAACTTTTCTAGCTGATTATTTTGGGTAATGAAACAAGATTTCATACTTTCCATATCTTGGCGAATACAATTGATATTCTAAAATATATAATATCATAGTAATCTACAAGATTTGCATACATCAATAAAGGTTAACTTTTTAAACATCAATCCATTATTGCACTAAAAACATAAACAAACAAAAAATAAAATTAAAATAGAATGCAAAAGTAAACTCGCTGTAATATTAAACCTGGCTATCAAGTTACATGTTTTGTGTAAAATAAAGTAAAGTATCAGAATAAGTTTACACGAATGATTTCATGACCCGTATTATATATATTAATAAATTTATATAATTATGCCGTATAAACTGATACTTTGTTTTGACATTCAGCGTTCAAAGTAAATCTGTTAAATCAGTTCACAAAATATGTTACTACTATATGTAGACCCTTAACAATATTATGAACTGTCTTCTGATATAACGTGTTCAAAACAGTTTAGTATAATTTCGATACAATAAATGAAAGGCGAGTCAAAAGTATAGCTACCGAGAAGCTATCGATTCAACATGATTCAACGGCTTGCAATCAGAACATATACATGATAATAGTTATCATAAGTCTTTAAAATAGTTATCATAAATTTAGTGGTTTGCCTATTGTACTCTATGTTATCAATGTTCATAAGCACGGCAAACTATAATGTCAATGGTTATCACTCACATTTAGTCTAAATGGGTTGTTTTGTGGGTTTTTCCATTCGTTTTGTCAATTAAATAGAAATCAACTATAACTTACATTGTTTAGTTCAGATTTCATTGATTCCATTAAAGGCTGCACATGGTTCCATCCATATTCTCCATCTTTTAATAATTCAATTTGCATTTCAATGCTGTCTTGATATCTAGGAAATGGTGGTATTTTGGACGCAAGACCAAGAATTGACATTTCGACATCACTCCACATTAGGTCTATTTCATTTTCAGTCAATTCAGCAATATCACCAGGATGGCACAATTGATTTCGTTTCTTTTGAATTATATTTAGCCACATGTCCTCGTCGTTTTGCACGTTCACGCAATGTTTGATGATGCTTAGCAACAGAGTCAAATCAAGTTTTCGGACTATACAACTAGTGTTGACTGATATACAACATAGACAGTATTGAATAACTCCCCCAGCCCCTCTTAGATAATGATTAGGCTTCGATTGACCAATTAAATACATCTTCTCAAACTGTTCTTTAGTAATACGAAAAGCTCGTCGAGGTACATTTCCCATTAAACTACATTGGCAGCATTTAAAGTCCCCAATCAAATGATACAAGTTATGAATGTTATTTTTCAAGAAGTCGTGAAATTTCTTATCTTCGTTCTGAGAATTGCTCGCCGTGTTATGTAATAAAAATTCCCGAACCACAGGCAAGGACACCTTGTGTACGAACATAAAAAGCCTGAGAAACTTCTTTTCAACATTGGCTGTCATGTTTTCTGTAGCAAACATATCAGTTGGATTAAGATCAAGTTCGTCTTATGTTGTTTGTATTCTACTTGCATTTCTACTAACATGTTATAAATCCATGCTGATTACAATTACCTCAATTAGATTCCATTTATGTGAGGCTTTTCTAATGAAAACCATCAGTTATATTTTTTGAAATTTATCTTTGTGGTTAAAAGTTAAATTTAAATTCTGTAAAGTTTATAGTTGACATCAGCTACTAATTGAACGAACAATATGAAAGCAAATAATTCTATTCATGGTGTAGAAATATTATAGATAAATATGTGATAACATATCCATATAAAATTAAATTATGGATATTATTTAAGAATAGACATGCGGGCTCGATGCAAAGTAGACTATGGTCAGACCTTTTATTTGTTTCACTGTTTTATACAAAACGATAACGATGTATAACATCAATTCAAATATAAGGTTTTACCAGATTCTAAATCACACAGGGTCCAATTTCAATAATTGATATTATTTCTACTATGCCTCATTAATGTTAAACATTTCATTACGGCTCTTAAAGGACAATTTTAACTACCACCTTGGTTTTTAAACTAAAATATCATATATCAGCAAAAGACCAGGCCAATCACATAAAATTGTCACAAAAATATGCTCATCTTTTTATTGAATATATGTTTCTCCTAGACAAACATGTATAGAAATTAATAAAATCTTTAAAAAAAACTGGTTTTTTTCAGTTTTAACTATACGTTTCTCCTAGACAAACATGTAGAAATTAATGAAATCTTAAGAACATTGTTTTATTTAAATTGAACTATTTATCAGTTAAGCTTATGATATCAGCGTTTTTAATGTTGCGTCAAAAGAGGGCTCTATGTTCATTAGAAACATATTGTTTACTCAAAATGTACAAAAGGCACCATATTATCAATATGTTTTTAGATAACGGCTTTCATAATTTGCACCGTCCTTAATATTGCTAAAACATGATGGACGTTAAGGAACCATTTATTTAATCGAGTTGTCAATCAAACCATAACAATTGGCATTTCTTTAGTTGAATTTTCAGCACATGGCACTGTATCCTAATTTACTTACTTTTTTAGTGTTCTTGAGCGGCAAAAGGATTCAACTCAACGTACCACAGTTTCTATAAGAAATTTGTATGATTAATTTTTTAATAACTCTATATATATTAAGAATATGGAAACGATTAAACAGTGAAAATAATTTGTCAATGAATTTTCTTCGACGTGCCGTGTATCTAATGTTACTTTTAAAATACATGTTATCATAATTCAGAATTAAAAATAGGGGTTTCCGGGTTTACGTTTGACGAGAGCTGAGAACCAAAATTTCAGTTTCGTATAGATCGTGTACACAAGAGTTTAAAAAAGCGCTAAAATAGTTTATGTAAAAAGGTTTAGTACATAAATTACTTTAGCGCTGAGGTCTCTGAGGTGAGTTTTTATCTGTTTAAACATTACTAGTAAAAAGTACTAAAACTTGGTTTTTTCGCTTAGACTAAACCCCCTTTGTTTCAAACTGTATATTCATTACTCTGCCTATACAGTACACATTTAGGCTAAAAATTTGCATTTTAACCATGTATAAAAAAGGATAGTATAAATATAATCTTTCACTAATATTTTTTTTAATTTTGTGGAATTTTTAAAATAAATAATGAAAGAAACTAGTAATATTTTTTATACATTTGATATATATTCTAACATTTTCAGAACAAGAAGTGGATAATGTCCTGTATCCCATTAAAAATCTGCACATTTATCTTTATTAACTAGTCTGCATTAATTTAACACAGATATTGTGTGCAAATGTTTGGCTTTCCTTTTTTTATAGCGATTTGTCGATTGAAGTTGAAATACGTGGATGCCAAGGTTTGAAAGTTTTCGTGTTTCAAAATCAATTTTATAAAGGCTTTCCAACTAAGGAGTTTAAGGCCTTCCTATTTTTAGTCCGTTTCTTCTATTTTTTTCCGTCAAGTGTTTTTACATAATAAATTTTGTTTCGCGAAATGATGTAAAGACAATTTGTACCATGGATCAATTACATATTATGGTTTTGCACTTCATCCTGCAACACCGAACTTTATTTCTTTCCAGTGTTATCTCACCTGATTCAGATAAACCAGATAAACTCTAAAATCGTAAAAGATGTCACATTGACAATTGCTCCTACATGGGCACTGATACATAATGACTCTATGTTACATACTCACAAAAGATTTATTGTGTTTCCCATTCTTTATTGCAAATTGATAGTTTAACTTTGCAACACACGAACCAGATATAGCGATTTTCACTGTTAGTTGTCACTGACCATGCACTTAAGAAGGGTTTAAGGTTCGAATGGACAAAGTCACAATCATGTGTTTGACATTGCGTTTATATGCAAATGTCGTCTTTAACCATTAGTGATATAAAACCGACACCCTGACCAAACAGTTCAGCATGTGAAGGTCTTCATTTGTCATATGTTTTGATTGACCCTTTGATCCATATCACAGTAACTGTAACATATATTACAAAGAATTCTCACTATTAGCCATCATTTATCTTGGCATTAAAAAGTTAAGAAGTCAATGTCAATTTTGTATTTTGAGTGCAGATCTCCTTAACCATAAGAAGAGATAAATAACGGAAACCATAACCAAAGATCCCGATAAGTTCCTTAACTTTCAAATATTTTATATGACCCTTTGTAAGCGTTATTTCCACTGGATCAATTAAATGTTATGTGAATAGTAATATCCTAATTGCTATAAATTGATGCATAGGGTCTACATTGGTGTTCATTGTTGACTTTCAGCATGATCAGAGTCATAATGTTAGAGATCAAAACTTATTTTTGGAAGATTTTCATTCTACATCAATACGAAGTGGTTTGTTCTTGGTTTTTGCCTTCATTTGTTTATATGGATATATATATTTATTTTTACTAAACTTTACGCAATTAGAACTTGTCTACTTTAACTTATATCTAAATAATTTCTTATTCAAATTTGTTAATATTTAAGTCAAATTGATAATATTTAATACAGGTAGCTTTTTAGTTTCATTAAGTGATCTTCTATTATTAAGTTGCCTTTAACGAATGACCTATTTATGTTTACTTTGTTCCTATCAGTTGAATACTTTTACTGATTATTCACAGTACGCTGTTTTTAGTAAAATTAAAAGTTATTTTAATAGCTTCATATACATCAATCAATGTTTCAGTATAATATATAACGTAGTTAATACTTTATCAAATTGACCCTGCTCAAATCTGTTATTATTTTGTAAATATGATATTATAAGGAACAGTTATAAGTTAAAACCATAGAAATCGTCCAAATAGGTGTTCATTTTTCATACTTAAAACTTATATGAACAAAACGGTGAATGTTATTAATTATTTGCTACAACGGCAGTATTTTTTATCACTTACAATCAGAAGGTAAAACTCTAATTTGCAAATTATAAGGTTTTTAATTAAATACTGTGTATTAAAACAATTTACAGTTCTTTAAAAATTGTATGGTTTGCAAATGACGCTTATATGGCACAACAAATATTAATATACAGTCAAACTTTGGTAGCCCGAACTTGGATGGCTCGAACACCACAGATTTCTCGACCTTTTTTAAGTCCGGTCATTTATTTATATATATGTTTGTACGAAAAAAACCCGGTTTTTGGAACACAGATTTCTCGAAAACTCGAACTCATTTATAGGTCCCTTTGATAGTAAATTCATGTAAGTCAATAACTCGAACTAAACTAATAAGCTTCGGTGCGAAGTAATTAACTTCGGTACAAAGGAAGTTGATAACGGAAGCCATACCAATTATTACAGGTATGTCAATTCAAACAAAATAGCAGATAATAATTATGTTATGACTGTTTTTAAGAGCAAATAGGCGTTAATTTTATTTAATTAAAAATATAAACGGTACTGAGTAGAGTATGCAATCAAAACGAAAGCATTCCAATTACAAATTATTTACGACTTTTGATGACATATGCGGTTAAATTGATATTAAATACCAATTGTTAAAGCTATTATAATTTAAAGATAAAAATGTGTCGGCAAAAAATACTGTGGAATTATTTACTTAATTTAACTGCGATGGCAGATATACCATGTACAATCTCGTTTTTCGCACAATCAACGGAGGTAAATCACGGGGGGTAACTAAGGATACTTTTAGGTACAGGTCTGCGGACGGACATTTGAAAACCCACCCTTTTCATATATTTTCGGACATTATAAAACAGGACCTAATCATATATTGAATTATTAAATCAGATCTATTCATATATTTTGTTACTGCACTTCCACATTGACAAAATAGTACATTCACTACCAAAATGATAAATTGATGTTAATGGAACACTTTGTTTGTAAAATCACTGTGGTTTACATAGGCTTAAAATGCTTAAGATGAGAATTGAGGCATGGATATATTTAGATAATTTACAACTACCCAATGATATATTTTTCAATAAAAAAGCTACCTATTCATATATTTTGGAGAGCTAAAAAAGTGACCTATTCGGGCCGCACATCCGTATTACCTTATATATACCAAGTTACCCCCCTGGGGTAAATAATAACTGATGTTGAAATGCCAAATTTCACAAATTATAACACGAGAAATAACTTTATTTGTGTCAACATTCATGGAATAAACATCTACATACAGTTAAAACGAATTTTAGTTCCCAAAACAACCATCCAGCGTGTAGGAAATTAACGAGCGACCTAAAACCAAAAACAAAAACAAAAACAAAAACTGTCACATAAAAACAAAAACTGTCACGGCATGGAACAGAATAATTTCGTTTGCTCGAACTACCGATAGCTCGAAATGTTTTTGACAACCTCAGCGAGTTCAAGGTATCGAAGTTCTACGGTACTTTGTATATTAAAATTTCACTTTTAACGATTTGAAGCTCATGTTTACAATGTTATTATGACGCCTAACAAAGGTTTCTTTCTGGTACAAGGGGCTCTGCTAGATTATTGTGAATATTACATAGATTACCTTGCAGTCTAAAGAAGAAATCTTCATCAATTTTGTTTTAAATTATTGACTTGTGACAAAATATTCTATTTGCAAATCAAAATATTATCAAATTAAACGCATTTTGTATGCTATTCTTATTTCTTCAAATGATATTTTCACTGTATGACACACAGTTATATACCTGGTCATTTTAAAATCAATAAATATAACAGATAAAGCAATGCTTACATGTCACATTCCTCGCATTTTACTATATTTGCTATTTATTTTCCTTGTTTGTGTAGGTTCTCGACCATTCATGTTAATCTATAAATAGCCAATGTTATTTCCACCGGAAACACGTATGTTACCAGGCCGACCATATCCATTTCACAGGTAAATATTGATTTAAATTTTTAACGAAGCAGAGGTGTTTCACCTAGTATGTAAATTATTTTGAACTTTATATACAAAACGAAACACTTGCTAGTTGAAAAGGAATATAAAGAATCGTGATTTATTTTATTTATTAAACGATGGCGAATTGGACTCGAAAAAAAGACTGTTCTGCGCATCAGATATAAACAAATGAGATGATGAACTCACATTGAAATAGTGGATTTGGTCTTTAGATTATAACAAGTAGTCTTAATGCGGCTTACCGTTGTTGAATGGTAAAGATACTAGAAAGAGACAAGTAAAATATTCAAGAATCCATTTTAGCTTTCGTGATTAATTTTATGATGTTTTAATAAGTCGAGATAACGTATTAGCTAATTCATTATTACGTAAACTAATCACAAATATAATCATTCTCCGCATTTTTGAGTTGTAGTAAACGATGTATTTTTGCTACACATTGATGTAAATCTAAAAAATATGTACAAATACACAAAAATAGTAAGGGTGTAAAATGATTTATATGTACATATTGATAATAATTTGTATAAATTGTCATGAAGTGGTAACACTTGCTTATATAGTAGTTTAAATTATACCAAAATGAAACATGCAATTATTTGATAGCAACGTCTTAAAATACAATGTAAATATATGACAAAATATAACTTTTTTGTTGTATTATTAACTTCTAAATAGTTCAAAGATGTTGCTGCGGAGTCAAAATATACCGGTTTCTACATTAGCATGTGTTTTTGAAATACTTAGATTTTAATTAAAATTACAAAATACTGAACAGTAATATAGTTTTATAAGGCAAACATATCTAAAATAGAGACTACTAGAATCAGTAGACAAGAGATGAAAAATGTAATATCTATATTATTCACCATTTTTTTCATATTGGCGCTGACATTTGACAATCCCTTATTTAAAAATATAAATGAGAAGAGATGTCAAACTTGAGACAACGATATACATGGAAGACACATTTCAAGCGAATTTTGTTATAAAATTAAAACCAACAAATTAGTAATGATTAGAAATAAAACTCAACACAGTAAAATCTGATTTTAATATTTAAAAATGTTTGCCTTATCTCAAGTAATCGAACTCGATTCTATTTTATGCACACTGGCATATTTAGATATCCAGTATAATAAGAAAGATGGAAACAATCCATGCCAGACCTAACATCAATATTTAGGCATTGAATGTGAGAACAATGAGAATTCCTGGCAAGATATAATAACTGACGAGTAAATCAGAGAACAGCGGGACATCTAAGGACTTATTTAAGTACAACGGAAGAATTGTGGAGAAACAATAACTCGGGAAGTTCATAGGTACAAGAACTACATTTTGACCTCCAACAACTGAAAAAAATCAAAATATATCACATTACTTTTATGCAGTAATAGGAGGAACGTTTGTAACATTGACCCTACTCAGAGCTGTCTAAACAGGCGTGGAAATGCAGACCAAAACTTTTAACACAGTAGTGACAGAACATTTGTTGAGAAACTCTTCATATATAGATCAACTCGAAATACTTGGGTCATCGCTGAAAATCTAGTTCGACGAGCGAAACAATTAAAGAAGCAGTCCGAGAAAGACGACAAATTATTACTGAGCAGTTACTCGATAACCACAAAAAACACGACAAAAGCAAAGGCAATCAAGGATCGGGGAAAAAAGCTTACTAGCTTGTGAAAGAACTGACCATAATAAACCAAGGACGCACTTTGACTACTCGGGATGAAGAATAAACTCATATAAGACCGACATTCATAGGAGAAGGACAGAGAACTGTTCAGAGTTGAAAAACCACACAGCCGCAGTGGACACAAAAATCATTATCTATCCCATCATCCGATGTAGAACAGTTATTGAAAAAGGCCGGTATAGATGGATGGATGAATGTTTTTCTCTGAAATTTCCGTCGTGTCAGTTAAGTTATATTTGTACAATGATAACATGTCTTACAGGGCAATAGGTCGTCAGTTTGGCTATCATTATACAGTCAATAGTATAGTCGTTTGGTCAGAAAACACGCTGCCACGCAAGATGCAAGAGACCGTTCCGGATCTGATCGACCATCTGTGACAACCCAACGGGAAGATAAAAGCCTAGGTAGAGTTGATTGGTTAGGCGAAATCCGTTTGCAACAAGCACTTGTCTCAAGCAACAATAGTTACCTGATCGTAACTCTATTATTATCAATAGTGCAAAATTAAAGAAAACATGAACTATATATTGAGGTAATCTTTTGGACATGGACAATTCAAAATATGTATAACAATAGTTGCCTATTCTGTAGTTTAGTTTACTTCTAACAGTCTTGGCTTTAAATAAAATAGTTTATATTATTTTTAGATTATCATGAATGTGGGGGGAAATAATAGCTGATTGAGCTTATTCTAATATAAAAGTTATAAAAGGAAAAGAAGAAAGAAAAATAAATAAAGTAATAATAATGTAACATAGCTTTCTGTCAACTAACTTTCATACTCGTACCACCTTGCATGTGGTATATTAAAAATATTGTGTTACAAGAATCGTTTACACTATATTTCTGAACTGTCATTCAGAGTTTTACATTATTGACATAAGAAAGAGTTGCATTACCAAATATGTATCATCACGGTTGAAATCAATATTTAAATCAGTGCATACTTTCTGCAGTGACCATCTATATTCTGTATATGAACAATCTAAATCCAGTTTAGTAAATCGCCATGTATACCAATTTTTGGCACTTTATATAATAAACCCTTGTGCCAATCTATCAAATGCCTTTAAAATATCACAAAAGACAAATCTCACATCGTTTCCTACACCTACATTGCATATAACTGTATTATAGATATTTACAAGTTAGTTAACAGTTGCGTTTTAAGGAATGAAATCGGATTGGTGTTCAGTTTAAAGCTGATGTTTATGAACAAAATTACGAATATGTTTAACTTTGATCTTTTCCATCATTGTACATAAGACACATGTTAGAGAAAGAGGTCTGTAATTGGAAACATCAGGTTCAGATCCTTTATTTTAATAAATTGGCGTGACATGAGACCGTTTACATATGTATAGTAAACTCCCACACGGCAGGCAAGACGGTAAGTGGTTGAACTAATGAGTCAGATTTATTCTTTAAAATCCTTGGGGCAATACAATCCGGATCACTTGGTTTTGTTATGTTAAGAATTTCTAACTGATCCATTACCTCTTGTTCCCCAATGACAAAAAGATGTAGAAGATCGGGATTTTCTTCGGGGAGATTAGGTTCATCATCAATCTGTGATATATCTGTGAAAGAAGTATAAAGTATATCACATTTATCTGATGGATAATTAACAATTCTTCCATTATATTTCAAAGGGGGACTAGTAGAATTATATTTGTTTAATTTGCAGACAGATTAGGCTACGCCCCACCATTTTTCCATCGGGTATATATTTTATTAATTATTTGCTATATGTTGTAAAATCTTGGAACATATATTAACAAGTAACATAAGGCATCATTTAGATAACCATAACATTCTGCATGACAGCCAACACGGGTTTCGTAGTAAACGCTAATGTGAGACACAATTAATTATAAGTATTCAAGACTTAGCTAAATCCTTGGCAAATGGTGAACAAATTGATATTATATTATTAGATTTTTCTAAAGCTTTTGATAAAGTTCCGCATCAAAGATTAATTCATAAATTAGATTATTATGGCATTAGAAATCAAAACTTAAAATGGATTACAGATTTTTTGGCAGAAAGGCAACAACAGGTTCTCTTAAATGGTACAAATTCTTCAAAATTATCCGTTGATTCTGGTGTGCCACAGGGCACTGTTTTAGGTCCAACTTTATTTCTCTTGTTTATAAATGACCTGCCTGAACATGTTGATTGTAATGTAAGGCTTTTTGCCGATGATTGTTTACTTTATAGAAAAGTCAATAATGGTACGGATGCCAATTCACTACAAAATGACCTCTCAAACTTAGAAAAATGGGAAAGTAATTGGCAAATGAACTTTAATCCTGAAAAATGTTACACAATTCATGTTACTAAAAAAACTAAACCAACAAATTTTGATTATAAACTTCACAATCATACTTTAGAGTCTGTTAAAGAAAGTAAATACTTAGGTGTAACAATAAGTAATGATCTTGACTGGGGGGCACATAATAATGATATTACTTGTAAGGCAAATAAAACATTAGGATTTTTAAGAAGAAACATGAAAAACTGCACTCAAAAAGTTAAAAGTCTTACTTACACTTCACTTGTGCGCCCGGTTATTGAATACTCCTCCCCAGTTTGGGACCCATACAAAAATAATCAGATATCTCAGGTTGAGCAAATTCAAAGAAAAGCTGCAAGATATGTACTGAACAATTATAAAGACAGATCTCCAGGGGCAGTCACAAACTTGTTAAATACATTAAAATGGGACAGTTTGGAGAGTAGGCCCAACAAATCAAGATTAAATTTACTATACAAAATTAATTGGGGGTTAGTAGAGGTTCCAAAAGACATGTTAACTAGATCTGACAGGCGTACTCGGGGGAAACATAAATTTAGGCAGTTATCAACAAACAAGGATGTATATAAATACTCTTTTTTTCCCAGAACAATAACAGATTGGAATAATCTACCTGAATCCATAGGTATGGCATCATCCCTGGAATCCTTCAAAAGTGGTCTATCCACTCTAACATTTGAAGAATCTCCAGTGACATACAGACAATAAATATAACACTGTACAACTGTATATATGTTTTTATTATATGTTATCTAAACCAAAATAGTAGAGCTTTATAAATTTTAATAGATAATAGTACATTTTATGCTCATACTTGAATGTAAGCTTTTAAACGTTTGACTTTTAAGTCCACTTTTTGCACTTGCGCACAAGTTCCGGGATGTTTTACACTCCTTTAGGAGTCTACTCCTGTATATGGAAGAAGAAGAAGAAGAAGTTTCTCTTTGTAAAAAGCTTTTGCATCTCTTACACATTTAATTACATTTTCTTAGTTTTCGATAAGTTGCCAATGGTTTGGACTATTGGTGTTTTAGCTCTATAGTGAGCACGATTTATCTTTCTAATTGCCCCTCTTTTATAGAGCTATTCATAAAGGGCTTGTCATTTGGGCGGAGGACTACTGTTTTAGTGGGGATATGTCTGTCAAATGCCTCGTTGTGGGTAGACTGCAACAATGAAAAACTTTCATTGACAGTTTTATTCGCAAAAAGGCTGTTCCAGTCAATATCTTTTATTTCTTCTGAGATTCCTATGTAGTTAACATGCTCATTGTTTCGAATCTTGCGTTTATAGCTTTTAATGTTAATATTTATGCTAATTGGACTATTGTCACTGCAGAACTCTAGTAGTATGTCAATTGCCAAAATTAGATTTGGTCGGTTTGTAATAAAAAAATCTATGCATGTTGCTGATGTGTTAGTTATCCTAGTAGGATCATGGTCAACATTTTCTAAGTTTAGTCGATAATAAATTCCCAAGATGACAACCATGATTCACTTATACATCTACATTAAGGTCACCACCCGAAAGACTGGAATGGTCAAGTTAAGAAATTGTATCCTATGTAAATTTAGGGTACACCAGATCGAAATCTCGTAGGCAGTGAACGTATTTTTACGTGACGATTGCGACTGGTTCCATTCCCCTTTTATCTTAACCAGACTTTATCATGAACCTATCAAATATATGGATCTAATTCGCAATTATTCCTCGACTGAGTACGAATGAACATACAGTTCATCGAATAAAAGAGAAGTGAACGTGTTTTACGTGACAATTGCGACTGGTTCCATTACACTTTTATCTTAGCCACACTTAATCATGAACCCATCAAATATATGGATCTTATTCCTCTAGTGAGGACGAAAGATTTAGAAGAATTTTGTATTCACATGCATTATTGTCGAAAATTTATTTACACGCACAGGAAAAATGTAAATAAAACATTAGCGTCCCTCCCTTTTCTACCCATTTTTGCTCTTTCAGATATGTCTATGGTAAAATTGTTTTAGGCTCGTGAACTGTGTATATCATGTCGTTGACCGCCTTTTTTGCAACAAACGCTGAATTTAGTCACGTGATACCGATCGCGATACTTGAAAACACAGGGTACATGCAAGATATGCACTCAGGTACATATATATATATATACGACAAAGACCAATTCAGCAAAAATGGAATTATAAAAATAAATTATTTTTGATTTAACCCTTGTTACTTAACATCTTTCTTAGCCATTATTTAAGTTTGAAATTATTGCTTATGGGCAAAACCTGTTCTATATATAGTAATGCGCATGTGCACAAAAATGTAAACACAAAACATGATTACGATAAACAGTGCATAGTAATGGAGCTGTGTCATGTATTTTGTTGTGATGATTCTTCCTTTTCATTGTGAACAGTAATGTCAGCTTGGGTGGCAACTGGGTCTTCACGAGATGGCTCTCGTTTTTTTAAGGTGGTCTTTGGTGTTTTGAATCAAAGGACGTTCGTGATGATCCATATGTACTGGATTGTGGGGCAAACTATAGAGGTAAATCCTTTTCTCTAGCTGGTGCATGCCTTGGAATCCCCATCGTTTGTCTTAATTAAGATTAGTCCATATCTTGTCCATGTGTTAGTTATTTTTTTTCATTTGTCTATTACCTTAGATAGGGATTCCATAAAATATATATTCCAGGCCTTAGGTGAAATGGGAGTTTATGGTAAACATTGTAAAACACTTTGGTCTCAACGAATCTTTATATCTTTGGTTGAAACTTTGTATGACGAATAGAAACCTGTATATAAGGTGAAGTAATTGCCTGTTATGAAATTTTAATGCACAATCACAAATAAATCTTTAATTTGTTTCTCGAGGATCAGATAGTTACTTTTAGCTATCGAAGATGGAATATATTAAACTTTATATCTGGATACTGTCTGATTTTGTTATTTCTAATTTTTAAAAAGGGTGGCAGTACTTATTAAGGCGTTCTGGATTATATCTTTTGCATTAAGGTCTTTATCCCCTTAATTAATGCCCCTATTATTATTATTATTATTATTATTATTATTATTATTATTATTATTATTATTATTATTATTATTATTATTATTATTATTATTATTATTATTATTATTATTATTTACACTTTTTTATTGACAACAAATGTCTTCAAAAATCGACTGGTTTGAAAATCGTCTACCAATGTGAAAACTTGTAAACTACGAGAAACTAGTAATTACATTTATGCACATCTCCTTATGTTCCATAACACACCTGGGGTGCTCTGTTTAATGTTATACTGAAGGCTTGCAACAAAAAACACAATTGAAATTGAAAAGGTCATTTATTTTCTTAAATGACAAAAGAAACATGTCACAAGTAAAAACAGCACTACCTGTTTACAAGTAAATGTCTGTTTAAAATTATGACTAGGTAGTGCTGCGTACTAAATAATGTCTAACAAAAAGTTAACACATAACATCAAAGGTGGGTAAAAGTGAAAAATCCCAAATGCCATTTTCTTATTAAAAAACAATAGATTACTAACTACATGTATATATATATATCTATATATATATAAATATGTACAATGGGTGTGGTGGGTGGGAAATGAAATGGATTCCTGATTACAAAAAAAAAATTGGCTGTTCCATCAATTAGGCAAGGTGGCTATTACAATAATTAAGCATTAGCTATTAAATAAATTCAACCATGGCTATTCTGATTAAAACTTAGGCTGGAATGTGCATACAAATTTTTATACATATAAAATTCATTTCTTTTTAAATACCTTTCCTTTCGTTGTTCAAAATGGCATTAAGTTTACTCAAGATAACAAAAAGAACGATGTGTCGTTTTTAACACGCAGGCCTCACTATTTAGTTACCCGTTATCCCTCCAGTGTTTTACATAATATTACCGACAAATACAGAAAAGTGACATCTGGTATAATGAAATAATGAATCCTAAAGAAAAAACGGACATGGAATAGCATATTAGTACAAATTGCAGGTTGAAAACTGCAAACAAGGTTTTACTGTAAATCTGTCAAGTCAGACTCTTCGACGTCCGCGCAAATGTATCCGAACGCACCCATTTTATTGCGTGATAAGATTATTATGAAACTAGTACATCCTGAGAAAGTTTTTGAGTTCAAATTTAAATTAACTGATATTTAATTGTACTTTATTTTGGAGGTGTACATTAATAGTTTCCTAACTTACACTAAAAAATTATTAATTTCATTAAGTGCGGTCAATAATCTATAACGCTTAATAGTGAAATGCACAGTTCCTACTAAAAGAAACTCCCCCTAAAGTACAATTTGGCATAAAAAGAAACAAAATTGAATCTTGCTTTGGTATGAATTTGCAAAAGTTGGCAAATTTCCCATTACTGCTCATATTTAAGGCTTTTCTGACAGAAGTACTATCATCTCAAGGCCTAATTATCTTAACAAGTACAATTATTGTATATGGTTACAAGTTTACAAAACAAGTTACCCCCAGCAAACATAACATTAGAACCCATGCCACCAATTTAACCGACTTAAGCCGCACGTTGACAATTGACAAATACATCTTTAAAATACTATTTTTTGCACAATAGAATGTCTACCAGTTCTAGTGTTATACATTACGACCCCTTCATTACATCCAAAACCTAAAATAGGAGTTTATTTAATTAAAGCATAATCTACTTAGTGCGGACCACTACATTTCCCAAAAATTGATAAAATGTTACATAATACAATGTTTAGGCTGAAATTTGACACCCGCATAGGTTTTGGCTCTGATAACCAATTTTAACTTTAAACATATTTATTGCCATAAAGTTGTAACACTGGATCGGATACAAGTTATCACAACTTATATTATCCTCTCCATATAACACAATGAATGCTACATATACATACATATACGTCAGCACATAATTAAATACATACATACAATAAATTTTAACATGTAAAATAAATATCATGCAACATTCAGAACAAATCTTTTATCATAGTTCAAAGTCTCGCTACCAACGAGTAGAATTTCAATGTCTATAATATCAACAATTTTAGTTTTCTAAATAACTCATCACGGGGACCAATGTACAAAGGACATTCAATAAAAAAATGAATCGAATCCTCAAATACATGACCGCAGCTACAACTTGAATAATCAATTAGGTTTACCCGAAAGAGGTCAGTATTTAGGTTGCTTGATCTATGTCTAGGTTTAGTATGTAATATATTTAGTAATCTATTACCAGCCAGATAAAATTTGAAAGTGTCCCTTTTTCTTTTAATAAAAGTCTTTTGAATATTTGGTATGATTCTTTGTTTCTTAATGATTCGTTTAAATGATTCCCCTTTTGAATAGATGAAGGAAAAAAGAGTTAATATATAGCTGTAATCTCTGTCTAGGTACTTGAAATTGATTCTGCGTTCTTAAAATCCTGACATTTTCCCTATAAAAGGGGGATAAACAATCACTTAAATATAAAGAACAGTTATTATATTTAATTTGGTGAAACAAATTCAATTTCCTTCTTTCTCTCCTAGATTGAAGCGTTTCCCATCCCGTTTCAAAATATAACGATTCAATACTCGCAAATTTTGGAAGACCAGTTATTTTTCTTGCAGCTTCGTTATGAACTTGTTCAAGTTTATTTTTATCTTGAACAGAACAGCCATCCCAAAGCTCACAAGAGTATTCTAAGATGGGGAGAATATAAGTAAATAAATATTTTTTCAAGGTTTGATCTACTTAGACTAAATTTTCTTAGCACACACAATCTAGCTGATGCGCTCTTAATTATGTTCTGTATATGAATTGTCAATTTACAGTTTGAAGAAATGTGACACCAAGATGTTTGTGATTTTCAACAATTTTTACGTTTTAATTGTTGAAAATAATATTTAGATTGTTGGTTATTCCTTGAGTTGTAAATACTATGCACTCTGTTTTACTGTGATTAAAGATAACAAGCCATTGTTCATATCAATGTTGTATTTTACAAAGGTCAGAGTTAAGAATAGTTTCAGTATCAGAAATGTTATTACAGGAACATATTAAAGATGTGTCATCGGCAAATAATCTTGCCAAACTTTCAGTTGTGTCAGCAATATCATTTATATATATTAAAAACAATAGAGAACCTAATACTGATCCCTAAGGTAATCCCCCTTTGATAATATATGTACCAGGATCTGATCAGTAAGAATTACCAATACATACTTTTTCTTTTCTCTATTACTGATGTTATTTTCAAGCCATATTAGTAGTTTTCCCGAAATTCCATATGCTTCAATTTTTTAAATTAGTCCTTTATGCCAAACACGATCAAACGCTTTAGAAATATCACAAAAAATTGAACAGACAACTTTTCTATTTTCCAATGCTATACAAATATTATGGTATATTTCTATGAGCTGATGAATAGTAGAATGTTTGTGCATGAATCCTGATTGGTATTTGAATAAAAGGGAATTTTCTAATAGAAAGTTGTATGTGTATTTGTAAATCACTCTCTCAAAAACTTTTCCAAGACAGCTTAATAAACTTGGTAATTAGTTGGATCAGGTTTTTCCCCTTTCTTGAAAAGCAGAATAACTATGGCCGATTTCCATTTTGTAGGGAATTCAGCGTGAAAAAGTGAGAAATTAAATTGTATTTGTAACGGTTTACATATACTCGCGGCCGTAAATTTCAGTAAATGATGGCTTATACGGTCTTCACCGACGGCTTTACCGAGAGGCAGACTCTGTAATACGTCTTTTATTTCATCAGATGTAATAAAGTCAATATCAATTTTCTGATCAGTACGTATTTCGAAGTCAGGGACAGTCTTTTCGGCATTTTGAATATCAGATATGGACGAAAAGAAATTATTTAAGACATTACTTTTTTCTTTGTCAGACATAACTAGATTACCACTTACATTTTCAATGAGAGGGAGATAGTACTTGATTTATACCAATTACTAAGAAATTTAACTAGTTTCCAGTAAGTTTTCGGGTTGTTCTTTTTATTCTCATCAAGATGATCATGTGCATTAAGAAAGAACTGTTAATGTGCATTTTGCATTTAGAAAGAACTGTTCACGTGCATATTTTATCATATTATTAACTTTATTTCTTTGCGTTTTGAACTTTTCAATAGCCGTTGTAGTATGCTTTCTCTTCATTAACTTATTCTTATTTCTTATCTTATTTTAGAATTAAACCAAGGTTTATCATTTGGTCTTATTGTTACAACTTTTATGGGAATACATTTTCTTGTTAGGGACAGGAATTTGTTAGAAAAGTTTTCAGTTATTTTATTGATTTCCCTTTCTCCGCTAAGAAAACTTTCCCAGTCGAATCTAGATATTTCAGTATTAAATTGGTTAAAATCGCCATGCTTATAAAGCCAGACCTCTCGTTTATAAGTTTTCTCTAAAGTAATCGCAGCTTTAATTGTTACAGAAGTTGCATCATGATCACTTACAGTTCGCTCGATTTTTAGAACAAAAGCAATGCTTATATTTCACAGTCGTCCGAAAATAAAATTGGATCAAGCAAATTATCGAAACGAGTTGGTTCAGAAATGCAGTTTTGAAGATTAAATTTCTCTTAAGTAAAATTTAACCGATGATTGGTTTCAATCAATAAATTTACGTTCAGATCACCTGTGATTTTTACCCGACTTGAGATATCTACTGCTTTCTCAATGAATGCATGAAGATTTTCCCAAAAGGGGTTAACAAATGTGCGTGGTCTATAAATAGCGCATACTAAAAGCTTATAATTCTTCAGAAAAATCTCTATCCACAACATTTCATTATTGCCAAATTCTAAATCTTGCCTGCGCGTGAAATGTAAATTCTCTGAAACATAAATTAATACACCACCCCTAAAACAGTCGCGATCTTTACGGATCGGTAAACTATAGCCAGGTAAAACCAAATCATTACTATTCACGTTTGCATCTAAATGAGTTTCTGTTACACAAACAACCGCTGAGCCATCTAATATTGTTTCTAAATAGTCGAGTATTTCTAATACTTCCTGCATTCCAATGAAATATAGATAGCTCGCCATCAGTTGAGTTGGGCCCGGGATTAGTCTCAATGTCATTGCTTAGGATCAATAGTTGTTATAAAAATAAAGTGAATGATATGTTATGAGAGAATGATTCACGCATATAAAACATACATCTACTAGAGATAAATAAAAAACACCGCGCCATTTTTTGTGAATTAAGAAATAAAAGTATTATTAGTAAGAGGGTTAGATTTGGTATAATGATTTTTAGCTTTTTGGTAACGGGTCGGATAGCGTTGAATAAACCTATTGCCATTCTATGACCAACGATGTCTTTATCCATTGTCAAACAAGGAGATATACGAGTTAAACAATTTATGGCAATAAGATGCGATTTGGCTTTGTGCAGCAAATAAGATCATATAAAAATGAATACAAAGTTGATCACAATTAAAAGTATGAGATAATAACAACAAAGCAGAAACAATGTACAACAAAACTAGACAAAATGTGGAAATTATTTCAACTACTGAGGGTGTCAATTCCCATTGATACTATGTACTTTTAACAGGGCTATTGCTTACAGATTGTAAGTAACAGATTAAGCTCGTGATACTTGGGTAATAGTCCAGATTTAATTGAATCGAAACAGTTGGAGAACTTTTTACTAAAAGGAAATTCACTACTCAATCTCGCAAGCAGTAAATAATGACCATGTTTAGTTTCAAAATATTGTGACATGTAGGAGTAACATTACCATTGAGTTTTCATTTTAACATAACATGGAGTTTTAACCACAAAAGAATAGGATTTGAGTTAAAAATAGAAGGGCAAGTTGAGCGACGTACATGAAATGTCAAAGGAGTTATAGGTGTGTTGTTTACAATATTTTAGAATCGCACATGTCACAGGTAA
The DNA here is from genome assembly GCA_944474755.1 of Limnoperna fortunei. Taxonomy (NCBI): domain Eukaryota; kingdom Metazoa; phylum Mollusca; class Bivalvia; order Mytilida; family Modiolidae; genus Limnoperna; species Limnoperna fortunei. Next base: position 45,145,251 of record OX104118.1, on the reverse strand, counting down.
CTATAAATACAAGAACATCAACAGAGACTGGAACATTTCATAAACATAAAGAACGAGTTAAAACTCACTTTTATTAACATAATACGTTTAAGAGTTTTCATTATAACCATCGATTTCAGCATCATTCAAGAGTACATGTATGTCGTCAAAACTCCATATAGTGTTAATACGGTTAGTGTTTTTACCAATGGCAAACAGCCTGCCATCATACGACCGGCAATCAGCAATTTTCTGTTTGAATCGTAGGTAGTTCTGTTTATTCATAATTTGTTGACGCCTGTGTGTAAGGTTTTCAGTTATAAAAATGTTGTTCTCATTACCTTTAAGATTTTTCTTTACAGAGAAGACACTATTTCTATGTCTATATGATGTAAAACGTGCAATTACTTGGACCTTTCCATCCTTAACTTTTCCAATAGGGTGAGTGCGTCCAAGTTCATTCAGAGTTATAGGAACACCTAGAGTTTTGTTACAAATTTCCAGAATGATATTATCAGTGTCCATTTTTCGTATGTGTTTTTGGATCTGGGCATGGGATATTGTGAAACCTCAAAGAGGTTCTTCTTGAGTATTGTTCTTGTTCATCCAGTCTATTATCAAGATCAGTGATTTGATGATGCAATTGTGTGTTAGATTCCTCCAGTTTGTCATTGATCTGCATTTGTTCAGCTAGTGTGTGTTCTAAATCATTCACAATTTGTATACCTGCTTATTTATAATATCACTTTGGGCATTCAGTAATTCATCTTGTTTGTCAATTTTCTCTTGCATGGGTTTGATATAGTCAGTAAACATTTTGTCATATTTAGCTTGAATTTTGGACCACAGGGCTTCAGTTATTTTCGGTGTCAATTTTTCAATAAAGTTATCGTCCTGTAAAACTGCACATACCAGTTCAGGAAGATTAAAGCTTACGCCAGGTGTTTTATTAATAATCTTTTCAACTTTGTTTTCATCTACCCCACCTTGGTCCAAGTTGTCAGCTGAGTAGCTTAATTTTCGTGGTTTAGTTTGACGGCCTTGCTGCATTTTAGTGGCAATTAAGAAGGTCGTCAAGGCTACAAGGATTTTTATGTTTACTAGTATCAGTGATCTTCTTTATAGTTTCTTTGTTGTTAACAAAAGTGTCACCTTTTTTTAGTGGACGCCATCTTTGTATTTTGTAAACAATCGAAATGGTCAAAGCAAAAAACATAATATATACCATATGAACTGATATCATCAATCTGCAAACTTCTTAAGTCGATAGTCCACACATTTAAGTAATAAAAGTATTTAATAGTTACATGCTCATATGTTTACTGACGGGATAAAACACACTTTAGCAGGAGCTCTCTTTAGTCGACCAGTTTCGCTGACGTATGCCAAAAAAAAAAAACAAAAAACAAAACATATTAATAATATAAACAATTAAAATGATTTACCTTCTTTGTGTTCCAGTTTTATTATAAGTAATAGAATTGCCACTTAAAGGTATTGGACCATCATTGATTTTGGACTCTTCGGCTATATTAAATTGGATGCTTTTACTTTTCCTAGAAAAGTTACAATTATTTCAAATAAAGTGACACTTTTGTCCTATCAAAATATGCACCGGGTCGGCATTCTGTCAAAATTTCCCAAAATGTATCATTGCACATAAGAAAAAACGCTCAACCTGTAGTGCATAAAAACTACTTTCTACTTTCACTTTCTATGTCAGTCCAAAAACAGTGATTGTCCTTAATAGACTCAACATTTTTATGTTAATTTAAAATTCATAAAACTTTACACTCATGTTTACTAGTAGATTCAGCTTTCCAAAAATACAAAAAAAAACCCAAATTTATTCTGGTATCATGTGCGGTTACAAGTCAATTAGGCAAAAGTGAACTGGTCTTTCGAATAGTACTACTTTTTGAGTACAACCTATGGACTGGTTCCTAGTATTTTGGTGGTCCTATAACTAATATGGCTAGCAGAATTTTATAACGATGTTAACAAATTAATATATAAATAAATTATTATAATAAATCGCGAAATAAAAAAAATTGCTATATCTTAAACAATTATACACTAAACTATTTTTCCAACAATAATTACGAGAATCAACTCGCAAACAATATAGTAATTACACAGAATGTATTTTGGGTACGAGTACGGGTTACACATATTAGTCCGCACCAGACACCGGGCCGGATTTACATTTTAAAATCTGCATACATATATTTATGCTGGTACTAGTTAAACTTTGATACTTACATTGAAATATGTACAAGAAAATATACAGAGAAAAATTAAGTTTATTTTAATATGTAGCAATTTTAACGTTTAACAGTGATGAAACAACTAAATTTTGACAGTAAAATAAATCTAGCAGGCATTTTTTTCAGCTTAGCCTTTTATGATATTAAAAAACCAAAAGTTTCAAAAAATTTACTTGCATAAGAAGTGTCTGAAAATGTAAGGTTGGAATAAATCATTTTTGTACAATAATAGCGAATGTGGAAAATACGTATGCATTCGCTGAATCACAGGAAAACCAAAAAAAAGTACCGAGAAGTAAGTAAATCTTTATTTGTTTTGTTTGTTTGAATGGTGTTTTAACGCCACTTTCAGCAATTTTTCAGCTATTTCATGGCGTCCAGTTTTTATTGGGGGAGGAAGCCGGAGTACCCGGAGAGAACCCCCGACCTGCGGTAGGAAAACTGGCAATCCTTGTCAATTAAGATTGGAGTCGAGTAAATCTTTTTTTGTAAATCTTTACAAAACGTCTATGTCTTTATGGCGTAAATGGTTAGCTCGGAGATTTTAAGCATTCGGCTTAACGCTTGTTCGCATCCCGATGTCTTAAATATGTTTTTTGTGTTTGTGGTTTTTTATTTTTATGTTTCTTTTTTATTTTAATTGTGCTATGGTTGCATTTATCGTTCCCTATTTGTCACATAGTTAAGTCTGCATAGTTTGTGCAAAAAGTCCACTTGTCATTTGATTGGGTACTTGTCGAACATTTAAGTATTGATTACGGAATATTTAATTTTTTTTTTATACGTATAAACACGAAAGACAAAACGATAAAAATGCAGAAGTCATTTTCATTAGAGTAAAATATCCTAAGAGATTACATCTTTATATGTCCAACTAGATGTTAATTTACACCTTAATTTTTTTAGACGAAATAATTCTAGATTTTCGTTTGTTAGATTGTTGACAGATGTTTAAGCAACTTTCAGCAATTTTTCAGACCAGGCCTCGGGTAGGATTTCAGATTTGAGGACTGCATTGTTTACGGCGAGGGGTCTAGGGACTGGTTTAGGTCCCAAGCAAGTCCATTTCCAATTTAGCCCACTGGAAAAGGCTCTAGGGGGGAAGACTCACCAGGAAACTACATACTTTTCTTATTTAACTCTTCTTACAAATTTAAGTCATGAAATAGCTTAAGTCAGTTTTTTATTATTTTTTTCTGGGGGGAGGGCTTTGCAAAATGGGGGTGCACATGCAACCAGTACACACCCCTTGTCTACGGCCTTGTATGACGCATACACGTCTTATTTTCGAAATAAAACGTCTGGGTGAATGTGGCATATTTGGTTACCAGCAGCTTGTGAACATTACAGACCACACAACAATGGTTCGAATCCCTGTGGTGTTTGTTCATTTTCTATCGTGCATGCTTTTATTTAGAGGAAAGGTTTTTAAAATATATTTAACAACATCAGAGAATATAAAGGATTTTAACAGAAACTACGAGTTTTGAAGTCCTTGTACGTAAGTATATATTTTAAGTATAAATAGATATAATTTTACGAATTGGCGAAAAAAAGTACCTTTTAAACTTTTACAAAAAAAAAAGATATACAATGTATTGTGTTCGTTATTGTACAATTGTATAACAGTTTGTCCAATCAATATCGTCGCACGAAAATGCTGATTTTACTTCATGGGGTGCACGGCAACCTCCTCCATTTTTTCTAGAAAATCTTAGTAAAGATCCTATTGATGGTAAAATTAACAGTAGTTTCTTTTAATATTAACTATTAATTTCAATAATTTTAAAAACAATATTGAAAGACTTATACTTTCACTATCACATCTATTTATTTTTTAAATAAAATGTTTCTTACAAGGGGAAGACCTGGAAATTTTCAACTATTAATAGAAATTTAAATTTTGTCTGCTCGCGAGCCGAGCTAAACGAGCGAAAAGGCATAACATATTTCTATCAGAGGTTAAAGATCACACAAGTTTCCCATTACTGATTTCTTCCGTTAACCATAACTTTCACATCGCGATATCCTAGAGACTCTCCATTGTTTAAGATAATCGAATCCAATTATCCCGACATCCAATCCGAACCCCGGAAACAAGACCGTGTAACAAGAATATTGTTATGTTACTATAACAACGTTCTTGTTTTTCATAGGTTTTGATTGGATGACGCAACGAGCACAGATGTGTACGCGTGAGCTTATCTGTACCATAAATCAGCCATTTACAGAAGAATTATACCTTTATTATCAAATCTAAGTATAAACTGTTAATACAGTTTTTGATTAAACGAGTTCCTTATAGACAAAAAGGAAATTAAATATTTATTAAAGAAGGTAGTACTTTTTTTAACCAGTTTTGTCCAAAAATATCAATAATTAACCCAGACCCGTTACTTTAAATCAGTTTTCGCCCGGATCTCTTTCCAATAAGTATTGTGATTAAAACTGTTGAAGAAAAAGTGATTAACAAAATTTATTGATACCTTGCCATTATCAAAATCAACGATTTGTGTATGAAAAGAATTCTTTTAACGAGAAAAAAAATTGTTGATACTTACTAAAAACATCTTCAGACTGAAAGCAGAAATGAAAAAAATAAATTATCGAAACCATGGAAGCACGTGAAGTGTATCGCGCATGCGCTAGATAGCAACACAATAAGGTCAAATTTTTATGCCCTGTCTATATGCTAAAATTACTGCAAAGATGGGTTATTTTCAAGAGGAGCTTAAATGGTCATTACCCTACATTGCCCTTTTTATAACATTTAAAATGTTATATACCTTGTTTGGAGGCATTAAAGCACATCTTTCATGCCAAGATACATTGTTTCAACAGTGCCTTTTGGTGGGGGATCAGTTATGGTGTGGGCTGTATCTCACAATATTGCAAACTGCATCAGGTAACAATCAATGGCAACCTTAATGGCGAAAAGTACACCCGAGACATGCTTACACCTGTTGTTGTGCCTCATTTTGCAAACCACCTGTTAGAGTCAATACATGTTTTCATGGATGACAACGCTAGACCTCATCGTTCCAGGGCAGTAAGGGCATATCTGGAGAACGAAGCTGTTACCAATCTTCCGTGGCCTGCAAGAAGTCCAGATCTCAACTCAATAGAGCATCAATGGAGTCAATTGGGTAGGCGATTACAAGCTCTGGAACATCCTCCACAGAACTTGCAATATTTAGAAGCTCAATTACACCGAGAATGGGGACAGATAACGCTTCAACAAATTAGAACCCTACTTACAGGATACGACGCAGGGTTGCAGCAGTCATTCGTTCCAAACGGTGGATATACCCGAGAGCTCATTATCAATTAAGTGTTTATGAATGAAATTTTCAAGTGTGATTGCACAATTAAATAGCAGTTTAGAGTTTTCGGTGACAAAACTTTTTGAAGACTATGTGAAAGAGTAAAGACCGTCTATATTTTGATGAAATGATATGTAAATAAAATAATAGTTTTTTGGGGGGAGTCGCCGGAGTTTACACTTTGATAATTTCCTAATACACAGTGTTTAATCCTTATAATTCTGTGAATTAATCGCTGCGATTTTTAAAACAGCAAAAACAGTTACAGAAACCTATCTAGACCTCAAAACGTACCTAGGCCGGAAAGCGTAGGGATATGCAAAACATAGTACCAAAGGAATCGCGGTTCTGTAGAATATTGATAGAAAAAAAAACCAAAATGAAACGCTAAATTGTATTTATATTATATTTTGTTTGAAATCTCAATCGATTTAATTGGAAATCATTGGGGCAGAGAAAACATTGCCCCCTCTCCCTGGCGATACGCTAGGAGGACGCCATCTTGTTTACATTGGATACTGAAAGTAGTCCGCTCAGAGGAAATATCGATGTATAAATTATCTTAGAAGACGCCATTTAAGTGTTTTTATCCAATCAAAGCACTTAATATAAATAAATTACAGCATGAATAGAATTATTATAGGATTAAACACAGGGTTTTAGGAAATTATCAATGTGTAAACTCCGGCGACTCACTCACAAACTAATGTTTACACATTGATAATTTCCTAAAACACAGTGTTTAATCCTTATAATTCTGTGAAATAATCATTGCGATTTTTAAAGCAGCAAAAACAGTTACAGAAACCCGTCTAGACCTCAAAACGTACCTGTGCCGGAAAGCGTAGGGATATGCAAAACGTAGTACCAAAAGGAATCGCGTTTCTGTAGATATTGATTGGAAAAAAAAAACAAAACGAAACACTAAATTGTATTTATATTATATTTTATTTGAAATCTCAATCGATTTAATTAGAAAACATCGGGGCAGAGAAAACATTCTCCCCTCTCCCTGACGATACGCTAGGAGGACGCCATCTTTTTTACATTGGATACTGAAAGTAGTCCGCTCAGAGGAAATATTGATATATAAATTATCTGAGAAGACGCCATTTAATTGTTTTTATCCAATCAAAGCACTTAATATAAATAAATTACAGCATGAATAGAATTATTAAAAAATGAAAGTAAATCAGTTGCGAAAGTTATAAAGTATATACATCTTGTCTGTCCTGATTTATGGAAAACATTGTTGTAACCAATAAAAGCTGTTTTGAGTTGAAAATTTAGATGACTCTCGATTTCCATGTGATCGAAATCTCTTAAAAATGTCTGACATAAGCAAAATTACCTCAGGAAAACTCAGTTATGAAAGATCTTACGTGCAATAGACCAAATTGTTGAGTTTGTGCATATTTAATCGAAGGATCGGAATTCCGGTTCAAAATGGAAACGTTTTCAAAATCAAAAATAATTATACTTGTGCATCCAACAATTTATATACGTCATCACATGCAAAGGATATCACGAAAATTCAATAGGACAAACCGGCATGACATCACGGCATCGCATGACTGTACATTGGCAACAAATTCGTGATATCAATACTAGACAAATAACACCAAGCGAGCATATTGAATTGTGTGCCGGACATTCTTTTCCTAATTTTGCTAATTTCCCATTTTATCAATGTGCAGACTCTACGACAGAAGAACAAATTATTCATCCGTAAACATCGGCCACGTCTCAAAAGTGCCGTTTCCGATTTTAACCTCACCTGACGGTGTCAATGAGCCGAAACTATAACCATACTTCATACTATGGTTACGTTATTGATGATTTTATATCATGAAAGGTAAAACAACAAAATTGTCATATCTGACATGTATACTGTGACGTCACGTTACGGTGACGTCAATCTACATGACGTCACGCCGATGTACGTTTCGTGTACTCATAGCGTATGTAATGTCGGGCATCTGGATTCGAGTTTTCCCATCAGAGGAGAGGGATGTTAGATCGTTGATGAGTAATCCTGGACCACGCAATATATCTCCATGCGGTGTAAACCCTGTAGTGTAATTCATGTTTATGTTCACTCTGAATCTGATGTATAAAAATCGTTATTGATACAAACAGGTGAAAGAAAATTATAAAATATTATAATTAAAAAATCATGTAACGGTTTGAACTTCTTTATCCCCGGGATCTAACCCAATCTTCAATCGCCTTCATCTCGTATTGTATCTATCAATTAGTTGAAAGTATAATATACATGCAACCAAGTGTCGTGTGTCAATTATCGTCCATCGCTAGTTGAACAAGGGAATGAAAAACTTTCATTTATAATTCTATAGTCGGGGCGCCGCTACTGTATCTTTGTAAACCTGCATGTTCTTACATAATTCAAGACATCTGTCTTTTAAATAAAATCATATAATTGGCACTTTCAATGCGGCACAAAAATTGCAGTATTTTATAATAGGCTGTCACAAAAAAAAACAACGTGACAAAACATAATTTAAAGAACTATAATGTACCTCGTATAAGCAGACATTTATGATGTCAGAGTCAGGTAAGTCCGATGTTTTAGTTGTCTTCCTGAGTATGTCTCGTAAAAGCAGACACTGTCGAGTATTTTTAGAAATTACAAAAAATCAGGCTTATGTCGATTTCTTCGTTTTGTTTGTTTGGGACCTATATTTCACATGAAATATGAAAAAAAATGTTTTCACGTCACTTTAACATGCAAGCTACATGTAGTTTTCTGTGAAGTTGAATTTAGATCGTAATGAGACTGGTACACATAGGCCAGAGCTAATTAATGCCAAAAAACGTGGAAGGTTTCGACAAATATGCGCCGAGTGAGATATCAGTGTATTCCAGACATATTCGCTTGTTATATTATAAGTTATTATATTCTATCACGGGAAGGAAATCACTTCAGAAATAATCCCCCAACTCTAAATTAAAAATTCATATAGTTTAGGACATAATATTGAGCAATACATAGAGTTAGTTAATTCATATTTAATCAAATAATGGGAACAACGATATTTTGCACTATAATTCACATAAATTTGCAAGTTGTTAGACATGCAGAAAAGTTCCCAAAATATCAACTATTTAAAGATTCATTCATTATTTCATATATAAGAAGTCCTAACTAAGATACAAACAGTCATATTTTAACACAGAAATTTCGAGGTCGCATGTTTATCGGAAGCTAGTGATTATGCCTACCAATAAAAAAGAATTGACAAGACACAATTTACATTCTAGATTTGCCTTATTTGTAATCTGGTCTACATTTTTTATCTATTAATAAAATAAAAATACGACAGGTACAGAACAATGTAGAGAAAAATTCTTTATGTAGGTAAAAAGTTATTGATAATTTAAAAATATGTTTAAATAATGTTTTGTTCCTATTTGAAACTGCAACGTTCCACTTTTTGTTCACGTTCGTTCTCATGCGAAAAATGGCACAGAACAAATAAATACAACAGAAAAAATGAAAAAGCGCTACGCATAGAAAAAGTTATTTAAGTTTAAAACGTTTGCTGACGGTTTCAAAGGGAAATAGGACAATTCTACTTTTTTCAAGAGTAGAAATAATCCCAAGTTCCCATGTGAAAAATGAAATTCCAATGGGAACTTACAAAATTTTCCAAGGAAACAATCGTCGTTTTCTGGCATTTATAAGACTGGTGCATACAAAACGCCAGAGTCGTTTTGCTTTGCCATGTTATGTTGAATGATATTGGTATATACGGACGGCGACTTTACTCCAGTGCAATCTATAATACAACTACAACTACAAATAAATTACGTCTTCGGAACCGCTCGAACCCAAAACGTTAGACTTAATATCAACACCAACAACAACAAAGATTCTCATGAAGTTCAATTCATACATTTTGTTTAATGATGTTGCGAATTGAAAGTTTATTTCCCACATGATAATTTTCTTAATTCTTTTTTAGAGTAAAAACCGGGATATACATTTCTAAAAAATCACATTCGCTGCTTTAATATTTTGAACTACTAAGAAAAATAGCAAAGAAAACCGACCGAACAAAAGGGCCAATGTAAAGGGACAGTTACAAATCCGGATATAGACAAACGCAACATAAAACCAAAAACACAAAAAATAGAAAGAGAGTAACCCGAACCCAATAAAAACCATAGGTGCACTGGTGCTCCGGACGAGTAAGCGGTGCCTGCCTCTAATTAGACACACGTCGAGTTACCCATTGAATTCTCGTTTTTGTTTAGAAAAATACGCTTGGAAAAATAGTTGATCGCTAGCTTAAAATTTTAGTGAAAAATCCTTTGACAAATTATGAACATGATGTTACTGATTATGGAATGTCAGTTTATGTGCAGAATTGTCTCCAAGTTTTTAAACGTTTTCCTGAAAAGAACTAAGGATTATGGTTTTAGTTCTTTTCAGGAAAACGTTTAAAAATTTAGAAACAATTATTTACCGTGGTTGCTCAAAATGTGAAAACCAACATTGAAGATAACATCCTATGCAAATAGCGCTGTAGTTTCAGATAAGAGGATTGTGAAAATTTTAGCACATGAAAAACAGTACTGACACTGTCGGCTATGTTCGGCGCTAAATAAGGACACTTCGCATATGACGAATTGTAGCAATCAATTAGAAACACAATTTTCCGTGGCATCTGTTTTAGGTGTGCTACTAGCAAGTAAGAAAAAAACACAATGAAATGGAAGACATCGCCCATTCCCTAGATATGCAAAAGTGGAGCGTCGCCACTTTCTTGGAATACCTTGTTCCCTTCCTGTTTCCCGATGAGTGTCGGTTCTTTATTTACAAAATATGACTGCAAGATTTCAAAGCAATTTTTATAGATTTGGCTCAAAAACCATGCTTAAGAATTCGAAAGAATGCACCAGTTTGATGAGGTTTTTTTTATGTCAGCTGACTGTTCATGCAAAAATTGACAAAATATATGATGAAGCTTTATAGTAATCGATAGTCAATATCTTCCGAGCTCACAATAAATCATAAAAAATGGAGTAGACAGTTTACGCCTTTTTGACGCATTTTTTTCTACTCATTGAACAGTCTTGAATCCCCATAGCGCTGATCTATGTGTTAGAAAAGACGTGACAGCTTTTTCAAACATATCTATTTGGCTGTAACAACCCGGTTTGTAATAAAGTTGCACTTTGTAATAAAAAATTCAAATAAGTATTTTTTTTCAATTTTCTTTGTTCTCGTCACCAAATCAATCCATAAAACCCAAAAAGAAAACAAGTCGATCTTTTAACTATTTAATATCACGTTTTAAGGAAATGTTTGTTTTATTACAAAGTGCTTTTAAGCTATCAACCCAGTTTGTAATAAAGTTGCAGTTTGTAATAACCCACTTTGTAATAAAGGCAAAATCCACATAGTGGAGATTTTTTTTATGAACATAATATGTATAGAATGTACTTCAATAAATATATTAAATCTGTTCATTTCCAAGGCATCTTAACTTAGAAACTTGTTATGTTATTACAAACCGCGTTGAAGGTGTCAACCCAGTTTGTAATAAAGTTGCAGTTTGTAATAACCCACTTTGTAATAAAGGCAAAATCCACATAGTGGAGATTGTTTTTATGAACATAGTATGTATAGAATGTACTTCAATATATATATTAAATCTTTTCACTCTTAAAGCATTTAATTTGGAAACTTTTACTTTTTTACGTTATTACAAATCGCGTTGAAGGTGTCAACCCAGTTTGTAATAAAGTTGCAGTTTATAATAACACACTTTGTAATAAAGGCAAAATCCACAAAGTGGAGATTGTTTTGATGAACATAGTATCTATAGAATGTAGTTCAATAAATATATTAAATCGTTTAACTCTCAAAGCATTTAATTTGGAAACTTTTACTTTTTTACGTTATTACAAACCACATTGAAGGTGCCAACCCAGTTTGTAATAAAGCTGCAGTTTGTTATAACATTATAACTCACTTCGTAACAAAGGTAAAATCGATAGAGTTGCGATTGTTTGGATAAGCTTAGTATGTATAGAATGTACTTCAATAAATATATTAAATCTGTTCATTTCCAAGGCATTTTAACCGAGAAACTTTTTATGTTATTACAAACCGCGTTGAAGGTGTCAACCCAGTTTGTAATAAAGTTGCAGTTTGTAATAACCCACTTTGTATCAAAGGTAAAATCCACAGACTTGCGATTGGTTGGGATGAACTAATTATGTATAGAATGTACTTCAATAAATATATTAAATCTGTTCATTTCGAAGGCATCTTAACTTAGAAACTTGTTACGTTATTACAAACCTCGTTTAAGGTGTCAACCCAGTTTGTAATAAAGTTGCAGTTTTTAATAACACACTTTGTAATAAAGGCAAAATCCACAAAGTGGATATTGTTTTTATGAACATAGTATGTTTAGAATGTACTTCAATAAATATATTAAATCTTTTCACTCTTAAAGCATTTAATTTGGAAACTTTTACTTTTTTACGTTATTACAAACCGCGTTTAAGGTGTCAACCCAGTTTGTAATAAAGTTGCAGTTTTTAATAACACACTTTGTAATAAAGGCAAAATCCACAAAGTGTAGATTGTTTTTATGAACATAGTATCTATAAATGTAGTTCAATAAATATATTAAATCGTTTAACTCTCAAAGCATTTAATTTGGAAACTTTTACTTTTTTACGTTATTACAAACCACATTGAAGGTGCCAACCCAGTTTGTAATAAAGCTGCAGTTTGTAATAACCCACTTCGTAACAAAGGTAAAATCGACAGAGTTGCGATTGTTTGGATGAACTTAGTATGTATAAAATGTACTTCAATAAATATATTAAATCTGTTCATTTCCAATGCATTTTAACTTAGACACTTTTTATGTTATTACAAACCGCGTTGAAGGTGTCAACCGAGTTTGTAATAAAGTTGCAGCTTGTAATAACCCACTTTGTATCAAAGGATAAATCCACAGAGTTGAGATTTTTTGGATGAACTTAGTATGTATAGAATGTACTTTAATAAATATATTAAATCTGTTCATTTCCAATGCATTTTAACCGAGAAACTTTTTATGTTATTACAAACCGCGTTGAAGGTGTCAACCCAGTTTGAAATAAAGTTGCAGTTTGTAATAACCCACTTTGTATCAAAGGTAAAATCCACAGACTTGCGATTGGTTGGGATGAACTAAGTATGTATAGAATGTACTTCAATAAATATATTAAATCTGTTCATTTCGAAGGCATCTTAACTTTGAAACTTTTTATGTTATTACAAACCGCATTGAAAGTGTCAACCCAGTTTGTAATAAAGTTGCAGTTTGTAATAACCCACTGTAATAAAGGCAAAATGCACATATTGGAGATTGTTTTTATGAACATAGTATGTATAGAATGTACTTCAATAAATATATTAAATCGTTTAACTCTCAAAGCATTTAATTTGGAAACTTTTACTTTTTTACGTTATTACAAACCACATTGAAGGTGCCAACCCAGTTTGTAATAAAGCTGCAGTTTGTTATAACTCACTTCGTAACAAAGGTAAAATCGACAGAGTTGCGATTGTTTGGATAAGCTTAGTATGTATAGAATGTACTTCAATAAATATATTAAATCTGTTCATTTCCAAGGCATTTTAACCGAGAAACTTTTTATGTTATTACAAACCGCGTTGAAGGTGTCAACCCAGTTTGTAATAAAGTTGCAGTTTGTAATAACCCACTTTGTATCAAAGGTAAAATCCACAGACTTGCGATTTGTTGGGATGAACTAATTATGTATAGAATGTACTTCAATAAATATATTAAATCTGTTCATTTCCAAGGCATCTTAACTTAGAAACTTGTTATGTTATTACAAACCGCGTTGAAAGTGTCAACCCAGTTTGTAATAAAGTTGCAGTTTTTAATAACACACTTTGTAATAAAGGCAAAATCCACAAAGTGGAGATTGTTTTTATGAACATAGTATCTATAAATGTAGTTCAATAAATATATTAAATCGTTTAACTCTCAAAGCATTTAATTTGGAAACTTTTACTTTTTTACGTTATTACAAACCACATTGAAGGTGCCAACCCAGTTTGTAATAAAGCTGCAGTTTGTAATAACCCACTTCGTAACAAAGGTAAAATCGACAGAGTTGCGATTGTTTGGATGAACTTAGTATGTATAAAATGTACTTCAATAAATATATTAAATCTGTTAATTTCCAATGCATTTTAACTTAGACACTTTTTATGTTATTACAAACCGCGTTGAAGGTGTCAACCGAGTTTGTAATAAAGTTGCAGCTTGTAATAACCCACTTTGTATCAAAGTATAAATCCACAGAGTTGAGATTTTTTGGATGAACTTAGTATGTATAGAATGTACTTTAATAAATATATTAAATCTGTTCATTTCCAAGGCATTTTAACCGAGAAACTTTTTATGTTATTACAAACCGCGTTGAAGGTGTCAACCCAGTTTGAAATAAAGTTGCAGTTTGTAATAACCCACTTTGTATCAAAGGTAAAATCCACAGACCTGCGATTGGTTGGGATGAACTAATTATGTATAGAATGTACTTCAATAAATATATTAAATCTGTTCATTTCGAAGGCATCTTAACTTTGAAACTTTTTATGTTATATACAAACCGCATTGAAAGTGTCAACCCAGTTTGTAATAAAGTTGCAGTTTGTAATAACCCACTGTAATAAAGGCAAAATGCACATATTGGAGATTGTTTTTATGAACATAGTATCTATAGAATGTACTTCAATAAATATATTAAATCGTTTCACTCTCAAAGCATTTAATTTGGAAACTTTAACTTTTTTACGTTATTACAAACCGCATTGAAGGTGCCAACCCAGTTTATAATAAAGTTGCAGTTAGTAATAACACATTTTGTAACAAAGGTAAAATCCACAGACTTGCGATTGTTTGGATGAACTTAGTATGTAAAGAATGTACCTCAATAAATATATTAAATCTGTTCATTTCCTAGTCATCTTAACTTAGAAACTTTTTATGTTATTACAAACCGCGTTGAAAGTGTCAACCGAGTTTGTAATAAAGTTGAAGCTTGTAATAACCCACTTTGTATCAAAGGATAAATCCACAGAGTTGAGATTTTTTGGATGAACTTAGTATTTATAGAATGTACTTTAATAAATATATTAAATCTGTTCATTTCCAAGGCATTTTAACCGAGAAACTTTTTATGTTATTACAAACCGCGTTGAAGGTGTCAACCAGTTTGAAATAAAGTTGCAGTTTGTAATAACCCACTTTGTATCAAAGGTAAAAACCACAGACTTGTGATTTGTTGGGATGAACTAAGTATGTATAGAATGTACTTCAATAAATATTTTAAATCTGTTCATTTCGAAGGCATCTTAACTTTGAAACTTTTTATGTTATTACAAACTGCGTTGAAAGTGTCAACCCAGTTTGTAATAAAGTTGCAGTTTGTAATAACCCTCTGTAATAAAGGCAAAATGCACATAGTGGAGATTGTTTTTATGAACATAGTATCTATAGAATGTACTTCAATAAATATATTAAATCGTTTCACTCTCAAAGCATTTAATTTGGAAACTTTAACTTTTTTACGTTATTACAAACCGCATTGAAGGTGCCAACCCAGTTTATAATAAAGTTGCAGTTAGTAATAACACATTTTGTAACAAAGGTAAAATCCACAGACTTGCGATTGTTTGGATGAACTTAGTATGTAAAGAATGTACCTCAATAAATATATTAAATCTGTTCATTTCCTAGTCATCTTAACTTAGAAACTTTTTATGTTATTACAAACCGCGTTGAAAGTGTCAACCGAGTTTGTAATAAAGTTGAAGCTTGTAATAACCCACTTTGTATCAAAGGATAAATCCACAGAGTTGAGATTTTTTGGATGAACTTAGTATTTATAGAATGTACTTTAATAAATATATTAAATCTGTTCATTTCCAAGGCATTTTAACCGAGAAACTTTTTATGTTATTACAAACCGCGTTGAAGGTGTCAACCAGTTTGAAATAAAGTTGCAGTTTGTAATAACCCACTTTGTATCAAAGGTAAAAACCACAGACTTGTGATTGGTTGGGATGAACTAAGTATGTATAGAATGTACTTCAATAAATATTTTAAATCTGTTCATTTCGAAGGCATCTTAACTTTGAAACTTTTTATGTTATTACAAACTGCGTTGAAAGTGTCAACCCAGTTTGTAATAAAGTTGCAGTTTGTAATAACCCTCTGTAATAAAGGCAAAATGCACATAGTGGAGATTGTTTTTATGAACATAGTATCTATAGAATGTACTTCAATAAATATATTAAATCGTTTCACTCTCAAAGCATTTAATTTGGAAACTTTAACTTTTTTACGTTATTACAAACCGCATTGAAGGTGCCAACCCAGTTTATAATAAAGTTGCAGTTAGTAATAACACATTTTGTAACAAAGGTAAAATCCACAGACTTGCGATTGTTTTAATGAACTTAGTATGTAAAGAATGTACCTCAATAAATATATTAAATCTGTTCATTTCCCAGTCATCTTAACTTAGAAACTTTTTATGTTATTACAAACCGCGTTGAAAGTGTCAACCGAGTTTGTAATAAAGTTGAAGCTTGTAATAACCCACTTTGTATCAAAGGATAAATCCACAGAGTTGAGATTTTTTGGATGAACTTAGTATTTATAGAATGTACTTTAATAAATATATTAAATCTGTTCATTTCCAAGGCATTTTAACCGAGAAACTTTTTATGTTATTACAAACCGCGTTGAAGGTGTCAACCAGTTTGAAATAAAGTTGCAGTTTGTAATAACCCACTTTGTATCAAAGGTAAAAACCACAGACTTGTGATTGGTTGGGATGAACTAATTATGTATAGAATGTACTTCAATAAATATTTTAAATCTGTTCATTTCGAAGGCATCTTAACTTTGAAACTTTTTATGTTATTACAAACTGCGTTGAAAGTGTCAACCCAGTTTGTAATAAAGTTGCAGTTTGTAATAACCCACTGTAATAAAGGCAAAATGCACATAGTGGAGATTGTTTTTATGAACATAGTATCTATAGAATGTACTTCAATAAATATATTAAATTGTTTTACTCTCAAAGCATTTAATTTGGAAACTTAAACTTTTTTACGTTATTACAAACCGCATTGAAGGTGCCAACCCAGTTTGTAATAAAGTTGCAGTTAGTAATAACACATTTTGTAACAAAGGTAAAATCCACAGACTTGCGATTGTTTGGATGAACTTAGTATGTAAAGAATGTACCTCAATAAATATATTAAATCTGTTCATTTCCTAGTCATCTTAACTTAGAAACTTTTTATGTTATTACAAACCGCATTGAAAGTGTCAACCAAGTTTGTAATAAAGTTGCAGTTTGTAATAACCCACTTTGTAATAAAGGCAAAATCCAATATGTTTATTTGTCTAGACCTCCTTGATGTCATTCTTTATCATTCTTATACTCATATTATTGACCAAATATGACGTACAATACCCTGGCTGGGTCAGTTGTGCCCAAATTGCGATAAGTATGTATGTCCTAAAAGGTTGAATTAGGTCGTCAGACAATTCAACAGATGATCTGCCCGCAAACAATAGTAATATTGTGCATCGTGTGGGGAAAATATTAATATTAAGTTTGCAATAACACTGCTTTAGGTTTCAATGTAAAAAAGGTAATGGGATATGGTGTACTCGACACAGCTTGCATATATGTACAGCAGAAATGTAAATTCACATTGAAAATTAGCATGCAGTCCAGTAGGATTTAGATGAGTACGATGCTCAGGTTCCTTCAGTAGACTTAATTTTACTACCTAACCAGTCCCTCCATTTTCTGTTAGCCATCGTTAACGATTTCTTGTTTGTTTTTGGTACTACTGGAATCTGAAGATAGAAGTATGAGGGTTTGTGCCATTAAAACTATTTTAGCATAACATTTCTGAAAAGCCTGTAACAAGTCAAAACCATTGCCTACTTTTTCGGACATTAAAATTGATCACCCCTATTCTTAATTATGTTACAGGTATAACCTTTATTTAGTCACCATAACTTCATTGAAGTGTTTTATATTGCTACACTTTAGGCATCAAATAAAACAAGAAATATGTAAGCAAATGCTCAATAGTTAAACCCTGCTTTCACAACTATGTATTGTGTCTGTTCGGTAAACAGGAAGTAAATATCCAATGGAGTTAAAATCTTATCCCACATCATGTTCATATAAAGCTTCATCGAAATATCAGCAACTAAGAGTAATTGTTGCTGAGTTATGAGTGAAAGCATGACGGAAAAAATAATAAAGTTTTCAGTAGACAGGTAGTAGATGTCCAATGGATGAAAGGACGTATCCCATCATCAATACATCATGTATGTTCATGTCCTAGGAGTAACAGTTGCTGAGTTATAAGTGAATAAAAAGTGTGACAGAATCAAAAAGTGAAAGAAAGTTTTTTGGTAAATAGGAAGTAGATTTCCGATGGACCTATAAACGTATCCCACAAAGCAGTGGGAGCGAAATACGAATACGGAACTACAGAAACACGGAACAACGGAACTACGGACGGTAAAACAGTATACCCCCTCTTCGTCGAAGCGGAAGCGGCGGTATAACTTCAACACAATGGGTTAAAGCTGCATGCAATATATCATGAACATGCAGCATGTAGTTTCCCGAAATGCGACCAACGTTTTCTGTGACGCCTCCAGACGCAGAAAACCGCAAGACGACGGAAAGTGCTAAAGTGACCCCATATGTCGTTCTGCAATACCTTGCAGACGAAATTATAAAGAACTTTTTTGTCAACATCAAAACAGTTTTCATTTTCTCAGTTCGCCAAATTATGGGCATATTGAATTACTCTTAACATCGATACCGAAACCCCGAAAAGTTTCTTAGTTTGAAAGTGAAATTTTACGTAGTTGTGTAAATTAACAGAGAAATAAATCACGAGCCTTAAAGCTTCTATTGAGAGCTATCGAAAACCATTTCGATCCGTAAAGACATCTTGCATTATTCAAATAGAAGATAATGAGATGTAGAAAAAGTTTATGTAACACAACCTGCTATATAAACGGCAGTTTAACAAATCCGCAACAGAAAACAGCCAGCAGCCTCCAATGCAACCATTGGTCACTGTTCGTTGTTTTGCATTTGACTCTGATTATAAATATAGTGTGTATGATTCAAAACCAATCCCAAAATGTCAAAAGACCCCCTTCTTGACAAAGAACAAATTACATTTAAGTCGACGAGTACAAACTTCAGCTTTGATGAAGATTCATGGCTTAGGCACATATAAAATGTGGCGGCTTTTTTTGGGCCCAATCTTCCCCCTATTTATAATCAATAACAAAGCACAAAAATAATACACAATTAAATCAAATCGATGAAAGTTCAATTCAACAAGAAAGGATCTGACACATAAGACAACAAGGAAAAAACTGGACGTAGATGAAGTCTCTTAAGAACACAGTTACTGACAGCTAATTTAGAAACATCTATCGACTGATGTAAAAATCAAGTATATCGACTTTAAATCAAACACAACACTTCAAACAGTTAATGATTTAGTGATGTGTCATAACACAAAACCGATACAATTGATCGCTGTAACGCTCAAAAAAGTATAAAAAAGGCATAAACATTTTACATTAAATATAGGTAATAACAAAACTACTGAACTTGGAGGATCAATTTCAAATGTCCGAGAGAAAATTGAAAACAAGGTAGACATACCGGAGAAATTGAAGGTCGCAATAATCCTGGCTTGGTACAGGCATTTCAAAAGAAATTGTGGGTTTAACCAGGTTTATTGGCACCAAACCTCCCTATTTCGTTGCGATCTTAGAGTCCGGTAGTAACACAAAACACAACATATTAGGGATATTGAGGTGATCATCTCAGACAACAATCAGCCAAACACTAATCAAAACAATCACTAACCATTTCGTATAACATAATTTTGAATTTTTCCACTAGTGGCTGATAACGAAGGAAGAATAAAACTAACTTTGATTTTACAATAATCAATATTTTTCAATTATTTCCATGTTTAATAAAAATATGTTCAAAGGTTAAGAAGGAGTTGTGGATAAGAGATTGGTACATGGGGTTTAATAGTAGGAAGGACGAACACCTCTTGTCATAATATACCCCCTATTTGTAAGCGGAGGTATAAAAAATCTGCGTTTTGGGGTTCATTTTCTTATAATATAAGGGGTCATCTGACAACTTCAAACCAATGAAGACTTTTGTAGACCTTAATGATCTGATCATGAAGGTTTAAGGAAGCAACTGCTTTTCTCTATCTGCAATATTTTTCATTCTATAGGCCAAACACATGAAAAACGCAATTTTCTACTATTTAAGTGCCATAACCCTTATAAGGTATCATCTGACAACTTCAACTCGATTGAGACTTGTAGAGCTTTTGATAGTGAAGAAAGATGGTTGCATCAGATTTTTTTGTATCTCTTATAGTTTTGATTTACAAGCCAAAAACAGTAGTCTGACCCCCTGATTTAATTTTAGCAACGCGCGGTCACGATCATGATCAAAATCAAAACACAATTTTTGTGCAAAATTCATTAAATTCTGTTTAGGAGGAGAAGACTAACAACAGACGACAGACGTCAGACGACCACGGACCACGCCAATTAAAATGATTGTTACTTTTTAGCTCACCTGAACCGAAGGTCCACATGAGCTAAAATGTAACAATCATTTTAATAAAACATATTTTACTGAAATTCTGAAGCAGCCGTTCTTTAGAAATGACTTAAAGCTTATATTGTAATATATTATTAAAAGAATTTTGTTTATTGGTTTTTATTACTTTGTCGAAGAATTTGAGTGCTAAATATAATTTCAATTTTATCAATCAACTATAAATCTATGTTTTTGTCATATATATATGCAAAAAGAATATTTTGGGGAAGTATTTCCGTCAGTTATCTCCATTATTGGACTACTTTAGGATATAAAACACTGTGTTCAAAATGCATCCACATCCGAGAAAAACACAGACACATTGTTTATCGAAAATGCGGGCACAGACATACCTATGATATAAAGAGAGGGCTGTGTATGTTTACAAGTATAACAAAAAAATTTTGCTTTTTTCGGGGGTTTGGATGCCCCGTCTACGAGTAATGCAGTGGTCGGTTCCGTTTGTTCGTCCATCTCAAATCAGGATTACCTTCGTGTTTAATTAACTTACTTGATCATGAACGAAGAATGGTATCATACTAAAACATTATACGCATATACATCGGGGTATAACCAACTAACAACTGCGATGTTAATCACAAAAATGGGGATGTTATACTTAGGTTAACCTTCAAGTGTGAAGTATAATATCATCGTGAAATTTAAATACACATATACATTAGGACATGAGCATACAAAAATCATAATCATGTTATACCCCATGCAAGTATATTCTCAAAAAAAAACGTAGACTTAAATGTAAACGTAACGTAAGTTTACGACAGTTTTCATATTCACAAAGATTCGTAGTTGCAAGTTACGTGTAAAATCGATCGTAAACTTACGTCTGCTCCTGAGCACTCATAAGTCCTAGCTTCCATCATAATTTTGCAAAGAGAAATCGTTTTTCATGCCATTCACCACTTATTATAATTGATTTTGTTGCACGTGACAGCGAACGATGAAAAAACATTCAAAATTTGCAAATATTTTGAAAAATGTGTGTTACTCAAGGGGAATAACTCTTACAAAATTTATATTTTAAAAGAAAGATTGATTGATTGATTGATTGATGTTTAACGTCCAGCAAGCAATATTTCAGCTATATTCAGGACATGAAAACCATAATTTTTAAATTAGTAGAACGTCATGCCTCCTTATACTAAAACGTGATCTCATACAATAATGAGAATATACACAGATAAAAATGGTAGTTAAAACAATAAAAAATAAATTAATTTCCTTTAAGAACTTTAAAATTGTGTCGCCTGCGACAGTTTTAAATAAATTGAAATACGTATCTGCACTATAGAAACGTTCCCGAATGTGTGCCACGTCCACACAGTCCATCAAGACATGCTTAATGGTGTATGGACTGTTGCATGGCACACATTCGGGTCGTGGCTCATTGTTTAAAATATAACTATGTGTCGTCCTGGTATGACCAAGACGACATCTTGTTAAAACAACTTGGTCTCTTCGACCTCTAAAACATTTAAAATTATTTGTGTGCAGTAGTGGCTGGATCTCATGAAGTTTATTATGAACTTGGAGATCCCAACCACTCTGCCACAAATTAGAAATATATTTAAAAATTAACGGTTTAAAATCGGTAAAAGGAATACTGCAGTTAATGATGGTATTCTTTAGTGCATTTTTAGCCTCCTGATCCACGACTGTGTTTCCACGGATTCCGACATGACTGGGAATCCAGAAGAAAATAATTTCTTTTCCCAAAGCAACAAGTGATTTGTAGATTTGAATAATTTTTAAAATGTAAGGATTTTTAATTTTGAAATTTTCAATAGCCAGTAGACAAGACAGGGAATCGGAGCAGACAATAAATTTGCATTCGTCTGACGAAGCAACTATTTTCATCGCAAGAAGAATAGCTTGCGCCTCTGCTGTAAATACAGATGAGGCAGACGGAAGGCGGCGAGTTTCAACACGCTCTCCGAAGACAGCGGCCGAGGCGACTTTATCACCGTCTTTTGACCCATCTGTGTAAATAGTACCATAGTCAGGGTAATAAGATTTAATTTCTGCATAATGTTGTTGTATTAATAAATGGTTTGTGTCGGATTTTTTATGTTTTCTTAGATCATAAATAAATATCGGTTTGGGGTTTAACCACGGAGGATTATGCGGAATTTCGATTGCAGCAATTTCATCTAAATTTATACCGGAATTTTCCAAATGAGATTTAATTCGGAGGCCAAAAGGTTGAATTTTGTTTGGATGTTTTTCGAAAATGTTTTGATAAAGAGGTTTGAAAACACAGTCGTGGGCGGGGTTGCCAGGATATGCCTTTAATTTGGTTGCATATTGCAAAGCGAGCTTTATTCTTCTTTGATACAAAGAAGGCTCGCCTGCTTCTACATATAAACTTTCAACAGGTGTGGTTCTGAAAGCTCCAAGGCATAGTCGCAATCCTTGATGGTGTATAGTATCAAGGATTTTGACATATGACTTGCGAGCAGAACCATAAATAAAACAACCATAATCCAATTTAGATCGAACCAGCGATCTATATAGATTAAGTAAAACGTCGCACTCAGCACCCCAGTCGGTGTTGGCTACAACTTTTAAAATATCAAATGCCTTTAGGCATTTATTTTTTAACATTTTGATATGGGGTAGAAAGGTTAGCCTTGAATCAAATATGAGACCAAGAAAAGTAGTTTCTTTAACAATTTTTATAGGATTATTATGTAATTTTAATTCAGGGTCAGGATGCATCTTTCGTTTATTACAAAAATGCATCCCAACGGTTTTTGCAGTGGAGAATTTAAAACCATTCTCCATTGCCCATTTCTCTATTCTATTTAAACATAACTGCAGTTGACGTTCAATATTATTCATGTTTTTTCCTCGGTAACATATGAGGAAGTCGTCAACATAAAGAGAACCATCAATATTATCTTTTAAAACTTGAGCAAGGCTATTAATTTTGATACTAAATAAAGTGACAGAAAGGATGCTTCCCTGAGGAACACCCATTTCCTGTTCAAAAGGGTCAGATAAAGTAGAATTGACCCTAACTTTAAACTCTCTGTCAGATAAAAAGTTTGAAATAAAGGTAGGAAGTCTACCTTTCAACCCCATATCAAAAAGATCTTTTAAAATACCATATTTCCATGTTGTGTCATATGCTTTTTCTAAATCGAAAAAGATAGACACAACATGCTCATTTTTTGCAAAGGCGTTTCGAATATACGTTTCGAAACGTACAAGATGATCTAGGGTACTTCGCCCTTGTCTGAAACCACATTGAATATTAGAAAGTAGATTGTTGGATTCTAAAAACCAGACAAGGCGATCGTTGATCATCCTTTCCATGGTTTTACAAAGACAGCTTATGAGGGCTATAGGCCGATAGTTTGACGCTTCCGAGTGATCTTTTCCTGGTTTTGGAATAGGCACAACAGTGGCCATTTTCCAAATAGATGGTAAGTCACCCGTTTCCCAAATGTTGTTAAGAAGATTCAAAAGGCATTGGAGAGAAGATTGTGGCAGATGTTTGAGAAGTTGATAATGGATGTCATCTGGACCACATGCTGTATCGTGAGATTTGTTCAAAGAGGTTTTTAGCTCTTCCAAAGAAAACGGTGTATTGTAATCTTCTAGATTTTTTGACTGGAAATTAAGTTTTGATTTTTCTTTTTGAGTTTTGATACGCTGAAAATCGGGATGATAATTTTCAGCGGACGAGTGTTTTGCAAATGTTTCGGCCAATTTGTTAGATATTTCCGACTCTGATGTTAACAAGTCTTGTCCATCCTTTAAATGATGGACATTTGCTTTACTGTTTTTACCTTTAATTTTACGAATCATGTTCCAAATTTTATTCATGGGGGTATGGTTATTCAATTTAGAAACAAAGTTACGCCAAGAAGTGCGTCGTCTTTGTTTCGTTACCCTGCGAGCTTTCGCTCGAAAAATTCGGAAATGGTTAAGATTATTTTGAGTTGGGTGTTTATTAAAGCGTCGTTCGGCTTTTTTCCGGTCTTTAATAGCGTCCTCACAGCTGTCATCGAACCATGGTTTACTAGGATGTTTTGGATTTGTCGAGGTCTTAGGAATTGTTTCATCAGCAATTGAAATAATTGTTTCATTGAATTTTAAAATTGGATCAGAAACAGCTTCAAAAGTATCCGAGTTAAGTCGCTCAATACAGAGTTGTTCAAATAGAGGCCAATTGGCCTTGCCAAATTTATACCGAGCGACTCGTTCTGTGTGTGAAGAGTGTAAAGATTCCAAGATAATGGGAAAATGATCACTGCCACAGAGATCGTCATGGACTTTCCATGAGAAATCGGGCAACAGAGAAGGATCTGCTATTGTAAGATCAATAGCCGAATATGATCCATTCCCAGGATGTAAATATGTATTGGTTCCATCATTAAAAATACACAGATCTTCCTGATTCATTAAGCCTTCAATAATTTTACCTTTTTCGTTTATTGTGTTACTACCCCATAGAGGGTTGTGTGCGTTGAAGTCCCCAAATAATATATAAGGGGCCGGTAGCTGATCAGTAAGATGTTTCAAATGATTTAAATTTAATGAAGAATTCGGAGGGATATACACAGAGCATAAAGTAATTGTTTTGTCTAAAGATATTCTAACAGCAACCGCCTGAAGATCAGTGTTGAGATCTACAGGGCTATGTAGAATTTGATCTTTTACAAGAATGGTAGAGCCGCCAGCAGCTCTATCATTCTCGTCTACATATGTGCTGTATATAGAGTAGTTTTTTAAGGATATGTTATCACTTCGTTTTATGTGGGATTCTTGGAGGCAAAATGCAACAGGAAGAAAGGCTTGAACTAATAAAGTAATTTCAAGAAAATTTATCTTAAGACCTCGACAATTCCATTGTATTATTGTACCCATTATGGTCTGCGAATAGGGGAATAGTTGACAGTTTTTTTGGGGCTATTCCGCCGGTTTCTGCTGGGGGATCTACTTTTAGATCCAGTATCTGGGGGTAGTGTATCCATGGGATCGCCCCAGATAGTAGTGTCTAGATGATCTAGACTTCCAAACCTCTTGTGGACCTTTATGGGATCCCTCAGCAGTTTTGGAGTACGATCTCCTTTTTGATTCGAGTTTTTATTTGAGTTAGAAGAATTTAAATTGGAGTTGATATTTTTTGAATTTTTTTTTTTGGCTGCTTGAAGAATTGGTTGAGGATTGAGAGGGTACTGAAGACGTAGCAGTTTGAGAGGGTGCTGAAGACGTAGCAGTTTGTGAAGATGAAGATTTTCGTGAAGATGTAATGATTTTGTCTGTTGTTGTAACTGTTAATTTTGAAGGTTCCTGTTTGTCAATAGGCCAGGTGATAATTGTCTGCGTTTCAACTGACGTGAGAACGCGTTTGGCTACACTGGCGTATGACGTTGATGCAGGAGATGAGGGATTATTCGTTGTATTGTACAGACGACGAGCCTCAGGGTAAGGGATGTTTTTTTCAGTTTTTATTTTTTGAATTTCTTTTTCTTTTTTAAAGTGCTGACAGTCCTTAGATGAGGACATGTGGGCTTCACCACAATTAGCACACTTTGGAGTTTTAGTGCAGGTGAAGCCCTCATGTCCTTCCTCTGCACACTTAAAACAAATCTGGTGACCTCTGCACTGTCCCTTTCCGTGGCCGAATTTTTGACATTTAAAGCAGCGCACAGGATTGGGAATATATGCGCTGACTTTAATATTTTGGAGACCTATTTTGATTGATTGGGGGACAGTTGGAGAGTTAAAATTTAGAAGGAAGGTGTTCAGTTTAACCTGAACACCTTGTCTGTTGGCAATAAATCTTTTAACTTTTGTAATACCCTGAGGTTGTAATTCTGTACAGATCTCGTCGTCTGTAAGCTCGGCGAGATCATCGTCGCGATAATGAATAATTCCTTGACTTGAGTTTAATGTTCTATGGGGGGAGGCCGAAATTTCTAAATCTATAATTTTTGTAAGTTTTAGCAAGTTCAAGGATTGGTGTTTTTTGTTGCATTCAATGAGAAGACCACCAGATTTCATCTTGGTGACGTTCTTAACATCTCCTGCACAACCTTTTATCACTTTTTCAATAACGAATGGAGAGATTTTAGTTATTGGTTTACTAGGATCTTTGCTGGATAATACAATAAATCTTGACCAGAAGTCTTCATCAACCATTTCTTCAAGCGGTAAGTCATTTTTTCTTTTTTTTGGACCATTTTTTATTTGTTTTTCAGTAGCCATGATGAGAAAAATGCGGTTCACCACCCTTGTCACCACCCTCCACGGAGTGCCAACAGGGGCGATGCTTGGTCTCTGCGGATCACCAGCAGAAAGCATCAGGTGTTCCAAGGGTGGTATACTCAAATAGATGAATTTCTTAATGAACGCAAGCTTCGTGCCAGAGTTAACTGGCGAAACAACCGTTCGAAACTCTATCTACTCGATTGACCCATGAGCCACCGCCTTCTTAACAGCTTGTAACTGAACAACTTTGAGACTGAAATTCACAAGATATGATCAAGTGATAAGAAAAATAAGACAAGCTTGTTAAGGGCTCGGCATGACCAGCCGATTGACCGAACCGGGTCCATCCGGTCTCCCGTCTAGTTGAAGTCAGGGCCAAAGTGGTGTATTGACGATCGAAACCCGCTGACCCGCACTAATGGATGCAGCAGAGAGTGATCTCTCAACCACCAGGATCCCTTCCTCCACCATCACGGGTTGCAACACACGGCAAACATGTCGCCTCTATAAAGCTGAGGAAGCTTTGCCCTTCAGCCACCGCCTTCTTTGCAAATCCTATAAGGAAGCCGTCTATCATTTCATGGAGCAGTTTGAAGGAAAATAATGTAATAGAGTAGCTTAAATGATAAGGATTCACAAAGGGCAAGACGTGACATGCCGATTCATCGAAGTCAGGGCTAACTCGATTTCCCGTCTAGAAAAAGTAAGGGTTCAGTAAGTTATCGGGACCGTTTACCCGGCCTACTGAAATCCCGTCCTGTAATCGACACGGGTCGCAACACACGGCAAGTGTTGCCTCTGTTAGCAGACTCTTACTGCAGGCTGAGGAAGCCGTGGGCCTATTCTCCTGTGCCCCGGGTCCCACACGGGGTTTAAAAGAAAGAAACAACAACCGAATTTATAAACAAATGTTACGGAAATTAAACGTTTTCTATATGATTTTAGATTTTACATCATGCTGCTTATTTATGTTTATGATTTGCGATTTTACATCATGCTGCTTATTTATGTTAAAATTGGTTTAGGTTATTTATTACATTATTATAACACGAAACTACTGGTTAATTTCTACACTGAAGAAACTTAACCTTAAAAAAGGTCTTGTTCCACGTTATGGTAAATTTTATTTATTTATTTATTTATTTATTGTTTTTTATTATTTATTTATTTATTTATTTATTTATTTATTTATTTATTTATTTATTCATTCATTCATTTATTTATTTATTTATTTTTAATTACTTATTTTTTTTTTGCATATCACTTTAGCCAATATATAATACCGTATTTCCTTCCAGCAGTGTACTGCTTTGTGAGGTTTTGCAATTAAAAAAATTGTAATAATTTAAGTACTTTGAGGTAATTATTTCTCTTTCAATACGTTTACTTCCAAAGTGAAAGAAGTAACTGAGCATGCGTGATAACGCTACGTGCAAAACGTAAGATTTACGATCGCTATTTTACGTGCAAAACTTCGATTACTTTCTAGAATACGAACAATCGTTTTTTTTTAGTTTGGTTGACTTTTGATGCTAAATGTCTTTTTTTTAATTTGGTAGACTTTTATGCTAAACCAGGTAGTTTTTTTATTATTTCTATGCTTATTGGTTGCTAATTGTTCTTCTTTTGGTGCATTTTTTCTTAAGGACGTTCACTCTTTTTTTCTTGTTTCAGAATTTCCGTCAGATTTTGGAACTCCTCTAGGCTGAACCTGTATATAATGAATAATTTGTTTAGCACACTGACACCTACTTTTTATGACATTACCTGATTGTAGAGACCTTAAAACACTTCTGTATTAAATTTTTCATACTTCTTGATATAAATTTATGGTTTAAGGCACAGAACGTCATAATGTTAAATTATGAAAAGTATAGAGAGTCCTAGTCTATTTCCCACCAATTTTTGACATCATATAACTTACAAACAAGCATACGGACCTATGATTTTCTTGTTTTTATTTGAAAAAGTGGACATTTACAAATGTATCTATCATTTTCGTCTATACAATCTCCACTCTGTGGACTTTGCCTTTATTACAAAGTGGATTATTACAAACTACAACTTCATTACAAACTGGGTTCACACCTTCAACACGATTTGTAATGACATAAAAAGGTAAAAGTTTTCAAATTAAATGCTTTGAAAGTGAAACGATTTAATATATTTATTGAAGTACATTCTATAGATACTATGTTCATAAAAATCTCCACTATGTGGATTTTCCCTTTATTACAAAGTGGGTTATCACAAACTGCAACTTTATTACAAACTGGGTTGACACCTTCAACGCGGTTTGTAATAACATAAAAAGTTTTTAAGTTAAGATGCCTTGAAAATGAACAGATTTAATATATTTATTGAAGTACATTCTATACATACTAAGTTCATAAAAAAATCTCAACTCTGTGAATTTTACCTTTGTTACAAAATGGGTTATTACAAACTGCAACTTTATTACAAACTGGGTTGCCACCTTCAACGCGGTATGTAATAACATAAAAAGTTTCAAAGTTTAGATGCCTTGGAAATGAACATATTTAATATATTTATTGAAGTACATTCTGTACATACTATGTTCATAAAACAATCTGCACTATGTGGATTTTGCCTTTATTACAAAATGGGTTATTACAAACTGCAACTTTATTACAAACTGGGTTGACACCTTCAACGCGGTTTGTAAGAACATAAAAAGTGTCTAAGTTAAGATGCCTTGGCAATGAACAGATTTAATATATTTATTGAAGTACATTCTAAAAATACTATGTTCATAAAAACAATCTCCACTATGTGGATTTTGCCTTTATTAAAAAGTGGGTTATTACAAACTGCAACTTTATTACAAACTGGGTTGACACCTTCAACGCGGTGTGTAATAACATAAAAAGTTTTTAAGTTAAGATGCCTTGAAAATGAACAGATGTAATATATTTATTGAAGTACATTCTATACATACTAAGTTCATAAAAAAAATCTATACGATGTGGATTTTGCCTTTATTAAAAAGTGGGTTATTACAAACTGGGTTGACACCTTCAACGCGGTTTGTAATAACATAAAAAGTTTTTAAGTTAAGATGCCTTGAAAATGAACAGATTTAATATATTTATTGAAGTACATTCTATACATAATAAGTTCATAAAAAAAATCTCAACTCGGTGAATTTTACCTTTGTTACAAAATGGGTTATTACAAACTGCAACTTTATTACAAACTGGGTTGCCACCTTCAACGCGGTATGTAATAACATAAAAAGTTTCAAAGTTAAAATGCCTTGCAAATGAACATATTTAATATATTTATTGAAGTACATTCTATACATACTATGTTCATAAAGCAATCTGCACTATGTGGATTTTGCCTTTATTACAAAGTGGGTTATTACAAACTGCAACTTTATTACAAACTGGGTTGACACCTTCAACGCGGTTTGTAATAACATAAAAAGTGTCTAAGTTAAGATGCCTTGGCAATGAACAGATTTAATATATTTATTGAAGTACATTCTAAAAATACTATGTTCATAAAAACAATCTCCACTATGTGGATTTTGCCTTTATTACAAAGTGGATTATTACAAACTGCAACTTTATTTCAAACTGGGTTGACACCTTCAATGCGGTTTGTTATAACGTAAAAAAGTAAAAGTTTCCAAATTAAATGCTTTGAGAGTGAAGCGATTTGTTATATATTTAAAATCAATCTCAACTTTGTGGATTTTACCTTCATTACAAACTGGGTTATTACAAACTGCAATTTTATTACAAACTGGGTTGATAGCTTAAAAGCACTTTGTAATAAAACAAAAATTTCATTAAAACGTTAAATTGAATAGTAAAAAGATCTTTTTGTGTTTTATGCATTTGATTTGGTGCCGAGAACAAAGAAAATAAAATAAAAAAACTTATTTGAAGTTCAACTTTATTACAAACCGGGTTGTTACAAAACAAGCGTACACTAGTAAAAAAAATTTAATGAAAATCCGTAGTTCATATTCTATATGTGCTAAAGTCGTGAGACATTCAATACAACATCTGGTATATTATAACAGAAATAAAGACGCACTGTGCATCGCATATACAAACACATATACTATATCAAAAATCATAAATCTTGCTTTTAAGTTATATAATAAGCCATGAATGTGTGCACTTTATTATATCACATTACATTTTAATTAGCAATAATTTATTATCACTTAAAAAAACTACACGTTCAATAAATTCACTATGCCAAAATAATCATGCGCCGTCAAAGACCGAGTAACCTAGGTAGCAAGTTAATTATGGACCGCCGGCTTTGCAAGGTGGGCTATTGGAACTGAGTTTCATGCTAGACTTGCTTGACTTTAACCTTTATTGAGAAATATTGCTAGCTTTGGTAACGCACGGATAGCTCGGCTCTTACTAATAAGGCTGGCCGTCATGACGTAGCTTAAACTTTTTTTTAAAGTGGCATGAATAAACCACAAATAAATTTGTGTCTAAAGTTTTTTGTGTCATAGAGAAAACACTAGGCTATGTTTTTAAAATGATTTCTATATAAGGCATAAATGATTGATAGGTTAACAAGCACAATTTGTGAGGTTTGATACATTAAATAAGATATAATAGCTTTTTATATATGTATGAATTGTTGTTAAAAGTTTAACAGCAGAAACATGCACCTGGAAAAATGGGTTTTCTAATCAGTGTTACCAATGTTTGCTGATTCTATCACACACAAAAATAATAAGATTGGGATATTGAATTTTGAACCTTATCAAATTTTTATAATTTTCGTCTTTGCGCATTATCATGATAATGGAGTTTCTATCTGGTATCACTGGGAAGAACTAAATTTCTGCGAAGTCCAATATTTTTAGTTCAATTTCCACGTTTTTGGCTATCTCAGTGTTTATCATTAAATGACAAATAAGAAAACCAATTTACATATCGAATTCCAGGAACCCATGGTTAAAATTTCATACATGAATCACCATGTTACAAAAATCAATGTAGTTAGTTACTGTATGTAACACAAATGATATATATAATTGTTACTATGTACAATATATACTTTATTTAGTATTCAGAATTCATTGTGTAACATTTGACTCTTTTTTAATTGGGTTCTCATCTCTGTTGCCATCCTTTTCTATTTCTTTCACAGTCGTATCTAAAAATATAAAATTGCACGCAAGACTGATTAGATGTACCTAACTTATCCAGTTGTAATAAAAATATCAATGAAAGAATAAAACATCCAATATTTATTAATGGCAATGTCTCTGCATTTATATTAAATACATTCATTATATATTATTAACGCTATTACAATCGAAACGACAATTAAAATAATAGAATCAAGTCCACGCTTGAATAATTGAATGTTTGCCTAACGACCTGTGAGGAATATTTTACAATTATCCAGGACGTAACATGCTGACAAGCAATAACATGAAAAGTGGTCGACATTTAGGAACAAAATGTTGACTGCCATTTAAAAGGTATGGATTTTTGGGTAGAGATGGAGCACTTAAAATTTGTAGCGGCTACAACGAGCCCTTTTCAAAACTACAAAAATGGTCTTATCTGCTACTTAAGTATCCACTATGATCTGCAGAGAGGTTGCCATATTAGAAACTTATCATGCTCAACAAGAAGGCTGTTTATATCTCACATCTCGTTAGGCAGCTTCGTGGGTCGATCAATGTGAGTCGTTCAGTCTGGTCTCAAATCACAAAGAAAATAATAAAAAAGAAAACAATTTAGAATGAAATTTGTTTGTATTTTATTGTTACAACTGTTTTTGCTTACTGTAAATATTTGCGAAGTGTAATGTAATTACAATTTTCTAATTTATCTGCTCGTGTATAAAGTATCAATAGAATTTTTTGAAGTCATTTGCAGTCAATTATGTATTGAATCTCCACCTGGCCACCTTCGAACACGGTTAACTAATGTCTGATGAAAATTAAATACACTATGACTTTTTTTAAATCAATTTTATGAGACAAATAAACAATCGAATCAAGCAATATCATGAGGTTAAATTGAAAACGATATATTAAACCAATCCTTAGTCTGTGATCTCAATTGCAATCAAATCAATTTAATTAACTTTTATAATGAAAATGGTAATACTGTTAAAAGGCAAAATGGGTCAGAGAGTTAAGTCTCATGTCGCATTGCACCGTAAGTATGTGTACGAGTCAACGGTATGTCGCTAAGTCAGCCGTTCTAAAGTAATTAAGTGTTGATATCTGCAGGAACACACGGCGCATATAACGTCACGACGTCACGATCGCCGAACACGTCTTGTGCATTTCCGTTAACAATTTTAGACAGCACTGTTGATAACGGGTGATATTTAAGGTACGCATGGTGTTAATGTGTGTCCATCGAATATCAGTGATCGATTGCGTGTGTTCCAGCTTAGGCCGAACATTAACCTGCCACTGACACAAGGACATCGACAACGTCAAAAGCAGTGATTGATTGTTTTCACTGTACATAAAACCACACGAGAAATAATTCAGTATTTATGATATAGGTCAAACAGACGTCATTGTTCTGATTGATTGGTCAACATCTTTTTTGGTTGCTAATATCTAAAACATTTTTTTTAGAAATCATAAATTTGTTTTGCCAAATATGTAGTTTATTGGTAAAGACAATAGTCTGAAAAAAAGTTGTATGACATAAACTCAGAAAAGAATGACATCTATAAATTCTAAAACACGAAATGTCATAAAAGATAGTGTCAATTTTCAAATAAAGTATAAATGTATAGTTGAACAAATTGGTAAAACATGTGATAAACCACATTTCAAATATATTTTAAATTTTCTTGTGTAAATGCTTCACACCTCAAGGTCGGCTGCTTAAAGATATCTTTATGGGCATAGCAAGAATTACTTTTATATTTTTATCCTTTTTTTATCATTTTTGCCTATTAAAGGATAAGGACTTACAGGTCTTGTATGACATGTAACAAAGATGCCGATAACTAATATAACAAAATGATTTTATCGGTTTATCAGGTATGAAAATGACCCCTAAAAAGCAAAAATAAATGAGAATGTACAATATAATTATTTTGGTTTCGATGAGTATCATAGAACACATATCTATGGACATATTATATAATTTTATACATTAACCGACATAGCTTTGAAAATTTTATTTGCTCAGTAAAACGACTTCACAATGCCTTCATCTGTATTTATGAAAATTAATGAAAACATTAAAAAACGAAAACAGATTTGTATGCACAACATAATTCTTTTGGTTAAGGATCATCTTTGGACCATTCATATATTGTTCATTAATCAACATAGTTTTTAAAAATTCATTGTGCTCAGTAAAAGACAACTCATCAAGGCATTACTTTGAAGCAGTATAAATATTACATACGAAAAGCTATATAAAAGCTGTGTTTTAAAAGTGTGCTAAACACCTGGTCGGCTGGAAGCAATAATTATTAAGAATATAACAGAAATGGGAGGATGTTTATGTTGAAATTTTCTTGTATTGTGAAATATCGTACGCCTAAAAGCTTCCACCCCTCCTTGACGGCTGCTTAAAAGGATCTCTTCAGCCAGAGCAAGCATTCGTCCTTTTTGCCAGAAAATTATTACGACTTGTCTAGTACGACATGTAACAAATATGCCTTGAAAGAAGTATATTAATAATAATAAAATGATTTCATCGGTATATCATGAAAATAAATGAAAAACATTTAAAAAAACGAAAATAGATTTGTATGCACAATATTATTATTTTGTTCTCGGGCTTCCTTATCCAGGTTTTTATCCTGAATTTATTATTGGCGGCTTAAGGCTTTCTTTTCGAGGTGAAAGAGCTAATAAAAAGACTCAAAATGTATCGTTTGGTTGTACTAAACCACTTTTGGCCACTTTATTGCAAATTGTACCAACCAGAAGAAATAAATTCTAAAACACGAAATGTCATAAAAGATAGTGTCAATTTTCAAATAAAGTATAAATGTATAGTTGAACAATTGGTAAAACATGTGATAAACCACATTTCAAAATATATTTTAAATTTTATTGTGTAAATGCTTCACACCTCAAGGACGGCTGCTTAAAGGTATCTTTATGGGCATAGCAAGAATTACTTTTGTATTTTTATCCTTTTTTATCATTTTTGCCTATTAAAGGATAAGGACTTACAGGTCTTGTATGACATGTAACAAAGATGCCGATAACTAATATAACAAAATGATTTTATCGGTTTATCAGGTATGAAAATGACCCCTAAAAAGCAAAAATAAATGAGAATGTACAATATAATTATTTTGGTTTCGATGAGTATCATAGAACACATATTTATGGACATATTATATAATTTTATACATTAACCGACATAGCTTTGAAAATTTTATTTGCTCAGTAAAACGACTTCACAATGCCTTCATCTGTATTTATGAAAATTAATGAAAACATTAAAAAACGAAAACAGATTTGTATGCACAAAATAATTCTTTTGGTTAAGGATCATCTTTGGACCAATCATATATTGTTCATTAATCAACATAGTTTTTAAAAATTCATTGTGCTCAGTAAAAGACAACTCATCAATGCATTACTTTGAAGCAGTATAAATATTACATACGAAAAGCTATATAAAAGTTGTGTTTTAAAAGTGTGCTAAACACCTTGTCGGATGGAAGCAATAATTATTAAGAATATAACAGAAATGGGAGGATGTTTATGTTGAAATTTTCTTGTATTGTTAAATATCGTACGCCTAAAAGCTTCCACCCTTCCTTGACGGCTGCTTAAAGGGATCTCTTCAGCCA
The DNA here is from genome assembly GCA_944474755.1 of Limnoperna fortunei. NCBI lineage: Eukaryota > Metazoa > Mollusca > Bivalvia > Mytilida > Modiolidae > Limnoperna > Limnoperna fortunei. The sequence goes on along the minus strand of OX104118.1, from coordinate 45,109,862 downwards.
GAGCAAGCATTCGTCTTTTTTGCCAGAAAATTATTACGACTTGTCTAGTACGACATGTAACAAATATGCCTTGAAAGAAGTATATTAATAATAATAAAATGATTTCATCGGTATATCATGAAAATAAATGAAAAACATTTAAAAAAACGAAAATAGATTTGTATGCACAATATTATTATTTTGTTCTCGGGCTTCCTTATCCAGGTTTTTATCCTGAAGTTATTATTGGCGGCTTAAGGCTTTCTTTTCGAGGTGAAAGAGCTAATAAAAAGACTCAAAATGTATCTTTTGGTTGTACTAAACCACTTTTGGCCACTTTATTGCAAATTGTACCAACCAGAAGAAAGAAAAATAAACAATTTATAACTTTTGGTTAAAAACTGAAAGTTGGTGACTTACAGATTTTTTTCGTTTTGGTCTGTTCGTTTGTTTTTTCTCTCCAGCTTTTGGGTTAACCTTTTGCGTTAAAATGAAAATGACATCACATTTTCACGAAGCCTGGTACAGTTTCATTTAGATGAAATATCTCTACTGGCAAACATTGGTAAGGATGTGACAAATACGTTAACCCTTGTGTGAACTTAGGAAAAGAGGGCTGTTTAGCAATAGTTGCCAAGTGGGAAATCTTTGTAGCCAATTTTTTTTCTGTTAGGTTTATATTTTTTGTTGAACTTTAGTTTAATAAATAAATTTATTTTAATTAATAAATGTATTTATAGATTCTCCTTTTCCAAGGAGTTTGATCTCTAATGAATAATTTTTATTTACAGGGGGTGGGGTTGAGAATCTACTCATTTTTTGTTTTGATTTGTTGGGTTTTTTTTCTTTTTTTTTGTAAACACATATTCTGTCAATTTCAGGAAAACACCGTAGTTTGTGAATCCCAATTTAAGAAATTGAAGTTTGACACAGTTAGCCCAGATTGGGAATTGAATTCAGGTTTTAGGCCTTTATGAGTTCAGTGTAGAAAAATTGCTGACATTAATGTAGTGAATTTTACAGGAGAAATTTTTGACCATCAGGTTTAGTTACTGCTTAGGAAGTTGCAAACGGCAAAGATTTAAAACTTGAAGATCTTGCATTTTTTTATCCTTAATATTTTGTTGCCAGTAATTTTTCACATTGTCTAAAGCAATGAAAAATTAAAGATTGCCCTAAAGAGGTTTTAGATTTAATAAGAGATGAAATTAATTCGATGTTTAGACATATTGAGGTAAATGTCAAAGGCAAAAGTTGAGATTCCGGAGCGAATCTCAAAGTAAAAATGTACCGCGAGGTTGAATTGTCCTGGCTAAAAATGTACATATATTTCGTGCAATGTTCTCGTTATGTTGGAATCTTTTCTTAATTTTAATAAGTGTTGCTTTACAGCAGGTAGGCATTTAAAGTTCCTGGGCATGTTCTGTGTCTCAATTAGGTTAGCATTTATCTTAACACAGCAAAAGAAAGATTTTTATAAATGTTAAAAAAGTAGATCTTAAGACATTACATAGTTTTGCTGCAAAATGCATTTCCCTTTTTCAGCTCTCCCTTCGGATAAGCTGTTTACCAGAGAAACTAAAACGGCAATCAGTATTGCGTCTCGAAGCAGTAGGCCGATTATCATTTATAAGGAAATGAGGACGAGATAGAATACTGGCAATTACTTGATCAGTGGAAAAAGTGTGCGTCTTGGAGGAAAGAAGGATATTTTCAGTTGTTCATATGTTTAGATTCATCGTTGTACAAATGGGGCGCCTATTAGGTTTTTCAGAATATTTCTGTATAGTATGGACATTATTAGGATGAAGTCGAAAACATCATTATTCATAAAAAGGAGGCACACGCCGTATTAAATTCTCTCTTTTAGTCAGAGACAATGTTTTAGATGCTTAAGTAGATGCTTATTGTGATAATCTGTCCGTTGTTAAGGTTGGTCTAATCAAGGACCCTTTCTGGTCTCTTACTATGAATTTGCGTCGTGTACGTGTAAGTTCATCTAAAATCCTACTGCTGATCACGAGTCTAGAAAGCTGAAACTATGTGATTCTGATGTTGGCGAATGTCAAATGGGAATTTGTGGAGGGAAACTTTGAATTAATTTCTACCGATTTGATATCTTTAGATTCTAATTCAGTGGTAGATGGTTATGGTAACCCGCTGAAACATTTCACCCCTTTTCCCACAGTACTTTCTGGTGTCTTTAATGTTTTTCCCCCGATTTAGGGCTGGAGGAAAACCCTTATGTTTTCCTTATTTAGGTTTGATTTTCTCTGTCCTCAACCTTTGAGTCGAGTGATTGGTAACACTTTTGTTGTACCTGTTTTTTTTATCAAAAACCGGTATGGTGGCCTTTCGTGTTTGGAAGCATGTTAAAGAGTGGTATGTTTTGGCTTTGAAAGGTGAGCTTGAAGCTCTTTATTAATCTAATAAGGGTTTTAAGCTTTTAAGTTTCACTCCACTGGGTTACCATGGTGCTTAATTGCATAAGATTATGGGTCCCAGCGAAGCAGTGTTTAATCTGTGCTAATGATGTTGGATATAATTTCTGTCAATCTTGTGGAGACAAGCCATCTCTTCTGTTTGAATCACCGGATAATGTTGTGATAGACGTTTGAAATTTTTTGATATTTTGGTTAAAAGTACCAGTTACAGTAGAAACAAATCGTACTTAGAAAAACCAATTTGAGCAGTTTTTGCTTGACAGTGCCCTTACTAAGAGTTTGAAGGCTGCAACCTCCTTGGATGTTAATGCAGGTTCAAGTTATTCTTGTTTATGACCAAACTGACTAGCCTCTGGTAAGATTTAATCTTTGCTAGGTCAGCTCAAAACAATCTTCGCAGAACTGGTATTGGTAGTTCATGGAATGCATTGAATAGTTCAGTATACCCTATTTGTAGTCAGAATTTTCAAGGATATTAGTGTTGTACTCAGTTAAAGCAGTAAAAATCGCATCCAGTTGTAAAACTGGCTAAACCCTAATTTTTTGATAAACTACAGTCTATGTCGCTATATTGATAGCTTATTAGAAAAGTCTTCATTGAAAGGATCCGAAGGATTTGTGTTTATACGAGATCAAGCTTTCCTTTCTTTAAAGTTCATGTTTGCGGAGGATAGAGCAAATGATCTTGGTTTATGTTTTTCAAGAGATTTTGTTACAAAACGATTGAGGAAACTCCTTGTATATGTTGGGCAATGGAAAAGTGAATGTTTTCTATTTTGAGATCAAGTGATTTTTCTTTATGCCCAGTAAAGGCTTTAGAGAAGTATTTTGAAGGGGCAAAAACTTGAGATTCGGGTATTTGTTCCGTACGCTGAGTAGAAACAGAAAAATAGTAAATGATAATAATGTTGAATCAAGCACAATGTACGGCAGTGAGAAAAAATACTTGAGCGAAATTAACATTGACGATGGTGAGACGCCACATGGTATTAAAGGTGGGGCGTGTGCAATTACCATAGCCTTGTCAGTTTCTTACCAAAGATACAATATAATGTCTAAAATGGCAGGAAAGGATTCCGTAAATTCAATGATGTCGGTTAAAGGGGTGCGTGATGCTAGTATTTGCTAGTCAAATTTTGAATTTTTTAATGAGACTTGTAACCTCTGAAATGCTTTTACATACATGACATCTCTTCGAGTTATATTTTTTTTATATATTACAGTGTAATCTGTAATAATAGTATTTCTTATGACTTTTTTCTAATAATAACTTTTAACTTAGAAGGCTTAGCAAAGATTTTTATATGTACTTGTATTTTGATATTCATTGTATTTTGAGAGTTTGGGTTTACGTAATAAACTTCTTGTGTGTATGTTTATATACAAATGGCACATATAGTCTTGTAAGTATGTTTATATACAAATGGCACATATAGAATATTGATGTAGATTTGATGTACTATACGGGACATCAACCTAGCAAAATAGTACTTGAAATTTTTTTAATTTTAGCATAAAAAGCCCAATAATATTTTATGATGTTTTTAACTGGGAGTGTTGTTCCCAATTTTTAAACTGGTGTATAAATGTACCAGAAGTGTTTGCTATCACCGAATTTCGATATGTATCCCATATTTCACCGTCCGAAATTACGTTTTTCTGATTTTGTGCCAAAAATGGTTGTCATTTGTTGTAGAACTTGTAATGGTTTTGAGTATAATTGGAACTCCACAAGTTAAGCTTTAGTATAAAGTTAGTGTATATGAGAGAATGATATTTAGTCGAAATTGTTATCGTGGGTAGGCGTTTAATTTTAAGTGTTTTCACCTACCACTTAATAAAACCAGGTCATATCGAACTACGACTTACATACGAAACATGTATATTCATATCGTTAGCAAGACTCGCGATATGTGACATACAATCAGTTTCGCCCCATGGTCTTTATGCTGAGGGGAAAAAATTTAATTGGGTTTCTGGATACTGCTCCGTTTAACAACATTTTCGCCAACACCTCCTAAAACTTGGTCATACCGAGCTATGACTTACTTATGATATATTTAAATTTAAGGATTTATCTCAGTACTTTAATTAAAGTGTTTTTATTAAATGTCACATGGTGGTTTGTAATGATATACTACATTGCAATTTCATTGAAATCTATATCCAACATTAAAACACAAAATTGCATTGCCTAGAATATAACTAGCAACATGATATATTTATGTTTTTACTTTTTTTCAAAAGATAAATAACTTTATTTTAAAGTGTGCTTACCTTCTTGTGATAAACTTTGTGCGATTGCATCAATTGGTGCCAATATCTCTTCTATAAAAACAATATCAAAACGTATAAATATTCTAATGGTTGGTTTCACTGGAGATGATGAATACTATAATATTAATCATTGTACTACATGACAACGAAACGTCAATGGACTCAGTAATTAAGTTTTACACTGAATAATGTTCTATATTGAACACACAGGAAACAATACTTTGACAGTAAAAGTAAAACTCTTATTTTATTATAAATATATGAAGCATTGAGTAATGACGGATAATTTAGACTTTTACTGTGGCTACAATAAGCATACTTTTCCAAATCTATGAAGGAGTCTTTACCGTGCAAGGAGTGCAAAATATCAAAACACGTAACCCTTTACGTTTAATGGTCATGCTTCTTGTATTATGACGCGATATTAGCCAAATTATTCTCCTTTCCGCCACCTGGGGACGCGCTGGGTAGCTATATGTATGGTCCCAGTAATATTTTATGAAATCTGCATAATTAATATGAAATATGCATAAAACATATACTAACAATTAGAACAAAGTACAGATAAAGGAGGCAATCTGTCTTAAATCAAATATGTTCATTTATTAAAGCAAATAGGGGTCCCAATGTTTCAGAAATATATAATAATAATTTATTAGTTTAATGAAGTGTGTTCCTTGACGTTTGCATAACAAGGCAAATAAATTTTGTAAGCATTAACACAATTCGTTGGTACGTTTGCCATTTTAATCAGTCTTGAAGACATTTTCGTGAAATAGATTTGTAAGAAAGTGGGATTAGATTTTATTTAAAAGCTAAAAATAAACATTACTTTAAAAGTTATAAAAAATAAGATTTAGCAGATTAGCAAATTCATAATGTCGTCCATCAAAGGCATAAATGAACGATACATACAATGAAACACTGCATTAAAGTAGGTGTACTAAACTATAACATACACGTACAAAGGACACATGCATAACATATAAATATATTTACAATCTATTTAAAAGTCTTTGTTTAGATATATAAAAAAAACAATGCAGTCTAAAGCTATTGTTTAGTCAAGACAGACCTCCCTCTTTCTCCATCCTTTCTTTTAAACAATAATTGTGTTTTTAATGCATATACAGCAAATCTTTATTTAGTATTAAGGATAAAATGAATTTCAACAGCAGGTCATGCATAAAAACGAATTTTAGACAACGAATTTCTATATACATCATAAGTTTTTTGATTTCGATGACGACCATCAAAGATCATGATCATGGATCATTTCATATCATCTTATTTTAATAAAAGGGCTATTACATTGAAATTCCAATGTGCTCAGATAGCAGACTTTTAATAAAATAACGCAGCACACTAAAACAGGATACAGAAGAATATTATACGTGACGAGGCAGACGCCGGTTTGAACCAGAAGAACGTCACAATCGTTTCTGCATTTGCTTTCAGTGCATACATTATTTAAATATTTAAATATGCAAACCGAAAAAAATATTATTTTTCAGTTCTGTATAAATATATGAAATTGATTTAATTTGTTGTTTATCTTAAAATAAATCAAAGAAAGCCTACTTAACATATTTTTTGTTTCGATGAAAATAATGAAAAAGCGCAATAATTTTCGCTCCTTTCATATAATATTATTCATTAATTAACATAACTCCTAAACCTCAATGTCCTCAATAAGAAAACAAAGAAACCTTTAATAGAACAAAGAAACAAAGCAGTAAGTTGAAACATAATAAAGAAAACGATCACGCATGGCAATGCAGAAGCCTGTTTCAATCGAAAGAATGTCACATAAATTATTCTAAATTCAAGATACAAAGTGCGATGCACATATATGCTTATTTTTATGATTCGGTTTATTACAACTTTTAAATTCTAAATTAAATATTTATCAGAACCTTTAACCTTGATTACATTCGATTAATTAAAATCGCAGGATACCTAGATATTCGCCCGCCAGTAAAATTTAAAATATTGGAGAAATCACTAGTTTGGGAGCAATATTTCAAAAACGATTTGAATATTACATAAAAGCAAAGGGAAGTTTAAAAGACGGTGGCAGGTAAAGAAGTTCATGGCATCGTTTACAAAATTGATTCGGAACCTCCATGACAAACTAAAAGAATTGCTAACAATATATTTAACCCATGGAAACATATATCCTATGAGAAACATGTGCTCGGAAAGCAAAACAGAATAAAGACAAAATTATTTACAATATCTTGCGATTATCAAAACTATCTTTGTCCTGCATTGATCAAAAGGATGATATGATTAAAGAGCAAGTGGTTGATTGGCGTAAACATTCGCATCACTTCTGAAGGAAAACGCTATATTGAATCTCGAAATAGAAGGTTAGTCAGTTGACATTTTCTAATTGACTAAGGTTCTTTAATTAATGCTTTAGACAAAGAAAACCGTTTCGACTAACTTCAGCACGCCGTATTAGGGCTCTTATTCCTTGCATGTGTTTTTTCTTTTTTTTCTATTAGTTCTTATTGCTGTAAGCTAAATTTGTTTTTATTAATGTTATACAACAAATAATAATACAAACCTAAATGTTTCATTTAAACGAACTGAACATTTTACATCGAAATTGTTTTGTATTAGAGATTTTGTCACTAATATTTACAATTATGTTGCTATCTTAATGCATGTTGTAAATTGTAGAGAAGGGGTCCGATCTCATTTTGCTGGTATAGTATGCAAATAAAATATGGTAAATATAATATAAAGAAACATATGAACAACAAATAACATTGAAAACTCGTATTGAAAAATTCCAAACAAGATACTTCCATATGGCAGTATGACATCTATACCCCCAAATATCTTTTCTATACTATTCACATGTTCCCACAAACAAATGAATTACGGATGTAATTGGAAAACTCAGGACATTATGTCTTGTGAAAAAAAAAACTATTAACACATTTCTAAACTAATGTTTCTTTTCAGCGTTGTTATTTATGTATTCATAATGACGCAGTTTGTAATAATATCTTAAATTGTAATTGACCTAAATTCTTCATTGAACATCGTTGTAAACCATACGGATAAGAAAATATTCAGCATGATGTTCAATTGAAATACATTAAACATAATTGCATTATTTAGGCTCTGAAAGCAACTTAGGCAAAAAAAGCCATTCTAAATACCAGGAAACAAATAAAGATTAGGATGCATTCTGTGCAATCTGATTGAATTTAAAAATCTCTGTAAATCCTTCCCTAATAGAGGGGAAACACGAAATATTATATAAAAGTCCATAAGCATTGTCTAAATGAGGAACTTCTGTTGAAACTTCCGTTAATGCACTTTCAGTGTGTTAAAGTAGTCACGTATGGTAACTGATAAAATATATAAGTACAACATCAACCGTCATCAATTTAACACGTATTGTTTTGGTTTTGAGATATATCCCAGTTGTCAGGAATGATTGTATGTGTTATATTGCTTATATTTGTTTTGCAAAGGTAAGGGAGTGCTTTATGTGCGTATTATGGTTTTTTATTACATCGACAAAGCCTCAGGAATGATTTGATATGTGAAATATGCTTTTTAATTGCATCACTTTGGTCTAAAGAGTAATGTTATACCTTTCATGCGGTTTTTAATTGCATTACCAAGATTCCAGAATGATTATATGCACGTAATATGCATTTTAATTGCACTGCTAAGGTCTATGGAGTAATTTTATATATGTAATTTGGTTTCTAATTGCATCGACAGGGTCTAAGGAATGACTTTATATGTTTACTTTACTTTTTTACTATCATCCCTAAATGTTTTAGGAGTGATCTTGAATGTGTAATATTGTTTTCCGTTGCATCTCTCATGTATGGAGTGTTTTGTATGTGCACTTTGGTATTTAGTGCCTGTATTAGATTTCAGGGTTTTATTTACATGTGTAGTACGTTTTAATTACATCGGAAAGGTCCATGGAATTATTGTTTGTGTCATATGCACAACATGATGTAAATAATTTAAACGATGTAAAATACGTTGATAATTTATACAACTAAGGTTAAACATACATTTCAACGCATTTAGAATAAATAGGTAGACTAGTAAATTATGTCTTTCCCAACTTCGTGGAGTGACATTGTTTTTGTTCTGTCCGTTCGTCCGTCTGTCCGTAACAAAGTTATTCCGCTCAACTTCTCTGAAACTACTCAACCAAGTACAACATATGTAGTTGTGCATATTATAACTCCTCTTAAATTACTGCACTAAATTTTACGGAACCTGGTATGTCGCAAGTATACCATATTAAGTTGTGCATATTACTAGGACATTTGTATCCTCAAAATTTTGTGTGAGTTATGGGACTTTAAAATTAGATTTTTTCTGAAATTCTATATGGGAAACGGGGTGAGACATCGTTTTTGTACTCAAAAACAAACTTTAATTGCATAATGTCTTTATTAAATATTTCATTAATTAGTGAATAGACGTATATTTTAGAGTTTAAATCAAGCATTTTTTTCATAGCATCCTTCTTTTAATCATATTTTTACTTTTTGTTTCTTAAAATAATATCAAAAATATAAAAATTAAGAGTCTACTTGACATTTTATTGATAGAATAAATTACTTCAAAAGGTTATTTACGCAAAAATACGATACTTTTGCAGAGATACGATTAAAGCGTTTGTTTTCACACCATACAATAAAAGCATTCGTTTCATACGAACGAAGGAGTGTGTGGCCTATCTTTAATTGGTAAACAATAGGTTGTTCGTCAAGACAATACGAACGTACACTTTCGTTCGCTTTTATAATGTTTTAGTTTCTTGTCTATCGTTTGTACGAAAACGTTTTACCTTTCGAAGGGTCTATCAAATATGCTTTTAAATAAGTATTCATTTATGACAAAAAATATTTCGACAGCTTGTAATACATCAACACTAATGTAAAAAGCGAAATTAGATTTGTACACACAACATAATTTTTTCGTTTTCGATGTATATCATCCTAGGTCTTTTAATATAATATTATTCATTAAACATTATAAAATTAAAAGTAAATGTTTTCAGTAAGAAAATTATACTACAACAAAGCAGCACACTGAAACAGTATATAGAAAAAAGTACAAATAGTGAGGCAAACGCCTGTTTGAATCACATTTAATCCCTGCTGAGGACTATCAGGATACTGGGTTGTTTTTTCAAAGCATAAACTATTATCAATTATTGAAATGCGCAAAGATCAAATTGTAAGCTTAGTTTATACATTTATATTAATAAATTCAAAATACACACAATTAAAGTATAACTCTGATATTGAAACAAAATACAGAAAGCTTACTTGAAAGTCATCATGAAATATATTTTCCTCATTATGCCAGGATATTGGCCTGTTCTTATTTTTATATTATTACATTGTTTGTGCTAAAGTGATTGGTTGGTTTTTAACATCAAACAAGCAATATTTCAGCTATACTCAGAACTTGAATAGTTTTAAAGTTGATAATTTTGTATAAATATATCAATTGCCGCGATATTTAGGTATACTAATACTGAAGTATCATGCAATAGTATGAGGATTTGTACATATAAAAATTTAAATTCTCTTCTAGATAAAAAGTTTGAAATATAGGTAGGAAGTCTACCTTTCAACCCCATATCAAAAAAATCTTTTAAAATACCGTATTTCCATATTGTCTCATATGCTTTTTCTAAATCGCAAAACATGTTCTTTTTGCAAAGAGTTCGGAATTAACTAATCAAAACGTACCAAATGGTCAATGGTATATACGTCGTATATTTGACAGAAGGTTATTTGATTCAAGAAACTAGACTTGGCAATTTTGATCATCATTACCTTAGTCTTACAGAAGCTACTTGTAAGGGTTATAGGCCGATTGATTTTTTCAAATGCTCCTTTCTTGGTTTTGGAATAGGCACCACGGTAGCCATTGTCCAAATAGAAGGTAAGTCACCCGTTTCCAAATGGTGTTAAGAAGATTTAAAAGACAATGAAAAGAAGACTTTGGAAGATGTTTGAGAAGTTCAGAATGAATATCATATAGGCCAAATGCTGTATCGTGTGATTTGTTTAAAGACATTTTGAGTTCTTCCAAAGAAAACGCTTGATTGTAATCTTCTAAATTTTTGGATTGAAAATAAAGTTTAGATTTTTCTTTTTGAGTTTTGACTTGCTAAAAATCTCGATGGTAATTTTCAGCCGAGGAGTGTTTTGCAAAAGTTCAGCAGATTTGTTTGATATTTCATATTCCGATGTTAATAAGCCTTGACCATCTTTTAAATGATGGGCGTTTGTCTTGCTATTTTAACCTTTAATCTCACGGTTCATATTCCATACTTTATTAATTAGGGTATAATTGTTTAGTTTCGTAACAAAGGTACGCCAAGATGTGCGTATTTTCTGTTTCGTTGTCCGATTGTTTTTGGTTGGGTGTTTGTTGAAGCCTTTTTTACGATTTTGTATAGCGCACTTACAATCGGCATCACGCCATGGTTTTCAATGATGTTTTGGATTTTTCGAGGTCACAGGAATCGTTTCGGCAGTAATTGAAACAAGAGTTTCATTTAATTTAAAAATTATATCAGAAATGTCACCAAATGTCCCTTATTGAAGCCGCTCCGCACAAAGTTCTTAAACTAGGGGCCAATATACTTTGTCAAATTCACATCCAGCGGCTTGCTTCGTACAAGAACGAAGACATTCTATTATAATGAAAAAATGATCACTGCCACAAAGATCATCAAGGACATTCCATTAAAAGTCGGGCAGGGCAGAAGGATCTGTCATGTAAGATCCATTGCCCAATACGATTTATTCCCAGCATGCAAATATGAATTGGAACAAATAACAAACATGCACAAGTCTTTTCCTGAGTCATAAAGCCCTCAACAATCTTTGTCGTTTATTGCGTTATTCCCCTTCAGAGGGTTGTGTCCTTTAAAGTCCCCACGTAATAATATTGTGCTGGTAGCCAATCAGTAAGGTGTTTCAACTGATTTAAACCTAATGATGAATTCGGAGGAACACAAACAGAGCATAAAGTGATTGATCCATATAAGGTCACCCCAACAGCCACAGCCTGAAGATCAGAATCGAGATCTACATGGCTATGCAGAACCTACTCATTCACGAGAACAGCAACGCCAACAGCAGCTCCATCATTCTCGTCCACATATGCGCCGTATATTAGGTTGCTCCCCAAAGATACATGGTCATTTCGTTCAAGGTGAGATTCCTCAAGACAAAATGCAACAGGACGAAAAGCCTGAACCAGCAATGCCATTTAAATAAAATCAATCTTATGACCTAACCAACTCCATTGTACAATTCTATTCGTTATCTGGAGGTATACGAATTGGGGAGATACTGGTTTTGCGAGCTGTCATACTCCACCCATCTACGCTTGGTGACCGACTTGGGGGTCGCGTATCCATTTTTTCGGCGAAAATGGTCTCATCATATACGTCGTCCAAAAAAAAAAAACGATTCTATTATTGACCTATACAAGGTACCTAAAAGATTTTGGAATATGATCGCTATTTTTAGCTTCCTTGGTTTTCGGGAGTTTTTTTCTGAGGAGTTTTATTAGAATTGGTATTGAATATTTTGTGGGCAGCTTAAAGAAGTATTTGATTTTTAATTTAATTTGATGCTGAAGACTAAAAAGTTTGAGATGAAGGAGATTTCCCGAATGCTGAAATGATTTTGTCAGAGGTTTCAACTGGTAGTCGTTCTAGGTGTCTTTTTTCCAATTGGTCAGGTGATCATGGTTTGCGTTTCAGTTGTTACATAGACGCGTTCGGTCACACTGGCAGATGATGTGCTAGAACTATACCTACCAAGAGCCTTCGGGTACCTGATAAGTTTTTAGGGTTTTTTTTTGCTTTTCTTTTCTAGTGTTGACAGTCTTTCGAGGAGGACATTTGGGCTTCACCAGTCGCAAATTTTGGAGCTTTAGTGCATGTAAAGCCCCCCCCTGTCCTATCTCTGCACATCTAAAACATATTAGTGTTCCTTTAAACTGGCCTTTTCCGCGTCAAACTTTCTGACATTTAAAGCAATGCCCTGGGTTGGAAGTGTACCAGCTGACTAATGTTATCGAGACCTATATATTTTGATTGATTGGGGGCAGTGGGACTGTTGAAATTCACTTTTGTATCACCCTTGAGTTCAATGTCATATTGTGGGAGGACAAAATTTCTAAATCTACAATTTTTGTAAGTTTTAGTAGATTCAAGGACTGCTGTTTTTGTTGTATTCAATGCGATGACAAACAGATTTCATTTTGGTGACGTTCATGACATCTTCTGAACAACCTTTTATCAAATTTTCAATAATGACGGAAGAGATTTTAGATATTGGATAATACAATAAATCTTGAAGTCTTCATCTACTACTTCTTTAAGCAGAAAGTCTTTTTTTCTCTTTTTGGATCCTGTTTGAGTAAATGTTTAAGAAGCCATGAATGAGGAATGAGGTTAACCACCCTTGTCCTCAACCCGCCATGGAGTGCCGACAGGGGTGATGCCTACACTTTGCGGATCTCCAGCAAAAAGCACTAAGTGTTCTAAGGGTGGTATTCTTAGACCAAATGCAGGCCTCGTTCCCGGTGTTAACTGGCGAAACAACCGCTCTGTCTATTTGATTGACACATGAGCTATCGCCTTCTTAACACCCTGTAACTGAACAACTTTCGTAGTAAGATTCACAAGGAATTATCAAGTGATATAAAGAAGAATGCAAACAAGCTTGTTAAGAGCTCAGCGTGAACAGCCGATTGACCAAAGGGGTCCATCCGTCTTTCATCTAGTTGGAAAAGTAGCGTGATGAAAATCTAAACCCACTCATTCAAATAATGAATGCAGCAGAGAGTGATCTCTTAACCACTATGATTCCTTCCTCCACTAACACGGGGTGCAACACAGCAAACATGTGAAGCTGAAGTAGCTTTGCCCTTCAGCCATCGCCTTCTTTGCAAATCCTTTAAGGAAGCTATCTATTAAAAGTTAATCATAATTCATGGAATAGTTTGAAAGGAAAATAATTTAACAGAATAGCTAAAATTAGAACGATTCACAACGGGCAAGACGTGAAATGCCAATTCATCGAAGTCAGGGCTCATTCTATTTTCCGTTTAAAAGCAGTTAGCATTCAGTAGGTTTTTTGGGACCGTTCCCGACCCATTGAATTCCCGTCCTGTATTGCCTCTGCTACATGTAGCAGCGTCGTACTGCAAGCTGAGGAAGCTGGGTGCTTATTATTCAATGCCCCGGGTCCCACACGGGGTTTTGTGCTAATAAAACCTCAGAAAGTTGTTGGCGGAAAATGGAGTCATTTTAATACCAGATAAAATGATATACATGTATTAAGATAAATAGATAAGCACATTAGTAATGCTTGACTTGGTTACATGTTAACTTTGGTTACTTGGTTACAAGTTACTTTCAGTTAAAGAATTGTTTCCAACTGTTGTTGCAGTTGAGTTATGAGCTCTGCAAATGTCAAATAAGAAAGTTCTGTTCTTTTCGGACAATATGGCAGTTGTTCAAGTAATTAACAAACAAACAGCTAAGGACTGTAATCTGATGAAATTATTGAGGCGGCTTATAGTTCAGAGCCTCATATATAACATTTTATTTAAAACCAAACATGTACCAGGTGTTAAAAATGTACTAAGTGACAAATTGTCTCATTTACAGATACGAGAATTTCATCAGTTAGCGCCTTAGTTGAACAAGGCACCAGTGGAGGTACCCCAAGAAATGTTTCAAATCTTGTGGCCGTGTCTAAGTTTTTAATAGACAATGCCTTGACAGAAAGCTCAAGGGCAGCATATGAGAAAACAAAACTATTTTTTCAGTGTTTCGTACAAGAATATTTTCCAGGTTCAGATGCATTCCCATTATGTGCTGATAAATTGGTATTATTTGTAGCTTTCTGTTACTCTAAACAGTTGGCTCCACAGACAGTCATATCATATATGTCGGCTTTAGCTCATTTTAATAAAATGAAAGGGTATGAGGATACAACAAGTTCATTTATTGTTAAAAGAGCACTGCAAGGTTATAAAAAAATTGAAAGCAAAATCAGACATTAAATTACCTATTACTCCTGTTATATTAAGACAGTTGGTTCAGTCATTGTCATCCTGCTGCTCATCTTTTTACACGCATTTTTGAGAGTAGGGGAAATAACTTCACGTATGAATTCTAAACCTTGTTTAAGTTTCAATTCAATTGAGTTTGAACTTATGACAAATAGGGAGCCTAGTGGAATGAATTTGACTTTAAAAGAGTTTAAGCATCATAGGGGTAAAGATCCAATCATTTTTCATTTGTCATCATCACAGTCAGATTCTGATTTGTGTCCAGTTAAGGCTATGTGGGAATGCTGTTCAATAAAAGGAGGTTTTGATGGCTCATTATTTGTTCATTCGGATCTGCACCCAGTTGCACTGCAGAGTTTTAGTAATCAGAATAATATCTGTTTAATCTTTTTTGATTTCTGTCGATAAATCATTCTTGCTCTACAGGGTTTTCATTTAAAAAAAGTCAAGTAGAAAAAAAAATAAAAACAAAACATAACAAACAAAATCAAAAACAAAAAATAAGACAAAACCAAAAAAAAAGTAAACAAACAAGCAAATAAAAGAATGCATGAGTACCGGGGATCATTATTTCAGTCGGTCATTCTGACTAGATGTGTTAATTTGCTGACACATATTTTGTGACAACTTTATTAATATTAAAAATATCTTTCTACTGTTGAAGTAGCTGAGTTTAAAGGATACGAAGTACACCCACCCTACTCAAAAAAAGAAAACAAAGCAAAAAGAATAACAAATCAATGAAAAACGCAATTTGTGTATAGAGTAATAGAGAATCAATAGGAGATTGAATATTTGTTTTAAAGTAGGCTTATATATGTAGCCCCTTAATACCAAATACAGTTGAATAAAATTACAAGGTGTAGGACCACCATAGTTTTTTTACTCTTCGGCTATATTAAAATTTAATAATTTTGACTTATCCTAGAAAATTTACCTTTGTTTCAAATTAAGTGACACTTCTGTCCCCTATAAAAATGCACTGGCTGAACATTCTGTCAAAATTTCACAATATGTTTCATTGCATATAAGAAAGAACGCTCAACCTGAAGTCCACATGGTCTAAAAATCTACTTTCACTTTCTATTTCAGTCCAAAAATAGTGCTTGTCCCTACTTGACTTTCAACATTTTTATGTTCATTTATAACCAATAAAACTTTATCCTCAAGTTTTCTAGAATATTCAGCTTTCCAAAATACCACATTTATTCTGGTATCATGTGCGGTTCAAATTCTATATGATGCAAGAGTGAACCTGTCTGTTGAATAGTATTACTTTTATGTACAACCTCTGGACTGGTTCCCGGTATTTGGTGGTCCTACACCTAAAGATGTTTTTGTTTAACAAATTAAATAAAAAATTTTCCTGGACTTAGATTTATGTTAGCCGAAACACATTCTAAAATTTTGTTCAATTCCTTTCAGCGGTTTTCAAGAAATGCATGAAAACATACAAAGACCTCACATGCGCGTTATCATGAAAAATGAGCTTGGTGATCAAGAAATGCATTATTTCTTAATTTTTCAATTTCTTAGTTGCAGATGTAAATAGCAAGCTTGGCAATATACATCCAACACAAATGGACTTATTTCACACATAGAAAGGAACTAATTACATAATTTTATCATAAATTTTTCATCTGTTTTAGTTTATTTCACATCCCCCCTTTTTACTGAGTGAGATACTGAGTACCTTCAAACTGTTGGGATAAGACTTTTATCTCTTGAAATACATTTCAAGTAAGAAAAATAGTATGAAACTGTCCTAATTATGCACCTAGTACATCCTGAGAAAGTTTTTGAGTTCAAATTTAAATTTATTGATATTCAGTTGTACTATATTTTGGAGGTGTACATTAATAGTTTTTAACCTGAGACTAAAATTTTATGAATTTCATTAAATGCGTTCACTATTCCATTGAGCTTAATAGTCAAATGAACATTCCTTACTAAAAAAACCACTAAAGTTCAAACTGGCATACAAAGAAACAAAATTATATCTTGCTTTGGTATGAAATTGCAAAAATTGGCCAATTTCCCATTACTGCTCATGTTTAAGGAATTTTTGACAGAAGTACTATCATCTCAAGGCCAAATTATCTTAACAAGAAAAATTATTACATATGGTTACTAGTTTACTAACAAATTTACCCCTAGCCAGCATCAGATTAGAAAATAAATAATTTTAGTATTAACCCAAGCCAGCATTGTAACCGACTTTAAGCCGCAGGTGTAAAATTGACAAATTCATCTTAAATACACTATTTTTCTGCATACTAGAATGTCTACCAGTTCTAGTTCTATACATTTTGACCCTTTCATTACATCCAAAACCTAAAACAGGAGTTTATTTAAATTAAAGCACATTTTACTAAGCGCGGACCACTGCAGACCCCATAATTTCATTCAATAGTACATAATACCATATTTAGGCTGAAATTTGACCCCTTATAGGTTTTAGCTCTGATAAGCAATTAAAATGATAGTCTTGGTGATTTACCTTTTTTCAGTACCATTTTTATCAACAGTAATAGAAGTTGATATACCTGTCTTCAGGTGTAGGACCACCATAGTTTCTTTACTCTTCGGCTATATTAAAATTTAATAATTTTGACTTATCCTAGAAAATTTACCTTTGTTTCAAATTAAGTGACACTTCTGTCCTCTATACAAATGCTCTGGCTGAACATTCTGTCACAATTTCACAATATGTTTCATTGCATAAAAGAAAGAACGCTTAACCTGAAGTCCACATGGTCTAAAAATCTACTTTCACTTTCTATTTCAGTCCAAAAATAGTGCTTGTCCCTACTTTACTCTCAACATTTTTATGTTCATTTAAAACCAATAAACTTTATCCTCATGTTTCCTAGAATATTCAGCTTTCCAAAAATACCAAATCTATTCTGGTATCATGTGCGGTTAAAATTCTATATGATGCAAGAGTGAACCTGTCTGTTGAATAGTACTACTTTTATGTACAACCTTTGGACTGGTTCCCGGTATTTGGTGGTCCTACACCTAAATACAATGGCTATCAAAAACACCCGATCAATTCTTCTTTCAATAAGAACAAATAAAAATAGTGCTGTGTTGGTGATGCCCAATGTCTCCCAGTGTCTTCTATATATATACCAAGTTTCATGCAAATCGGTTAACTTTTTCAAATTTACTATTTTTCGGTGGCAGCCATTTTGAAAATGGTGGCCATCTTGAAAATTGTTTTGATAGGTTTGACGTCGCCTTATGCTATTCTATAACTATACCAAGTTTCCTACAAATTGGTTAACTTTTTTATATTTTTCCAATTTTCGGTGACGGCCATATATTGAAAATCTGTTAACTTTTTGCATTTTTTTCCAATTTTCAGTGGCGGCCATTTTAAAATGCCACAATTTTGACGCGGAGAGTAAATAATTACAAGCGTTCGTCCTCTAAGTGACAAACCACGAGAAAATGGTTTCCACCTGTCAAGTTTAACAGTAATATCCTCCTCCATCCCTTCCCAATTTTGTTTATAAAAATCCCTATTGTTTCCCTCAAAAGTACCCAAAATCTTTAAACCTTTATTATTCCACTTGAGACCAAGCGGACAATCATTTCTATTTTTCCAACTTCTCACCAACAAACCTTCTGATTTTTGTAAATTAATTTTTGAATTGGAAGCTTTCTGGTATATATCTAACCAGAAAGACAACTTATCAAAATCAGAGTCATGCGTTAACATAGTATCGAAATCATCTGCATATGCAGATAAACAACTTTTCTTACCATAAGATAATGGAAGTTCAAAGCCTGAAAGACCATCTTTTGACCTTAATTTATGCAAAAGAGGTTCAAGGCAGATAGCATATAATTGACCAGACAAGGAACATCCTTGTCTTATACCTCTTTCAAATTGAAAAGTGGACGATAACGAGTTATTAATTTTCAGTAAACTATGTACATCTGTATAAATAGTTTTTATACAGGAAATGAAACACTGTGGTTTCATTTTTATTCGTGGGATATCAATTTTCGTAGTTTTCGTGGGAACGGACCAACCATGAAATCAAGAATTCAACGAATATTAATTTCCAGGCATATATAATGGAGGTAAACTAACCTGAGACGCTGCTGTGGAACGCTGGTTTATATAGATAATGTCCGATTTAAAGACATTGTGTTTTTTACCAATCCTTGTTTTCGATAAAGATTGAGACAATATTGCTTTATGTACAACTTTAATGTGTTTATGACACTACAATGAATTACATTGATAAAGAAAAATATTGCTGTTAATCATAATTGTGTATTCGCGTCAGTAATGAAAGTACTTCCTGTTGCGCCGTTGTATTGTAAAGTGTTGATGTTTCTATTTAGTAACGTGTTGATTTTCTTTTGCTATGTTGTAATTTTACCAAATAAAATGTACAATGTTATTTGCATCTGTTCTTTGTTCTGCATTTATTATATTTTATTAAATATATACTTCAGTTGTTGTTTTTACTTAAGTACTGGTATATAATATGTCATGGTTAAAAAATCGATAACAAACACTTTTTATTTTATTTTTTATTTTATTATCATTTTAACATGAAAAATAAAAAAAAGCACTAAAATATGTGAAATAGGTTCAAATACTAGTATTAAAGAAGTCACAATAATCCAGCTTTACGGAAGCCCGACTGTATCAAACCAGTACGTGAAGACATGGCCTGGTGTGCTGAAGTCAACCACTGAGCGTGAATGGGCTTCACAACAGATGTCTTTATATCAACAAAAACCTTATCTAACTGTTTTTCGCCTGTTTGGTCCTCTCTCCCACTAAGCTGATTAACCACTTGGTTTGTGTACCAGTCATGAAAGTTAGATTTTAGTAGCTCCTTGTACTCTCGGTTTACAGATAGATCCAAAGGCTGGAGCTTGTCTGTACACGCTGCTGGTATAAACAATGGGATGATGTTGTGGTCTTTGAGGTGCTGGTGCAATCGTTCTCCTCGATGAGCTTTATACACGTCAAAGATGCAAACAGCTTTCTGATTAACAGTCTTCTCTGATAACGGAAGTTCATCGACGATTGACTCTACATAGGATAAGATGATCGTGTCCACATAACGAATCATCGAATCTTCCGTTGACCAGTGGCTTTCTGTATGGGTTACATCCCAGTTGGCTGGAAAGATTACACCTTTTGGTAGGCACCTGTCTGTTTTTCCAGGATAGATAAGTTGGGGTGGTAGTAGCGCACCGCTCCTGATTGTGGCGAGTAACAAAGTGATCTGCCGTTTGTCGTCGATGCCAGTGATCGGTACTTGCTGGGAACCTTGCTGTTCCATAGTCCAATCACCACCCGGAATGAGCTGAATGTCTGGTCCCAGTTGATTACCAACAAGTCTGAAAAACTATTATCGGTTACGATTTTTTCTACTTTCTGGATGAACTCCTGCTTAATGGTATCGAAATCTGCTGGTAAGTGCTTCATACCTTTGGTACCTTTCCGTTGTACGTAACCCATACGACGAAGAAGAGACACAGCAAATGTCTTTGTGATATTAATAAAAAAATGACCGCCATAACGTTGTAGCTTATTCCTGGCAAATTTGGTAACGATAGCCTCGGCCCCAGTCATAACTATTCTTGCGTTGATAACTCCACCATTAAGTCGGACGCTACGAATCCATTGCTGCACATCGTCGTCCAACTCTGGGCCAAACAGGAGGGGGTTACCTCGTGGAGATTTTGGTAATGTGTCAACGTCTCCACCCCCTAACAAAAGATAAAAATATAAAAACATTAAAATCATTATCTTAATTGTAATAAATCCCTCTGTTCACACCTTTTATACGGATATTCATCATTAAAATGTCTCATTAAACCATTAACTTTAATGTTAAACCAACAAACGTAATCTTTGCCGCAGGGAATTTACAACATATGTATTTACGTTGGTTGAAATAAAATGACATGATTATTGATTTTGCATGGGTACTGATCAAGGTAAGCTGACAATGTTTTTCTGAAAAAAAATCTACGTGTTTTTTTTTTTTGGTTCGTGCGGTTTGTGAATATTTTATTCTTTGTCAATTTTTTTCTCTCGCTTCAGTCCCTTCAGACCGTGATTTTATTTTCATTAACAAATTAATCTTTATTTGAAATTAACCTTGCTTCTTAATTCTCAAGTAGGCATCACGCATGCTGCGAACAGTGGTCTCGCTGACTTTTCTGCCAAGGCTGCTGGTAAATTTACGGGCTGCACTAGCAACACTATTCTCCACAGTATCTGGCGATTTTGGCACGGGTGTCGTCGTCGTAAAATTTATAATCGCCACGTTTCCTTTTGCGTGATGGGGTAGCCAGAACTGTGTCAACACCATCGTTAGCAGCTTTGGTTATCATAGTCTCTCTTTTGCTTGTACAATTTTCAGGGTTTGGTAGACCTGGTGTAGCTGGCAGAGTAGTTTTCAAACTACCGGACTTTAACCAATCTTTAAGTGACATTTTCGGTTTTTAGAATGATGTTATTGAATGTATTTCGGCTTTATATACAACTATGATAAGCATGATTAGCTTGGGCTTTGAGCATGAGTATTAGGACCAGTTAGCGTTAATTAGTTGGTCTTTTCATTATTATATTTTAATAAAATCACCATTTGATTGGAACTCGTCCATCAAAGAAATCGGCGATTATTATTTTCTGTAATCTTGTTAATTATGTATACACTATCCAACCAACATCTAATTAATCTTATTTATTTATCTGTTAACAACAAAACAGTCAATAATAAATCCACAGCGCAACTCTGTACGCGTATAACGGAAATACGGCACGCTTTATTTTTTATTTTACCGACCTATGAACCACGAATTTAAAAATACACGTTTTATTTTTTATTTTACGGACCGAGGAACCACGAATTTAAATATCCAACGAAATGTATTTTTTCCTCCAACCACGAAAATAAATACCCACGAAAATAAATGAAACCACAGTAATCGCCAAAACCGAAAGCTTCTAATGTCTTCAAAAGCTTTCTCTTGGTCAAGGGAAACAATAGCAAGGGGGATATTTTCCTGATAAGCATAACAAGTAGCATTAGAAATAAAACGAATATTGTCACTGATATGACGACCTTGAACACAATAACTTTGATCGATATGTAATATATCGGGTAAAACGGTACGAAGTCTTAGCGAGAAAGCTCTCGTTAATATTTTATAATCACAACAGAGAATAGACACTGGTTTCCAGTTTTTCAACAAACTACTGTCACCTTTCTTCGGAATTATCGTGCATATCTTTCCCAACGATGTTCCAAAATGTTTTGTAAAATTCACTAGGCAGCCCATCAATACCAGGGGACTTATTGTTATTCATTTTTTAAAACGGCAGATGACAATTCATCATAACTTATAACACTATCTAATGTTTGTTTTTGGGGTTTCATTTAATGCAGGAAGGTCTTTCAAAATCTCATTTTGACAACCTTCATCTACAGGAGCAGGGCTATACAATTCAGAGTAAAAATTTCGGTCAAGGGTTTTTATTTCCTGATCAAAATTAGTTATACTGCCATCAGGCAAGGTTAAATGGGATAATAGTTTCTTAGTACCACGTTTCTTTTCAAGGTCAAAAAAATATTTTGTAGGTTTATCTGAATCATTAACATATTTGAATCTTGAACGAACCCAAGCACCACGTGCCTGGATTCGTTCAAGTTCAGACAGCTGTTGACAGGTATTGAGATCAGGGTTTGCGGCAATATTTGATTTTAATAATTGAATATCGCACTGCAAACTATCAAATTAACGTTTAAAATCATTACTCTTTTTAACAGAAAATTCTTGCGTAAGTTCCTTTATTTTATATGTGAAATGCGACCGGGTAAAATAATTTTATGATCTAGAATAGTATATTATAAATTATTGGAAAAACATATTGCTAGTCCAGCAGAAATTGTTGAGGTGAGAAAACACTATTTCTCTTCTCCACATCATTTTCCATATACCTTCATCAGAAGGTATGGTATGAGTATCTTGAAGAAACACTATGTCTGCATTTAATTTAGATTTCAAAGAATCTAATATAAAATATCTTTTAAAAGAGTCACGACAACCTTGAGTGTTCAGGGAAACTAACGAAAAACCGGACATTACAATTGTAATGAAAATACAGAACAAAAATGCATAATTAGGTGGACAATACATATTGACTTAGATATATTTTATCTCTAAGAATGAGTTTTCAGGTAGGTTTTTAATTTCTTGATCAACTTATTTAAACGGGCTTTCAGCTGTGAGGAGGACTCAGGATTTCGTCGACGGTCAATAAAATCTTGACATAATTGTCTCAGGTTTGTGGTATATTCTAAACATTTTTCAACTGGCTTTTTATTGCTTTTAAGTTCGACAAGAAGTCTATCCAGCTCCTCGGTGGATAATTTTTGTTCTGTATCCACTAATAGAAGGGGATGAAGGAGGAATATCCCAAATACTTGCATTAGCTTGATCAGATACATCTGAAATTTTATCAGTTGTAGGAGTTTTGACACTAATAACTGAATCATTATTGTCTGCTGCTTTACGTTTAACTGCAGATTTAACAGTCTCCAGTTTTTCAGAAGGGGTGTGAACAACAACAATGTCACTGGAAACAATAGAGTCCTCAGATTTTTTTATATTATTAACATGATCTGGGGTGTTGGAGGCACAATCACGGTCGGCAGAGTCTGAAGTAACAGACTGCTCCACTGTCCCAGTTGGCGGAACTGGTTCAGCTGTAAATGGTACATTTGTATTTGATTCCGACTTATCGGCTGAAGGTTTGTTCTCTGGACATCTGCTCTGAATGTGTCCAGTATGCTTACATTTAAAACAAACTACATCATCATTAAGACATATTCTGTAGTTTTGTCTTTGATAAAACATATCAAAATATACTGGTAATACAACATTAGGGTCGGGAATAAGTGAAACTTGTCTTCTAAAGGACTTTACATGTTTTAATGCCGGTATTTAATGCCTAGTGCAATAGGTTTAATGTCGGAAATGATGCGGCCATAGCAAGTCATTATTCCAAGTCCAATTCCAAGTCATTCGGAATAAAAGGGGGCAGTTAGACAAAGTTACTTTCTTAGGGATTTTTACTAAACATTGAACATCAATAAATGCATCACCTATACTAAGGCCATTAGAACACAAGAGTTCTACATCTTCAATGTTGGATAGAAATACTACAACCCCGGACCTCATACGACAGGCAGCAACTATATTTTCAGGCTTTACAACAGTAGCAATAGCAACAACATATTGCTCAATACAAATTGACTGTATGTTGGTTAACTTTACGCCATGTTTCCTTGACACAAAACCGAACGGTTTATGCCTAAATGATGGCATGTCGTCGCTCTGTTCAGATCCTACACTTTCTCGAACAGATTCTACATTATTTCCGGTTGACAAAAGTGAACTTTTTAATCTTGAACTTTCTCCACGCGAATGAACAATACTACTACCATTAGCCTGGGGCATGGATTTTACACCTACCTTGTTTGGCATTGTCCTTTTAATTATTGTCCGTATTACTTGACAAAGAATTGCCCGAGGCAACTACAGTCGACAACTGAGTAGATTTACCCATGACCACACTGGAAAACGAAGGTGACGCCATCTTTAAACCAAAAATTAAACAAAAAAAAAACACAATCCACCAAAAATCTCGGCAATCCGAGAATAAATAACGATAATAACCCCACAAAATGAAAGAACTTCTTCTTCTGAATACAACAATATAAATTTTGACGAACCAGAATACGAAATAACCAATAAATAAATGATTTGAGCGGAGCTCCGAAAAACTCGTCCTATCCATTCAAGAAGAAGAAGAAGAATTAATTGAATTTTTAATACCCTTTATTAAATAAAACAATAAATCACAGTTGTATAAGGTATCAAAAATTCAAGTAACATAAAATATAAACCTAACAATACATTATTTTGACAAGCTACATTTAACAATTTTGAAAATACATATAAATAAGTTAACTCTAAACCCAAAAGTATATAAAATAATACAAATATTTTTAAAGACTTTGTCCAAATGATCAAAGTCAGTTTATATATATATATTGAAATTAAAAAAAAACCCTTTAAATGACTTTGTCCGAATGATCAAAGTCAACATGGACTGGTACACGCCTGTCCATGTTTTAACCTTCAACACATCGCGGTTTACAATATATAAACAAGAAATTAAAAATAAAAATAAAAAATACAGATAAAATAACTTACCATTAAATATTCACGAAAAGCTTGTCATTAGAAATGAAACACAATACATTATTAAAACACCCAAAATCTGAAAAAGAATGAACATTATTTATAAACTTACAATAGGCAAATTCAATTGCCAACCGGGCACGGATACGCGACCTAAATTCCTGGAGTGGGTCTGTCTGTCCGCCTCCGGTCCTCAGGTGCTGCAGGGTCACGTAGGTGGCAATCTTCGCCTGGTTGGCAATCCATAGGTACAGCCGTCTTGGGATCCTCTGGGTCTTCGTCCATCGGTGCGTGCTGGTACCTTCTCCCAACACGAGTGCACCATCTTCCATCATCGTCTCAGGACAGCCGGCCGTGGATGCCGTGCGGCCGGCTGGTATATCTGGACAGCTGATCATAAGTGGCGGTGGATCAGCTGGAATCGATCTCTTAACTGGACAGCTGTCCGATGGTGGCGTGTGGACAGCTGGAGATCGATTTGCACTGACCTGAGGTGGCGTATGGTCAGAGCTAATGGTAGAAGGTCCAAATATAAAAGTCTATTGAACCTAGATCATTTACAATTAATTTACGCAACATATTTTCAACATGACTTAACAAAATTTGTAAACGTGGACAGGAAACAAAAATGTGGTACAAGTCCTCCTGCAAACCACAAGAGGGACAAACATCCGACTGCTGATAACCAGATTTAAAGTCAAATTTACCGGTTGCAATAGCACCATGAAGGATTCTCCAGTTAAGGTCACCTTCATGCATGCTATGAGGATATTCATAAACATGACTATATATAGCATTAGGGGGAACATTTGATTTTTAAATATTATTCCAAGGGGATAGTAACTTTTTGGTACGGGAACAATTAAAATTCTGAACAACAGATAACAAATAAATGATTTTCTTGGGATATTTATCCAGAACAACACCCTTACTTAATTCAGGTGCATTGTCAATATTTAATTTAAAAATATATTGGTGAACAAATCCAACATTAACATGATTATTTAGAAAACGGTCAATCAATATACTCCACTCCGGAGGAAAAGACGACCATAGTAAATCTAGATGTTGTTGGATACAGCGTTCAGAACTAAAGCTTAATATGCCAACAAGATCTGCTGTAGTAAGTTTCCTTTCCAGGCTAGTATCGAAAAGGTCTTTAACTTTGGTTATACCGGCAATTACAAAATTTTCAAAAAAAAAAGGTTCATCAGTTTTGGGGTTAATTAATGAAGGATTAAAGAACAAAGGTTCTTCTAAAATGTCGGCCACTGAGGTATCATCTATTTTAATTCTAGATGATTCAAAATTCTTCCAGGTTTTAATTAAATCTTGATAAAAGCTTGGAATGTTTGTGTATTGAAAATCCCCATCAAGTAATAACAACTGAACATCATAATTCAAATTAGAAACAGTAGACAAAACATATTTACAAAAATAGTAACAAGGATGAACATCTTCACCATTCATTAATGTCAAAAATCTATACATAAATTGAATTCGAAAATCACGAATTCTAGACAAAATATGAACTAAACCCTGTCCTCCAGTACATACAGGAAGATATAACATTTCTTTGGAAACCCAATGTTTTCCTTGCCATAAAAAGTCAACAAATTTATTTTGAATGGCATTTATAATTTCGTCGGGCACAACCACTGAATTTAATCGATGCCACAATTTTGACGCGGAAAGTAAATTAATTACAAGCGTTCGTCCTCTAAGGGACAAACCACGAGCAAATGGTTTCCACCTGTCAAGTTTGACAGTAATATCCTCTTCCATCCCTTCCCAGTTTTGTTTATAAAAATCCCTATTGTTTCCCACAAAAGTACCCAAAACCTTTAAACCTTTATTATTCCAATTGAGACCAAGCGGACAATCAATTTTATTTTTCCAACTTCCCACCCACAAACCTTCGGACTTTTGTAAATTAATTTTTGAATGGAAGCTTTCTGGTATAAATCTAACCAGAAAGACAACCTATCAAAATCAGAGTCCTGCGTTAACAGAGTATCCAAATCATCTGCATATGCAGATAAACAACTTTTCTTACCATCAGATAATGGAAGTTCAAGACCTGAAAGACCATCTTTTGACCTTAATTTATGCAAAAGTGGTTCAAGGCAAATGGCATATAATTGACCAGACAAGGAACATCCTTGTCGTATACCTCGTTTAAATTGAAAAGGGGAAGATAACGAATTATTAATTTTCAGTAAACTATGTACATCTGTATAAATAGTTTTTTTACATGATATAAAATAATCGCCAAACCCGAAGGCTTCTAATGTCTTCATCAAATAACCATGATGAACACAATCAAAAGCCTTCTCTTTGTCAAGCGAAACAATAGCAAGGGGGATATTTTCCTGATTAGCATAACAAGTAGCATCAGAAACAAAACGAATATTGTCACTGATATGACGACCGGGAACACAATAACTTTGATCGATATGTAATATATCTCGTAGAACGGTACGAAGTCTTAGCGAGAAAGCTCTCGTTAATATTTTATAATCACAACAGAGAAGAAACACTGGCCTCCAGGTTTTCAACAAACTACTGTCACCTTTCTTTGGAATCATCGTCAGAACGGCTCTTTTGCACGAAAGTGGAAGTCTGTTTCCTTCAATAGAAGAAACAAAAACTTCGTGCATATCTTTCCCAACGATGTTCAAAAACGTTTTTGTAAAATTCACTAGGCAGCCCATCAATACCAGGGGACTTATTATTATTCATTTTTAAAACGGCAGAGGACAATTCATCATAACTTATAACACTATCTAATGCTTGTTTTTGGATTTCATTTATTGTAGGAAGGTCTTTCAAAATTTCATTTTGACAACCTTCATGAACAGGATCGGGACTATAAAAATCGGAGTAAAAATTTCGGGCGTTTTTATTTCCTGATCTGAATCAGTTATACTGCCATCAGGCAAGGTTAAATGGGATAATAATTTCTTTTTACCACGTTTCTTTTCAAGATCAAAGAAATATTTTGTAGGTTTATCTGAATCATTAACATATTTGAATCTTGTACGAACCCAAGCACCACGGGCATTGATACGTTCAAGTTCAGATAACTGATTTTGCTTATCAATTAAAATGGCGTTGAGATCAGGGTTTGTTGCAATATTTGATTTTAATAAATCAATATCGGATTCTAAACTGTCAAATTTACGTTTAAAATCATAATTCATTTTAATAGAAAATTCTTGCGAAAGTTCCTTTATTTTGTATTTTCCACGATCCCACCAATCTTGAATACCCTTAAACGCAGATTTCTGTAGTCGCCAGGAAAGCCAAAAACTATTTACCATGTCAACATACAATTTATCATCTAAAAGAGATGTATTTAAACACCAGTAGGCACTCTTGTGTTTACTTGGTATTTCTTTAAAATAAACACGAACGTAATCATGATCAGAATATGAACATTGTTTTATTTCTGAAGATCGAATAAACTGACTATAATGTTTAGATATATAAATTCGATCGAGTCTTGCGGGGACACCGTCATTTCTCGACCAGGAATAAGTTCTATCGTACGGATGAATATTGCGAAACGTATCAATAAATTTGAAACGTTTAACAATAGATTTAAATTCATTACAAGAATGGGGATGGGGTTCAGTATCTCCTGTCCGATCGAGGGAGGGATTAGTAGTACAATTAAAATCACCTCCAAGAAATATTGGAATGGAAGAATCAAGTTGATTCAAATGGTGTTTTAAATATTTCAAAAAGTCTAGTTTTTCTTTGGGGCAAGTTGGGGAATACACATTCAACAAAAATATTGTTTGTTCCTGTATTTTAATAGTTGCATGTAAAATGCGACCGGGTAATATAACTTTATGCTCTAGAATAGTATATTCTAAATTATTTGAAAAACATATCGCTAATCCAGCAGAAATAATTGAGAGATGAGAGAAAACTATTTCTCCTCTCCATATCATTTTCCAAATACCTTCATCAGAAGGAATGGTATGGGTATCTTGGAGAAAAACTATATCTGCATTTAATTTAGATTTCAAAGAATCTAATATAAAATATCTTTTAAAAGAATCTCGACAACCTTGTGTGTTCAATGAAACTAATGAAAAACCAGACATTACAAATGTAATGAGAACACAGAACAACAATCCATAATTAATAGGACAATACTTATTGATTTGGGTATATTTGTCGTCACATATGCCTTTAATTTCTTAATTAACTTTTTGAGACGCGCCTTTAACTGTGATGATGATTCCGGGTTTCTACGAAGGTCTATAAAATCTTGACAAAGTTGTCGTATGTTTGATGTATACTCTTAACATTTTTCTACAGGTTTTTTGTTGATTTTGAGCTCAGCAAGTAATCGATTGAGTTCCTCAGTTGAAAGCTTTTGCTCAGTATCTACTACGATTTGAGACATATTTTGTTCTGATAAATCAGAGGATATAGATTCTATGTATACATCCTCTTCCTCGTTGTTTTTAAGTAAAATTTGGGATGAAGGGGGTAAATCCCATATACTAATAGCATCTGAAGCAGACATAGCTTCAGTTGTAGGGGTTTTCATACTAATAGCAGAGTCACTGTTTCCTGCTTTTCGTTTAAGTGCAGACTTTGTTGGCAAAACATCAATCTGCACTTTATCATTAGGAGCGTGGATGGCAACAATGACAGTGGAAACTGTAGATTATTCCGATTTTTCTTTACTTGAAATATTGTGTGGGGTGTTAGGAACAGCAGATTGACTACCAGAGGCAATAATATCTGAATCTAAGACAACAGATTCCTCCACCGTCCCAGTTTTGGGTACTCTTTCAGCCGAATACGGAACGTCTGTATTGGCTTCTGAATTTTTGCTTTCAGTTGATGGTCTGTTTTCGGGACATCTTGTTTGAATGTGTCCAGTCTGTTTGCATTTGAAACAGACAACATCGTCATTAACAAAAATTCTATAACTTTGCCTTTATTAAAACATATCAAAGTATGCAGGTAATATTACATTGGGGTGGGGAATAAGGGACACTTGTCTAAAAGACTTGACATGTTTTAGTGCTGGGATTTTAATACCCAGTGCAATGGGTTTTATATCAGAAATTATGCGTCCATAACGCATCAACTCATCCTCGAGTAAATCGTTTGGAATAAATGGGGGACAATCCCTACCTTTTTTAGGGACTTTCACCAAACACTGAACATCAACAAACTCGTCCCCAATACTTAAGCCAATAGAACACAGTTCTTCAACATCATCGAGATTTGATAAAAAAAACTACAACCCCAGACCTCATACGAGAGGCAGCCACTATGGTTTCTGGTTTGACAATATCGGCAATAGCAACAACATATTGCTCAATTGAGATAGACGGTATGTTTTTTAGTTTCACACCGTGTTTCCTTGAGACAAAGCCAAAAGGCTTATGTCCAAATGACGGCATCTCATCGGTATTTTTCGATCTTGAACTTTCTCTGTCAGACGGTACATTATTATTAGTCAACAAATCTCTTTCGCTGTGTAATTGCGACTTTAAAACTTTATCACCATTAGCCTGGGCAAGGATTTAACACCTACCTTGGACGGCATTGTTAGTTTAATTAAATTAAGGTCCCTATTGTCCTTATTATTAAACACAGTATTGCCCGCGGCAACATTCGACGACAACTGAGTAGTTTTACCATTAACTACTACACTAGAAAATGAAGGCGACGCCATCTTTGAACAATAACAAACCAATAAACAGAAATTAAATCCAAACAAAAATCTCGGCAATCCGAGATATAAATACCAACAACACCCCACAAAAAGAAAGAGCTTCTTCTTCTGAACACAACAATACAAATATTTACGAGCCACAATACAAAATAACCAAGAAATAAATGCTTTGAGCGGAGCTCCGAAAAACACGTCCTATCCCTTCAAGAAGAAGAAGAAGAACAGAGTAAAAACAATATGTCTCCAAACTTCGTTTCGGAGACATAAATATTAAGAGATAATAATAAAAACAAGTAACAACTAAACAAAAAAACCAAAATATTTAGAAGGGTATAAAATTTACCTTTTAATGAAATTTGGACTGTTGGGTTACAGGATAATGACCCTCTATGGGTCTTTCAAACGTAGTCTTAATTAAGCTGCTTGTAAATGCTAGGTAGTAAAACCACCCGACTAAAATAGTAAACAGTTTTAAGAAAAACCAAAGAAAGAAAAAGGCAAATTGTGTAGAGAGAAACAGAGAATCAATATTAGCCCTTACATACTAATTTCAGTTTAATACACTTTAAATGTTAACAAAACATCACCCAAACCTTCATAATAATAAATAACAATAGGAACGTAATTACTGATAATATGTATACATGAATACAAGAGAAATTTGTTTGTTATTACGTTCACAACGAAATCAGACTCCTGTAGAATTCAAGAATCATGATTTTAGACCCTTATGCTAAACTTGCGAGTGAAATTATTACTGTATATCATGCATTTTTGCAATACAATTTCATCAAATTAACTATTAATGTGTACGTGCTGCAACTTTCTAATGGAATAACATGCATGTAGTAATTCTGTTTATTGCTAAGAAATTTTGTGGTTTTCAACTGGTTCTTTTCCTAATAAAAAGTGGTCGCTATTAAACATATATAGCCGAAAATTTCTGAATTTTGCAATATCAAACATTTATTACCAATAACATATGCACATTTGTTTAATTTATTTACTTGAAGAAATAAACAGACTTAAAAATGACCTCACCTCTATAAAGCCTCCTTTTCTTTTCGCACATAAAAGGCGATACTTCTTCTTTGTTCATCCTTTTTTCTATACAAATATTAAGAGTTATAGGTCTTGTAACAAATATGCTTTTAAATAACTATAATAATGATAACATAACGACTTTTAGTGGTATTTCAAGTATAAAAAAGAATCGATAACTCTATGGTCCTGTAGTAAAATATTATGAATTACCGCTGAACGGCAAAAGTCTGGGTTTGAAAGTTAAACAATAAAAAATACAACAAAGTTCCAGGCAATAAATTTTGCTACGCCAGACGCGCGTTTCGTCGATTCAAGACTCATCAGACGCGCTCTAAACAAAAAATTGAAAATGCCAAATACTGTTGGAATATTAAGAGCATAAAACAATAAAACCAAAATATACCGAACTGGAAACCAAATTATGACTAGGATTAACATATACCTGGGGTAGGAAAATCCTTAAGGTTTTGACAATTTTGAAATGTACACGGAAAAAGTGTATCGATACAAAGTTTCCGTATGTCGAGTGTTCACAGTTTTAAGTTCATATTATAGCTGACACAATTGCGTATATCTGTGACCCATCCTGTGTATGATTAATGTCTTTATGTAGGCTTTTCAGTAGCATTTGTTATAAAAGTATCAAACGTTACAAATTAGTTTTGTTTTTAGTGGATCAAAAAAGAAAGCCGTTCCCAATTTTCGAGCGTTAAATCGTTTTTGGCCATCCAGGATTCCATTAATAAAAGTAATAAAAAAATATTTAGAAGGTTATAATTTCCTTTCTTTGGGAAAACTTGACAGTTGAATCTGCCTTTCACGCATTGTCTAGAATATTCAGTATTACTTTTAGATGTGTAAATTTGCGCAAAACCATATTTTGTGCCAACTTTATTATTGGTATTATTTAGAAGGGAAATAAAAATATAGAAATCTTTATCTTGATGAAGCTGCTATAAAGGTTACTGCGTACACCCATCCCACCAAACAAGTAAACAATTTTATGAATTTTTAAACAGGCAAATTGTGTAGAGAGTGATAGAGAATCAATCGGGGATGGAATAATTTTTCAAACTAGCTTTATATATGCACCCTTTTAATACCAATTACAGTTTAATACACTTTGAAAGGCTTCCAAAAACACAGAATCAACCCCCTCTTAATAATAAATAAGAACAACTAAATTATTACTGATAATATGTATACATGAGGCTGCAACATTTGTTTTATGTATGATGATTTTAGACCCTTATGCTAAACTTGCAAACTTCAGTGTGCGTGAAAATAATATTGAATAAACTGTGTTTGAATGTAAATCTAGTTTTTTATATTCAATTAACAATGTTGTTACCCACCCATAAGCGTAGAATAAACTATGTTTGATGTTCAATGACATTATATAGTATATATTCTTTGTTTGCGCTTTCACCAAAAATAAAATACACAATTAAGCTCACTACTTAGAACAACAATCTTAAAATAAATAAGAATTTAATAAAAAAAAATGAAAAAAGTTTTTACAGGAAATCCATCCATGATTAATACCAGAAACTAGTGAATATAAAATTCATCTGGTGCACATCGGGGTTTAACTGGAACTCTGTGAATTAGTTGCAAATAGTAGGTTTATACATAAGTCTATTAAATAATAGAAACTTGAATCATCTGTATTTGACTTCTTTTCTTTTTTGGCTCTTTCATAAATGTATGTTCAGGTTTCTAAAGTAGTCAAAACGTATATATCACTCCACTAATAGAATATAAAAGCACATTTTTACACCAAATCAATATCATGCAATTAACAGTTTAAGAAATTTTTACTAGTTCGTGTTTATTGCTTTCATTTCGATACCTACCATAAAAGTTCAGCTCCTTTTTGTCAACGTTTTCCATGATCCCTAAGTGCTTTAACTTTTAGTTGGCATTGTGTTTTATTGCTACAAAGGTTAGTTTTCACTGGGTTCTCCGTTTCCTTCCCCCAATTAAAAACTAGACAATATGATACATGTAGAGCCAAAACACTAATAAAGAACTTTTTTAAGTGTGCTTACCTCTAATTTGGCTGAATACTGGAAAAATAGACCTCTCCTCATTCCTCATCATTATTCGTCCTATAAAAATAACTAAAGTTTCTTGCAATGCCGTTTCAAATGCCATATTGTAAAAATATATTAATGATAAAAAATTCAACAGCATATCACTGAATACACAAAATTCAAAATACGAACATAGATTTGTACGTACAACAAAGATCATTTAGATTCAATTAAGATCATTGGGAAATTTCCATCAACCTAGGTCCTATAATATAACATTATTCATTCAACGACATAACATAAAAAACTAAATGCTCTCAGTAAAAAGTCTTTATAAGAACAAAGCACTAAACTAAGCACAGAGTATATACAAATGGCTACATAAACGTCTGTTTGAATTTTTAAAAGTCACATAAATGCCTAGTGGAAACTATTAGGGTTCCTGTATTCTTTTAAGTTCATAAGTTATGAAAAATGATTGAAATCGTAAAGGGAAAAGACCTAAATTTTCTGTTGTTTATAAATATTTGAAAATACATAATAAGATTTTTTAACACCAATTCTCCATAAGGATCAAAGGATTTCCATATAGGTTGAGACATGACATGTCTCAGATTTAGCTGATTTTCATTTTATAAGTTGAAATTGACCATTGGACCACAAAATAATTATTGTTTGTTATGATTTGACTTCGGTTGCCATTCTTAATTCGAAATACATATCCATATTTTGATAGATTATTTACATGTTTTGAAAGGATTGCATTTCTCGTACCTATCTCATCAAGATGACGCGACATTTTTTTCTTACAATTTTGTAACGTGACAAGTTGGACATATTTTATTTTGGAAATTTATATCCACTTTGTCAAGATGCTAACCTTTCGACTTACACTTTAAACCACTTTTAACCTTTACTTTTTTAATGTTTTTTGACAATTTATTTAGAAAAGACCGACTGGTTGTACCGTACGTCGATTTATTTTATCTGTGCTTTGTCGGAATTAACGTATACGAAAGATGAAAAATCAATCGTTTGTCGTTTATTAAAATCATACTACCAAAACAATCGATATAAAAATATAAGTAACGAAACATTTTTTTAATTATACGTCTCTGAAACATATTACATATTTCGCCGTTGTTTCCTTTATTTAAATATTATTGTGTAGTCCAATAAAGTGAGAGACGTCTTTGTTATAATAATATCCATCAAGAATGCAATTCTTCGATATCATACATGTAATGTTTATTAATACAACTCTTGAACACAGCAATCATTCAAAATATAAATTAAGTCTAAAAGTATCCAATTGAAAGTACTTTGCAATAACCAAATTGTAATATAATAATAAAAAAGGGTTAAAAACCTATGACAGTTCTCTATTTTGATCACTAAATATCGTTATAGTACACAACTACATATGTAAAATATCTTATATTTACAATAGTTACACCCAAATTGTTTCTATACTAGTGTGTGAACCATGGTTTTTAATTTCATCTCTGGGGTCTTGAAAGTAAGTTTATATATGTAATATTTGTAGGTTGATTTTTTTATGTGTAAAATGATTTTTAATTATTGCGACGCTAAAATCTCAAGCATGTTTTATATGTTCAATATTTTTTTAATTGGATTTTCAAGGTCTCATGATTGATTGTATATGTGGAATACGGCTTTTCTTGCATCACTAAGATTACTGGCTTAATATAATATGTGAAATATGGTTTTAATTGCATCCCTCAGACCATAATTCGGAGTGATTTTATGGTTTTAATTCCATCACTAATATCCCAGAGTTATTTTATACATAAAATATGGTTTCTAATTTTATAGCTCAGGTCTCAGGATTGATTTTATATTTACACTATAGTCTTTAATTGTATAGCTAAGGTCTCCAGATTGATCTTATATGTGAAATATGGTATTTAATTGCATTGCTATAGCCTTATTAGTTATTTTATATGTTAAATATAGATTTTAATTGTAGTGCAATATGGTTGAATTCCATCACTAAGGTCTCCAGAGTGATTTTAAATGTGAAATATGATTTTTTAATTGTATTGCAATAGAATCGGGATTGATTTAATATGTGAAGTAGATTTTGCAATTGCATCGTTCAAGTTTTGGAGTGATTTTATATGAGAAATAAGGTTTTTAATAATTTCGCAAGGTTTTTGGAGTGATATTATGTATTTAATATGGTTTTAATTTACATTTCTATAGGAGTGATGTAATATGAGTATTAGAGGTTTTAATTAGGGATTTTATGGGCTGGTTGTATTTAATTATGGAATTAAAATAAAAAACATATCATTGGATGTAGGCGGCCAAAGTTTTAAATTTAACTAATATTATTTAGTTTGAGATGAAGATTAAAATGTGAGTATTACTAATAGATATAATGATACAGGCAGACATGTAAGTTTTAACAGTATTTTTCATAAAGTACTTCTATATTTTCATACAACTACAAAAAAAATAAGATGGCTCAATAATACTACTACAAATAATAAGAATAGTAATGATAGTAATATAATAATAATTATAATAATAACAACGCGTTGTTCCGATGCAGTCGGTATTATATTCACTTTTTTACCCTTTGACCTCATGACACTTCACCTCTCAAAAAGCAAGTCACGTGCCTCTCGAAAAAGCAAGTCACGTGATCGTAATTCTGTTTCTTGATTAGTCAAAACCTAACTGGACGGGGGTTTGGAACAGGTTGGTAAATTGGCAATTCACCTTTCAAATTTTGTACTATTATTGTTAGATTTTGCCGTATGTTTGTTTATTAAATTATTTTACAGTGCAATTTTAGTATTAAGAACGATAAAGATGAGCTGCAGTTTGTAAAATTTTATATCAAACAACTTGTACAAATATGTCAAATATTTTTTTATTTGAATTACAACGCAAATTAAAACTCATATTAACACGCTGGATTTTTGCGGGCTTTTCTGGAGTGTAAAAAAGACGACGAGAAAAAATTTTAATTTATTTCTTTATGAAATACAAATTAACAACTATTTTATATACATGTTGATTTTAAATCAAATGTTTTATTACTGTTCTTGGGCGTCCGTCGTAGCACACACATAGATAGAGAGTTGTGGCTCTAATTGTAAGTATACTTTTCTTATTCAGTAAATTTTAAACTATAAACATTTTATTAAAACACTTCTACTATTCAATTTGTTTACATTATTGTATAACTGCTTTGGTGCTCGCAGAAAAACTTCAACCGATATCTTATGCAGAGGGTTTCAATACATAATAGCACTAAACGTTCCTGAATACATCTACAAAAAAGTACATGAAGTTATATAAATGATCATGGGTGGTAAATCTGTTAATATCGAAAACACGTAAATAAAATATTCTGTTGCAATATAAATACACATATGAGGAGGGGGTATAAATTAATAATTTCAAACTCGTTTCACTTCGGAGTAGTGTTAATTTATAGCTTCCTGATTTCACGTAATAATAATTATAAGGTTTGCCAACATTTGTCCGTCAGTACTACCCCAAAAACAATTCCATCAAACATTTCTGGTCTATTGAAACCGGGAATTTGTATGACAATAATGGCGATTCGTAGTTCAATGTATAACTCAATTTTTTATATCTTTACTGCATCGGTTATTTTTTAAAGATAGTACTTGTTTATAATAGACTGCCGTAATGTCGGCAATTAAGTTTTCTAGTGAACGTCCAATTTATAGCATAGTAATTAAGTAAAGCATAGATTTTGACTCTTTTGTCAAAAAAGACATTTTGTCACATGACAATTGAAATGCAGATATTTTGACCGGTTTTGTCCACTGGACATTTTTGTCACCTGACAAAAAAAGCAGAGATTTTTTTCAGGTTTTGTACACTGGACATGTGTGTCACGTGACATTAGAAAGCAGGGATTTTGACCGATTTTGTCCACTGAAAATTTTTGTCAATTGACATTTGAAAGAAGTGATTTTGACCGTTTTTGTCCATTTGTCCAAGGCAGAGATTTGGACCGTTTTGTCCACAAAACAGAGAATTTTACAATATATTTGAAGCAGAGATTTGGACAAAATTCTGTCCAGCCAAAGCAGTCAAATTGACGGGTTTTTTGTCAAAAGGCAGAGATGGTTTAAGTTAACTTTATGTTATGTTAGGACTGCACCTAACTGTAGTTCCAATAAATTCCACAAAGCTATCTAGCGCATCCTCTCGTAGGTGTTGTCATATCATATTAGAAAAAGAGTGACCGCGTACAGCAGAGGGTAACGTTTTGGAAAGTGCCATGTTCTTCCAATATACAGACCCCCTTTGTACATGTCAATAAGAGTTGGCTCGTTGTAGCAGCTACAAATGGCTGAATTTTCCGTCCCTACCCATCCTTTTCAATGGCTGTCAAACCTTTTGTCCTGTTGGTCTGTCGTTTCCGATTTGATTTATTGTTTTTTAACTTATCATGAGTATAGCTAAAAGTTTGCTCGTAAAGCAAATATATAATCAATCAATCATCATACCAACGTGACCAACACCATTGTTAGGCGTGGGATTTGTTGATACCCGAAGAAATATATAACACAATACTTCATACATTTCTTGTATAAGAAATTGGTGTGAGACATTTGTTTTAAAACGAATGAGGTTGTAGCAAAGAATTGTCTTTACATATTTACAAAATTTATCATTTTGAGCACATTTTGTAAACACTTAATTTACAAAGAAGTTTACGGCAAATTAACCAAATGTTGTATTTTTAATCCTTATACATTTTTAGGGGTGGGTCGTTAATAATACCAGTGAATTCAGACGATCAAGATCCAGCTATGACAGGGAGTTATTTACATCTACACGTATATTGCATGTATATATTTGTGTATCATCTCCAGCAGTGAATTCAGACGATCAAGATCCAGCTATGACAGGGTGTTATTTACATCTACACGTATATTGCATGTATATATTTGTTATATTAACTATAGCACCCTGTGTTTGTCAACCTTCATTTGTCCTTTCTGAACTAAACTTTGCAAATCACAATAGAGAAACTACATTGTACATACTACTTCGATTGAAATTCTGTTACAAACACTTTATTAAATTGAAAAGATTTTCTTTTTTTTTTCACAGTACAAACTACGAAATTGTAAAATTACTGCATAGTCTTGTTAAAAATAAAATCATCTTTGTTTTATTATTGTTTATATTTATAAGATAGTAAAGGTGTGCATCGCCATGAAAATAAAGCGAATGATTGTATACTGAATACCGAATAAACATTTACTAAATTGAAAAGTTTTCTGTTTTTTTTTTGTTTTGTTTTGTTTTTGTTTTTGTTTGTTTTTTGTTTTTTTTGCTTTGTGTTATTTTCTTTGTTTTTGTTTTTATTACAGTAGAGAGGGTTAAATTACAAAATTTTAGTCACTGCATAGTTTTTTAATAAAATCTTTTTTCTTTTTATTTGTATATATCAGATCTTAAATAAGTGTGCATCAACACGGTAATATACTGATTGTAAACAATGATACATTTTGTTAATTAGGAAGCAGTTAATTTTGCGCAATCATCCAGAACAAGGATTTATCGATTCATCGGCTTAATAATGTAATACATAGATTTGCAGTTATGAAATGTCTGGGAACATTAGAACGTTTTATTTTCCTCGTTGTTGTAAATATTAGACAATTATATGTATCGTTGGATAATTTAATTATTATTTATTGTCGAAGAATGCGAAACGAGATTTAAATTTGCACGCTTTAAAATCTTTACAGACGACAGGTAGAACGGCCGACCATGGATAAGTATCGGACAAACTTGAATTTTGAATCGAGTCCACCATTACGTTTCACCGTGCAAAGTTAGGCACGAAAAAATGCCTTCGCATTTATTACAGATAATTTAGTTAGATGAACATTGCGGCTAATCTCCTACACTTGAACTATTTTTTTAAATGGAGGAGGAAGCCGGAGTACCAATGATAGACCCACCCACACAAATTTATCGGAAAGAAAAGAGAGATGAAGTCGAGCACAATCTTCCAACTATTTTTAATAGATCCAGTAACTTTTTTAGCTACGAAGAAAAAGTTAATTTTCACGATATTTTGATGTCTACTATGGAATGCCATCGGGGACAAAATTCATAATGCTTCATTCGTCATCCTTCGTTAATCATTCGTCATGCTTAATTCATTATTATTCATCCTTCTTTCATCATTCTTTATTCACGATTCATGATTGATCATTCGTCATGCTTACTTCATTATTCTTCATCCTTCTTTCATCATTCTTTATTCATGATTCATGATTCATCATTCGTCATGCTTAATTCATTATTCTTCATCCTTCATTCATCATTCTTTATCCTTGATTCATCATTCGTCATGCTTAAATCATTATTCTTCATCCTTCATTCATCATTCTAAATCCTTGATTTGTCATTCGTCATATGTTTAACTCATTGTTCATCCATAATTCATCTTTTGTCATACTTAATTCAATATTATCAATTCTATATTCTTAGTTCTATATTCTTTATTGTTAATTCTTTATTGTAAATTTGTTATCCCATATTATTAATTCATAATTCTTATTTTTCACATTTTAATTACTAGTAATGATCAACTACTACACATAATGACAAACTACTACAAATACCAAATACGAATGATGAAAAAACAAATCTCGCACTGCATCCATGTGCATCCAAGCGTTTAATTGTATGTTTGCGCAAGGGTCCTTCGGATTCTCTCGAGCGTTTTCATTTTATTTAAAACATTCAGTACTAGATGCGCTAGGACTGTGTTTTTGATTACATGGAACTGTATTTGGTTAAAAAAAAGCCTAGGCTACTAATTATATAAATGTGCCGAATCAAAGTAAGTTTTCGTATCCGTATTTTATTGTGAATGTGTCTGTGAGAAGAAATGTTTATTGCCAATGTAAAAATATTTCCACAGGTAACATGACCTACCAGCCGAAAATCTGGAATGCCCACTGGTACTCATAAATGTTTGTACCCATTTACGTGAAAAAAAATTTCAGGCAATACCTGAAGG
Source organism: Limnoperna fortunei (assembly GCA_944474755.1). NCBI lineage: Eukaryota > Metazoa > Mollusca > Bivalvia > Mytilida > Modiolidae > Limnoperna > Limnoperna fortunei. The sequence continues at coordinate 45,068,942 of OX104118.1, read as the reverse complement.
TCATACCCATTTCCTCTGAAATATTTTAGAAACTATAGCTCATATATTTTTTTGTGGCCTAACGGAGAAGAATGTACAGATATTTTTGGTATTCCTGAAAAATGGATCTTGGATGATTTTTTGCCAAATCACAGCGGGACTAGTATAACTAGTTGATTTATAGGTTTATGATTACAGGCACTTGGGGTCAGGATAATTGTTTTTATATTTAATAAAACGCCAATAAACGAGTTTACAGTTTATATTCACTCGTTTTGGTAACTAGTTTGACATGTCTCATTGCGAAACATTGCCCTAAGAAAAATAATATCAATTATTATACCAATTTATCTTTATTATGTTGTAGTATAATAAAAAAAAATTATTTTTAAGTTCTGAAAGCTGTGTTGAAAGCTGAAGGGAAGTTGATTACACAAATAATTACCTACTTTGGTAAGATGTCTGGAAAATAAGAAAACAATTCTCAAATAATTAAATAAATTCTATAGCAAATCTTGCTGTCAAGTTTTAGAAACACAGTATTACGCCCGACCGCTCGACATCAAAATTTTGACATGAAATTGATGTCAAAACTAGGTGGCACATACTAGGCTGTCATTTATTATTCATCAATGACCTATGACCTATTTACCAAATATTATAATATTGGAATAGTTTGCAAAATTGGAGCCTCAACTGCTCCAAGTACATTCAATTTCAAAGCAAAAAAATTAATGAAGATTGCAACAAATAGCCAAATGTCCCCCATCGCTGCAGTTTCAAATTGCCTAAGAGATTCGAGAAACTGAAAATATGTGATCAAATAATTAACATGCAATATTAGAATCATTTGGGAAAGAGCTAAGCAACTTAATGTGCACACTTTAGTAGAGCACTTGATAAAATTTGCTTTCAATATTGTTTACTATTGCTAAAATAGTAATAGCCTCCAAGTCGCATAACTTCTATAACATTTGACGAATCAAAATGAAAGTTAAGTTAAGAGTTTGTACATTTACACATCACAACACTTAATCCAATCAAAGCAACCCACTGAATGGTATAAGAGATTACGTGTCCACAAGATCTACCATTGTATTCTATTGCTGAAATGGTCTAAGTCCCTTACTCCTTCAAAATTTGACGAATCAAAATGACAGTAGAGTATTCACATCTACACATCACAATGAATAATCCTAATAAATATCAAAGTAATCCGTCAAGCGGTTTCAATGGAGATGTGTCCACAATGTGCTGCGGACAGACGAACGATTGATGAGCAAAATAATGTCCCTCTGACGCAAAGTGGCGGGGAAGAAAGAAAACTGTAACTTTGCTAATGCTATTTTTATTTTTAATGAAAAAAGTATACCCTCATATCTATCAATATATAACTTGTTATGCCAATGGACAACAATGGTGAAACAGTTCAACAAAATGTGCTTACACAAGCAAGTTTAATTGTACATAAAAGTTACATAAATATATCACATTGCCAGTTTCAACAACCAAAATGAAATATTATTATGAAATACTGTTAATTAAAATGCTCAAGTTATTTCACACGTCCTAAATATATATTTATCCAGATTAAAAGCTTACAAATTATCTTCCCCATTTAAAAGTAATAATGGGACAGCAGTTTGATGTGGACTGCAAATTTGCGCGTCAAAATTATAGAAAACTGAAGACACGTTTTAAGCATAATTCCTCTTTACAAAATCGCTCGACAATGATTATAGCTGAAAAGAACTATAAGCAAATTCTTGATAGAAAATATAAACTTATAGTAGAAAACTTGCAGAATATAGTAAAAACTAAGTAACGATAACCCAACAGAATTTTGGAAACTTTTAAACAAAGGTAAAAAAAAGAAGCAACCCAATATTGAAATAGACAAACTTTGTGATTTTTTTTGAAAACACAAGACTATGACAACGGAAATGATCTACAGAATGTTGATTATCTACATAATGAACAAATCAACAAGCATATTAATGCTTACATTTCAAGGGAGGGCATTTTTAAATGTATTCAGAAACTTACGAATGATAAAGCTTGTGGGCAGGACGAAATTATTAATGAATATATCAGGTCCACATCAAACCATTTTTTTTAATATTTATGAAAAGTAATTTAATATAATTTTTGATCAAGGTTTAATCCATAACACTTGGTTAATTGGTACAATTAGGCCTATCTATAAAAATAAAGGTGATATTAACGATCCCAAGAACTACGGCCGATTACAATTGTCAGTTGTCTACGGAAATTATTTACGTCAATTTTAAAGGCAAGACTTAATGAATACTCTGAGGAATTTAAGCTTATAAAGGAAAATCAGTTTAGATTTCGTCAAAATTACTCAACTATAGACAATATTTTTTTCTTCTTTTTATATTTTTACATATATTGAAACTTAAAAAAAGTTATTTTGCGCCTTTATAGACTTTGAAAATGCTTTCGATAAGGTTTGGAGAGAAAACTTTTCTACAAAATGCTGTCAAATAATATCAATGGCAAGATGTATAATGTTATCAAAAGTATGTTTGACAATATAAAATCGTGTATCTCATATAACAACTATATGTCTGAATATTTTGATTGTAATAACGGCATGAGACAGGGGGGAAACTTGTCGCCTTTTCTTTCTTTTTCGTTATTCTTAAACGACTTAGAAACATTTTTCGAAAATAAACACATAACAGGACTAAAAAGTATTTCTGATGACATAGAAAACAACCTAGACATTTTCGTAAAACTTTTTATTATGTTATATGCCGATGATACCGCATTATTAGTTGAGACAGCAAATGATTTCCAAGTTTAACTGGGTGTTTTTTATGCATATTGTGAAACGTGAAAATTAAATGTAAATGTCAATAAAACTAAAGTCATGGTATTTGAAAATGACAGATCACAACAAAATTTGAGTTTCAGTTATAATAAAAAAAACATCGAAATAGTTCAAAATTTGAATTATCTCTGGGTAATTTTTACTAAATCCGGAAACTTTAACTTAACAAAAAAGTATGTAGCTGATAAGGCATTAAAGGCTATGTATGAAGTTTTGAAAATAGGTAGAAAACATAAATTTTCATTAACATGTCAACGTGATCTATTTGACAAAATGATTAAACCGAATCTACTTTATGGGTGTGAAGTGTGGGTTTTAGTAATAATGACATTTTGGAAAAAATATATTTAAAATTTGTAAGACTCTTTTAAATTAAAAAAACATCCAAACCTAGCTATATTGTGCATGGGGAGCTAGGACAATATCCTATTTATATAGATATAAAAGTAAGAACTGAATGCTATTGGGTAAGGCTTATAACTGGAAAGCAATCAAAATACTCTTACATTACGTACATATTGTCTCGTCAAATGAATGAAAATAAAAATATAAACATCGATTGGATCACATTTGTAAAAAAGATATTTAATGACTTTGGCTTCTCTTATATCTTGGAAACTGAAAACTTTAATAATAATGAATGGCTAAAACACTTAATAAAACAACGCCTAGAGGATCAGTTTATTCAGAATTGGAATTCTCTTGTACACAATTCAACGAAAGCTATAGATTATAGAACCTTTAAACCAGATTTTAAATTAAAGGAATACTTTAATATACTAGAATTAAAACAGGCAATTCTTTTCTGCAGATTTAGAACAACAAACAATAAACCTCCAATCGAAACAGGGCGATGGCAAAATATCCACAGGGAAAATCGTAAATTTGTATTATGTAATAGTTCACAAATTGGAGATGAATACCGCTATCTCTTAGAATGCGATTATTTAGACGAAAAACGTAAACAAGCAATAGCCCACTACTTTATATATAGACACAATATTATTAAATTTTCAGAACTCATGTCAAGTAAGAGAAAGACCACTCTTAAAAAACTTTGTAACTTTATAAAAGATATAACTGCTGGTTGTGTTCTTTCGGGATCTTAGATCTGTGTAACATTTCTCTACATGTATGTGTGTATATATTGTATATAGTTGGAATTTAATGTGCCAATTATATAAACTGTATTCAAAATTTACTTTGGAAATCTCAAAATCAAGTATATCTTTCCTCGATACTTCAAGCTCCTTATCCGCAAATGGTGAGTTGTCCACTGACCTGTATTCCAAACTAACAGACACAAACCAATACCTTTAACCTAGTAGCTGTCATCCTCCTCATGTGACAAAGAGCATTCCTTATAGTCAAGCTCTTGGACTCCGACGAATCTGTTCCACCGATGATTCGTTTAAAAGGAGACTATGGAAATTAAAAGGACAACTTAGAAGAAGGGGGTACAGGAATAATAACATCAAAAAGAATTTCCAAGAAGCACAGCAGACATCGAGGAGTACCCTTCTTCAATATAAAGAAAAAACTAAATGCAATAGAGTTCCCTTCGTACTAACTTACCACCCTTGTTTGAAAAACACAATTAGCACCATTCGTGAACATTGGAAATCTATTGTAAAAAAATCCCAGATTGTCAAGAATCTTTCCAGAGCCCCCCATGGTTGCGTTTAAACAACCCAACAGTCTCCGCAACTTATTGGTACGAGCAGAGATTGCAAAGCCCAGCACAAGTCAGTCTTGTGGTGACAAACGCTGCAAATGTTGTAAACATATGGAACCCTTGTCTACATTTAACAGCAAAGTCACAGGTAAACAGTACAAAATATTTACTACTGTTAACTACAAAAGCTCGAATGTCATTTACATTCTTGAGTGCCCCATTTGTGGCTAACAATATGTCGGCAAGTCCAAACAGCCATTACACAAACGACTGAATGGTCACAGAAGTGACCTAACTAAGAAACAGTTTCTTCCCGTAGGCCAACACTTCAGACTGCCCGACCACACTCCAAAGGATTTTTACCACATAAAAATCCTAATTATCGAGCAGAACTGCAAGTGGCGAGACTCTGAGGGAGATTATTTTGAAAGAGATTCTGGATCAAAGAGCTCCCCAATGGAATAAACAAAAAACAATAAATATCATTTAAAATAAAATAATAAATTCATGAATATCAAGAAGTTAAAGATAAGATGGTTTATACAACTGTACAGTACTCCCTTATGTAATGACTAATAGATGTGTTCCGAGAAAGTTCAAGATCAATAAAATCAGATCCGATCACGTCACACCCTGATGCTGATGAATCAATAACCAAATTTTATCGTTTATTATAGATTGATTTTAACACTAAAGAAGGCCATCAGTTGATCGAAAATTTTGTCATATTTATTAATATAATTATTTTATAGTAGAAACATCTTTATATTTGTATCGTTGCATTATTCTTTAGACTTGTATATATAGTAATTGAATGCCAATATAAATAAATAACGTTAACAAGTCAGAACATATTGATCTTAAACTTTCTCATTTCAAACTTAACTCAAAATAGTTGCTTCCCAGTCCGCCAGCCGCAGACGTGCAGTGCTGTTACTTGGCTTTGCTCAAATATTTCAACAAGATGCAATCAAAATTACCAAGGTGACAAATTCATTACGCCAGACGCGCGTTTCGTCTACTTAAGACTCATCAGTGGCGTTTAACTGTAATTGCTTAATGTATTTTTTCATTTGGTGATGGAAAAATATAACTCCACTGAGATCGTGTAAAAACACAATACAGGTAGTTCAAAATATTAACTAAAAAGTCTACCAACCAGCAGCTTTAAGTATCGGATCGACAAACATGACGATACAGCATAAACAAAAAATAATATACAAGTCTAGAAGATTATGCAACGATACAAATGACGGTGTTTCTTGTCAAAAATTTAGACAAAGACTGACCAACGAATGGCCTTAGTCATTGAATGTCAATATAATTAAATGACGTAAACAAGTCATAACATATTGATCTTAAACTTTCTCATTGCAACTTAACCCAAAATAGTTGCTTCCCAGTCCGCCAGCCGCGGACGCGCCGTGCTGTTACTTGGCTTTGCTCAAATATTCCAACAAGATGGGATTTGAAATTAGAGTACTCTGTAAAACTTGTGTTTTGATTAGTTAACTGTGTTAAACTACATGCAAGTCCTATGGTGGCGGTCATTCTAAATTTCCAATTGGCATAAAAAAAATAAACTTTAGAGAGGACCATCCGATGGCCTTTTAAAACTTTTTCCCCATAGGGTATTATGTTAAATTAGGCGGTGGTCATATTAGTTTACCAATCGGACAATAAGAATAAAAAACACAAAACTTATTAAAGGTCCATCCAATGAACATACTGACCATGGCCAAGAAGTTTCCGAGAAGATTGAAATGTAAAAAGTTTACAGACACCACCGCCGACGACGAATGCAGTTATAGATCATATGACCCTTTCGGTTCAGGTGAGCTAAAAATCAAAAAGTCAAAGTTGAAGGGCAAGCTTCAAAATGCTAGGCTGTTCAGAATTAAAAGTTTAACTTGTTTTAATTTAATTTTCTAAACTTAAAAGTATTTTTCTAACATTTAAACTATAATTTAATACATATATTTAATTTTCTTCGTGGTCAGATTTTCTGGTACTGACCTGTCAAATTTTCTTGTACTGACTGACAGCTAGCAATCAATGGCAGATTATTGGACTACCTGCATTTATACTTTCTTTTTCTTTATTTCAGCTGATTGGTTGTAAACCAATAAATGAAAGAATTTATACACCAATAAGAACCAGGTAATCTATATGGCAATCATTATATGGCAATCAATCTGAGACTTCTAGGGAGGGCAGATATGGGTTTAGGGTTGATACATGATGTGACATGGACATTATCTTTTTTATCATATACTTAAAATCACAAGCATGAGTAAAACAAATGATAAAACTAAGTGGGTTGAAAAGACTACATATGAATTTCTGTCACATTACAATATGCATATCATACCATGTATAATACACTATATGTATAAACTGAACAAAACAGTAGCACTGATGTAATCAGTAAATTAAATGTATTTATACTATACGTTCTCAAAACATTCATGAAAATGATAATTTACAACTGCTTAAGTTTATGTCATCAAGACTTCATCTGTATATTAGACTATTAAGTGAGCCCATTCATGTACCCGTAAAAAAATACAATTATATCAACAAACTAGCTGTCGTCAGAAAAACATTAAAAGTTCCATTGCGGTGCATACTACATAATTACATATGTAACCCTACAATACTGAAATAAATGTAACTAAGTGAGAGGGCATCCAGCTCTGTGGGCCCACCAACGTCAAAGTCAAAGGTCATCAACCATGGTATGTGACACATCGCCTTGATATTACATGCATTTACCTACCTCAAGAGATTAAAAAAGTTATAACCCCAATACAATTAGTTTGGTAACGACGAGCGACATGAGCAGACTGAACTATATGGCATTATGGTGTGGCTATAAGTGGGGAAAGGAACTAAAAGACAACAACTGAATTGTGTGTGTACTGTAGTGTACATGTATATTAATTTATTTTTTAAACTATTATTAATTTTAATGCATTAATTACGTATCTTCTTAAAAATCCATGTCATATTGATTGTTTTTTTTTTATTATCTCATGCAGTTCTAGGCCATTTTTTACTGCCGGTGTAATCCGAAGTTAGTTTTGTGATTTGTCGGATTCACGGCAGAATTCAGTCCTATTGCTCGTAATGTAGCAAATAAAAAATTCTAATTTCGGTATATTTATACAAAATTCAAACATAATATTCATCTTATTAACGTTATTAAAGCTTTAGACATTGCGAAACTAACGCGAAACGATCTTTATTGAATTAATTTCTTTTTTCGTCTTTGAAGATGCACGTGGAAAATGCTATGTTGATCATTTTTCCGTATATGGATAATGTGACCTAATTTTATTATAAACGTGCTAATTTGCATACAATAACAACCATTCCGTAGTAAGAATCCAGTAATTTACATATGTATTACCCAAGATGCAACACGCCATTCAGTTTCAGGTTTCTCAAGTTTTTTCATGTAGTAAACGCAATCAAAAAGAGATACGAATGTCAATAAATACACAACGCACAACGGGTTGTTAAAAACGGCAATAACTATCCTCACGTATCAATAATGATCGATTTTAAACACGAAACTGATAACAAAATGGTGACACTGTCGAAAGATATCAAGATCGACCACGTCTGATTGTATATGACATCAAAGTGCCGGGAGTGATTCACTCCCGCTCTGCTACATTACGAGTAATGGGACTAAATTCGTACAATCGCCAAAAAAGCGAGGGGACGATTATTCGTTCTAATGCAGTTCATATTGCACAAATAGTTGGTACAGACTGATAATAAGAAGCAGTAGGACGAAATATGTAAAGATGTGAAGGTGTCAGACAGGCAGCAAGGTCTTTATGGCTCATACATGTATGTGAATCCATGACAACTCTTAAAGGAAATGTAATTTATTTATAATTAATAACTAAGGAAAATAACAACAGTACAAAATATATATGGCTTTTTCATGACACTGGTACCTGCAGAAAGGACACAGTCACCCTACTTGGTAGACCGATGGCCCAACTAAACCGAATCCAATGTTTTACTATATTTATGTTAATTCCCTTTCTAGTGGTCAGATTTATGGCATATTTCACTACTTTTTTTGATACATGTACTTATGGGGATGCAGGACGCCATCTGCTTCTTTTTGTGAAAATCCTGAAACATCACCTTTACTTAAAAATGTCTTTCATAATTAACTCTTAATTTCAATAAATTTATAAAATTAAAAATAATAATGAAATGTGTGCTATAAGATATACTACTTCATTAATTTATTTTAATGGTTTAAATACAAAGTTTTTGCTTAAAAGAATTTGGTATAGGCAAAAATAATGAAAAAGATATTTTGATACCCCTGCCGCCTCTCCCCAGACCATAGAAATACCCAAGAATACCCCCAGAAGACCCAAGAATACCCAATAAAACTCCAAAATGGACGTAAAACGATAATATGATATTGTGTTTGTGAATTATCTATTTTCCAACTACATACGCACAATTCGCTTCTTTTGATATTTTTCAATAGGAATATAATCATCTTACCTTCAATCGAGATGATTTAGGTCCATTTCTAAGCTCATTTCCATCGATACCCTTACATTCCTACATTTCACTTTCATTTTGAACAAAAAGTCACGTGACAACAATGTGACTTAAATTCAGTGCTTAAATTAGCTTGATTGAATGTATGATGATTATATTCCCAGAGAAAAATATCTAAAGAAGCGAATTATATATCCTCCGGTGCAAAATCTATTGGTAGAAGCCGGAGAAAAACCACTTCAAATTCGCCGAGATGAACTTTCTCTTAAATACTGGTCGCGCTGTAAACAAAATTCTAAAAACCTAGCAAACGAAGTTACAACTGACTGTAAAGAATATAGAGTGAAAGCTCATAAATGGGAACCTAATAAATACCCATTTGGATACCGGGTACGAGAAAAATATTAACCGGAAACAATTTAATAGAAACCGAAATTCTTGAAAAAAAATCCAGTTCAATTCCCCCGTGGGACCAAACATCAGCAAAAAAATCTCGCCATCTTTCTTCAACTTTCAATAAAACAGACGATCCTAATAAAATTAAAAAAATCTGACATTATAGAATATATTGATCAAAAATACCAAAATCATATCAAAATCTATACGGATGGGTCTAAAGACCCGGTGTCTGGAAAAACGGGATACGTAATGTTTATCCCTAGATTCCAGATCATTCCACAGTAGTGACAATCTCTCTGTTTATACAACCGAAATGCTTGCTATCCACCAAGCAATGTCAATAATCATAACTAATCATACAAAAATTGATAAAGCTGTAATACTAACAGATTCTCTGAGCTCAATCCAATCAAAATAAACCGATAAATCGAGTAGACCTGATATCCTCGATTTTATTTATTGTTTGGCAGCAGATATACGTTCCAAAAATATAGATTTAACAATTGAATGGATTCCTGCGCACATAGGTTTAATCGGTAATGAAACCACAGACCGATTAGCCAAAGCAGCTCTACAAAAAGACGAAATTGACTTTAAATTACCGATGAGTTCTAACGAATTTCATTCCATAATTAAACAAATATTCATGGTATCATAACTGAAATCCAACAATAGGACAAAAGCCTTATTTTCTGCAAGGAAGCCGCTTTCATTGCAAATCTATCACAAGATTATGATTAGGAAAAACACTTTTGGCAGGTCAAATAGGTCAGTATGTAAGAAATGTATCTACGCTTTGCCAACACTGCAATGTTCCGGAAGATATAACTCACATGTTGATTAACTGTGACAAACATCAAACAGCTAGGCAAAAACTTAGCGAAGAACTGGTGACAATGAACATAGATCAGTTAGATATCCAACAACTACTAGTACCCACTTTAAGCATTAGAGAATCTGTATATAAACATTTCGTCAATTTCATAACAGAAATAGATTACCATAAACTAATCTAAAAATACTCAATTCAGCACCGCGACGGTTTTGACGTTTCAAATTATTTCTCTTATACTACACTTTTGATCCATCATATAGAAACTAAAACAGATGTCATCTGCGACGGTCGCACCTAACAAACATTGACTTCAAAAGAGAAGTTACCCAAGAGCTTCGCCTCGGGCACCTACTGAGGAAAATGTGTCTAAATAAAGTACCCCAATCTACTAAACCTTTTCCTCGGTAAAGTAGGCCAAGAGCTTTGTCTCGGGCACATACTTAGGAAAACGCGCATGATTCAAATACCCCTCTCTAATTTAAACTATTCCTAAGTAAGGTAAGCCAAGAGCTTCGTCTCGGGCACCTTATTAGGACAACGTGTAATATTCCCGTAATAAACCCCCTTTCTACTAAACTATTAACTAACACAATCTTTGCTTACACATGTACTATTATATTAATATTGTTTGATAATTTCTTTGTAACTTGTATGTTTATGAGAATAAAGTATTAGTATTAGTAAGGTAAGCCAAGATCTCGTCTCGGGCGACTACTGAGGAACACGCGTATTATTCTAACACACTTTAGTAAACAAAGATAACTAATATATTCTACAGCAATGTAAGACAAGAGCTCGTTTCGGGCGCCTACTGATTCATAAAAATGGTACAAAGATAAGCTTATGTATGCATATATGTATATATGTAAATAAAAAAAACTAAAAAAATAAAATAAAAAAATTAAATTAAATTAATAATAATAAAAATAAAAATCAATAATTATATATATATATATATATATATATATATATATATATATATATATATATAATATAAAATAAAAACAGAAAATTTTATAAACAACTTAAGTAATTCAAATATAACAATAATAATTATAATTTAATAATAGAAGTTATCAAACATAAATTAGGCTCCGAACAAGGTAAAAAAATAACAATAAGGACACATTTATCTTAAAAGTGAATTATATTAAATGATAATGAATTTTTGTCCAAAACTCAACTTATAAATAATTCTAAAATAGCCACATAATTAAACTCCCCAAAATCCATGTCCGTAAGGATCGTCCGACAAGGGCAATACGTTGTCGGTGTAGGACGTAAAAAACTCCCCAAGTCGATACAATATCAAAGTGCTAACAGTACTAACGGATAAATTATACAAATAACATTACATCTTACGTCTTAAAAAATTAAGTGTTAACAATAAATTGATGTAACACATATGAAATTATTTTTTTTTCAATTAGCCAAATTTAGTACAACTATCAGTTTGATATTTTACAAAATTATTCACAGAAATATCAATACAAAATTATTACATTGAATAACTTTTTGTTTCGCAAATCTACCAGATCTTGTAAAACAGGTTGAGGCGTGCATGTGATTATTTTTAATCCTACATCAGTGCTACATTTATCATTGGTATTTTCTGATGATTCACAGCTATCATTATTGACCATTATTTACTTGAACCTGGAATTCATTATTAACCTGATCAGTAAAATCACCAAGTATAAATTTTGTTATTTGTTTTTATAAGTTCTTTTCCGTTTATCCTTTACGTACCCCCATCTCTTTCAACAATGTATGATCTCATCTCTTAGTACGGTGTTTATTAGCAACGACTGATGGTCTTGACAGACCATCACCCTGTCTAATACGAAGAGGGTTAGGTACCGCATACACAACTATTAGCGACATCACGTGCCTTGTGTGACGTATTTTGTCAGCCATATTTGATTTTCCACTCAATAAAAACAGAGGGACGATAAAAAACGCAGATATCCTGTTAAATAAATAAAATATATATGTTTTGAACATTGTTCCTGGTTCTACAGTCTCTGATCTTTCGAATTATATACATTTTAGCAATTTAAATTACTTGCAAAATACATCCCATTTTCTTTGAAAAAAGCCTTATTTTCTGCCATCTGGTTACATTGTTTTAATGCAAAATAGTCAATTATGCATCACTTCTGACGTGAATTGCATAAACACAGCTGGTATTAACTATGTTTTGCACATATGTACATAAAGTAGACACATTCAGGCTTTTAATTTTTATATTTTTTAGACTAAAATTGCTGATCTTCATAATTCCCATTTCATTTGAAATTCGCAGATTTTACAATTTTTAACATGGAGGCGTCTGCGTTTAGACAGGGGACAGGGTTGTGTGGCATGTTTATGGTGTGATTATATCTCAGAAATTTGTAACATTTTTACATAAGAAGTAAATGTTGTAACATTATAACAAACCACATTTATTTGACGTACAAAATACTGCCATTACAAAGAGTAGAATTAATTGTTTTGTCTTTTCTTGAACTGAAAATGTGGTAATGAACATTTTTTTGATAAACATTTATTAAGTATTTCTATAAAAGTTAATTACAAAAATATCATCATTTTTGTCGCAAATTTCTCAGCCATAAAGGTATTCGAAATGCAAGTTTTAAAGAATAAGCTGTTCAATAAACATCCTGTACAGAGAATACAAGTTAATGACAGCACAAGCTTTATCAGGTAGACACAGCATGGGTTAAATTTCAAGACTGTAAAGGTGTTCTAAACAACACATATGTCGCAAATGTTTATTAGGTAACCATAATTCATGGGTGACACGACTTACCGGAATCCACATCAAAAATTGTTATTCTTATTATATTAAAGCTTAATCACTTAAATTTTTTTTTCTTTTTCAATATAATTTGGGTTATTAGGCACTAATTGTCCAACTGTACGGTGTTAGATAGAGAGGAGTTTCCTACTAATACGCAATTAAGGGCGACTACACCGAGATTTCAAAGGCGTTGTACGATATTATAACAAAGCAAGATTGGGGGCAGAGGAATCCTCTTTACTATTTCTTAAAACTTATTTAAACAATCCAATCTGCACAATTGTCTGCATCAACCTTTGATTTGGGGTAATGTGGACTGGACGCTATATTTTCAAAATCCCAGTTTTTTTGAAAATTCAGGAAATTCTTGACAAGAAAACTGAGGATCATTATATGATATTACAGTTTTAAGAATACAAAACTTAAAATTTACATTTAAATTTGTTAACAGATACACCTTTTGTGCTATTCTATACGTGTACATCAACATAAGTACTATAATAACCTACATTGTACTATTACAATAAAATCATCATTATCAAAATGAAACAAGTCTGTAGCAACTACCTGCCAAGGGTATTTTTTTAATATAATGATGTCCCATATAGGCTATTTAGCGTAAGTATTTATATGCTCTAAACAAATGCAACAATTTAATACAAAATCTGTTATTTCTTGGGGTTTTTTGGCCAAACAACATTACGAGCTCTGTGTATGCATTTTTCAACCCGCATTAGGCCAGCACGAATCTTGTCAATCATTCTTAAGGAATGACACTTTTGTTCCCCTTAAAAATCGAATTTCCTGACACTGTTTATTTATCCATGAAATTCTAAAAATCTAATAATTCTGCTGGATATTTGCTATGTTCTTTTGTCCAACCTTCTAAAATTGAGTGTGTTAAGGTTTTATATTGTGGGTCAGCAAGGGATGCAGACTCCTTCATTATTTATCACTAAATGGTAAAATTGAAATAAATAACCAAATGACCTTGTGCTTTAAAGCTTTCTGACAGCGCAGGACATGTGTCTGACAGAAATCTGCGTGAAAAATTATCAGTTATAGGAATTTCCTTTCCTAGACAGTGTAGAGCATCAAGATCATAGCGTTGTAATTGTAAAATCGTGCGTTGTAGTCGAGCAGGTGCGACTAACCATGATAAGACCAGAGGTTTATTGTTAGTTTCAACTTTGACCTTACGACCATAAATATAATGGTGAAACCTTTTACAGACAAAGACTATGGCATGCATTTTCTATGTTTTATATTTGTGCATAATTGACTTCAAATGCAGTCAATGATTTGAACACAACAGCATTCGGATTAGAGTCCTGTAACAGGGCGATACCTAAACCGAATGTAGAAGCATCAACTTATAGGGTTAACTCTTTCTTAGGGTCGTAATAAGCTAGTAAAGGGCCCGGAGACCTTGTTAAAATTTCTTGTACTTTATGTGACTAGGGCGTGTCCCAACAGAATTCAACATCTTTGTTAAGCACTTTCCGCATAGAAGTAGTCAATTCAGCCAAAGTAGGTGCAAATTTGGACAGGTATTTGATCATAGCAAGGAAAGTATGCAGCTAAGACTTGTTTGTTGGTGGTGGAATATTTGTGATAGCCTTCACCTTATTGGAATCAGCCTTGACACCATCTGCGAGTAACAAGTGACTGAAATATATGACTTCGTTAATGCTATTCCTGTTGAGCTTAATGCCTTTTTCATGAGAAGTTATTAAAACCTTTCTTAAATTTTGATCATAGTTTTCTTTGGAAGACCCATGTATCATTTACTATAGAAGTAATGCCGTCTAAACCTGAGTAACATTAATCAATTTTAGACTGAAACAAGTCTTGCAAACAGTAGAGGCCAAATGGAAGACGTCTGAACCTATAACTACCATATGGGTTATTAAATATGGTCAAAAATGAAGATTATTCAGTGAAACATAGAGCCCATTACCCTGACGTTATGTCAAGTTTCGTAAAATACTTAAGAAATAGATTGTTTTATAAATTAAAGACAAATATAAGGTCTGACCATGCTATCATTCGCATAGATCCCAACTGCAATAATCTATTTCGATTCTAATATGTCTTACAAATGTTTTAAAATTTCGAAGCAAAAAATACCCTGTCAATGGTAATATGGATTTTGGAACTAATAAGATAAATCACAAAACAGTAGCAAATAAAATAAATGTATTTAAACATATACTCGTCCTTTTATTGAATATACGTACTTTTTAACAAAAGCTATTGAGAAATATTAACGAAATTGCATTGTTCCTGTTTTGAAATTTGCAGTTGAGCGTATATGACGTCGGAATTCTTATTGTGACGTCATAATAATTCGAATTTAAAGTTGTTAGAAAAATAGTGTATCAGGAGTATGTTAAATCATAAGAATCTCAAAATTAAGACTAAAAATAACTGCATTATTATCAATAACGATAATTATGGATAACACATAACAAACTGGGTTTTTAAGTCAGTTTTTATACATTTAGACAAAACACAGCTTACGCATGTGCGAAAAAAATTTATTGGAATTTTAACACGGCTTTGTTTACATAACTCAAGCAGAACGTCATATTAGAATTGGCATTGAATACTAGGGCAAAATATGTTCTAACGTTCCCATTGGTAGATTGGTACATGTAGAACAATTCAGGTCTTTTGGGTCGAGAATATAAGGCTTTTAAACAACAACTAATGAATTAACCGATGGTGTAAGAACTTCACTTTTACAATTACATCATGTTGAGCTCTGATGGCTTTGTTTACATAACTCAAGCAGAACGTCATATTAGAATTGGCATTGAATACTAGGGCAAAATATGTTCTAAAGTTCCCATTGGTAGATTGGTACATGTAGAACAATTCAGGTCTTTTGGGTCGAGAATATAAGGCTTTTAAACAACAACTAATGAATTAACCGGTGGTGTAAGAACTTCTACTTTTACAATTACATCATGTTGAGCTCTGATTTCATTTATTGATCGACGTTTTACGTCCAGCAAGCAATATTTTAGGTATAATAAGGCAGTGAAATAATAATTTTATAAATTTAATAATTAAAAGAACATTCATTATAATATACATTAATTTCTTTTACAAACGTTAAAATTGTGTCGCCTGCGACAGCTTTAAGTATTAAAGTAAAATATGAAGCTACAACATAGAAACGCTCCCGAATGTGCGCCACGCGCACAGTCCATTACGACATATGTGTATGGACTATAACATGGCACAATTCGCAGCGTGGCTCATTATTTAAAATATAACTATGTGTCTTCCTGCCATGACAAAGACGAGAGCGTGTTAAAATAACTTGGTCTCGACGACTTCTAACTAAAACAATTAAAATTATTTTTGTGCAGTAGTGGCTTAACCTGGGGAATTTTTCTATGAAGATTTCAACTACTCTACTACAATTGAGAAATATATTTAAAAATTAAAGGTTTAAAATAAGTAAAAAAATAGAGTTAATAATATCATTATTCAGGGCATTCTTAGCTTCCCTCTTATTGACCTTGTTTCCATGGATTCATACATGACTTGGAATCCAGAAAAACACATCCTCCTTTCCCAAAGCTACAAGAGTTTTCAGTTCGGAAATTTTCAATGGCAGGAGGCAAGACAAGGAATCTGAGCAGATAATAGATTTGTATTCGTCTGACGAATAGCTTGCGCCTCAGCAGAAAATACAGATGAGCCAGTCGGGAGACGGTGAGTTTCAACACTCTCTCCAAAGACAGCGGCTAAAGCAACCTTATTGTCGTCTTTTAACCCGTCTGTATAAATAGCACTATAGTCAGAGTAACAGGATTTAATTTCTGCAATTGTATTATTAATGGGTTTTTGTCGGACTTTCTGTATGTTCTTAGATCATATATACATGCCGGTTTGTTGTTTAACCAGGGCTTAATATGTTTCGATATTTCGATTGCAGCAATTTGATCTAAATTTATACCTTTAAATTAGTTTATTTACAATTTTGATAGGATTATAAAATAATTTCAATTCTTAATTCGGCATCAAGACGCATCTGTCATTTATTACAAATATGCATCCCAGCTGTTTTGGCAGTGGAGAATTTAAAACCATTCTCCATACCCCATTTCTCTATTCTATTTAAACATAACTTAATTACGATATTATTCTTGTTTTACCCATATAGCATTTGAGGAAGTCAAAATATAGAGAACCACCAATATTATATTTTGAAACTTGGACAAAGCAATTAATTTTAATACTATACAAAGTAACAGAAAGGATGCTTCCCAGGGAATATCCATCTCCTTTTCAAAAGTGTCAGATAAAGTAGAATTGTTCTAACTTTAAATTCTGTGTCAGATAACAAGTTTAATATAAAGGGTTGGAAGATTACCTTTCAATCCAATATCACAACGATCTTTTAAAATACCGTATTCCATGTGGTCCCATATATGTTTTTTCTAAATTGAAAAGGTTCCCACAACATGTTCATTTTATGCAAAGACGTTTCGAAACGTACAAGATTATCTAGGGTACTTCGTCCTTGCAATATTTGGATATTGGATATTAGAAAGTAGATTGTAGATTGTTGGATTCTAAACACCAGACAAGGCGATCGTTGATCTTCCTTTCCATGGTTTTACAGAGACAGCTTATAAGGGTTATAGGTCGATAGTTCGACGCTTCTGGGTGATCTTTTTGCGGCTTTGGAATAGGCACAACTGTGACCATTTTCCAAACAGATAGTAAGTCACCCGTGACCCAAATGTTTTTATGAATATTTAGAGAAGATTTTGGAAGACGTTTGAGCAGTTGATGATGGATGTCATCTGGACCAATTGCTCTACCGTGAGATTTGTTCAAAGAAATTTTTAGCTCTTCCAAAGAAATGGTTTATTGTAATCTTTAGACCTTTTGACTGAAAATTAAATTTTGATTTTTCTTTTTGAATTTTGATTCGCTGAAAACTGAGATGATAATTTTCAGCAAAGGGATTTTTTGCAAATGTCTTCGCCAATTTGTAAGATGTAACTGACTCTGATTTGAACATGCCTTGTTCATCCTTTAAATGATGGACATTTGCTTTCCTGTTTTTACCTTTTATTTTATTAATCATGTTCCATATTTTATTCAAAAGGGTATGAGTATTTAATGCTGAAACGAAGTTACGCCAGAAGTAATTGGCTAAGATTATTTTAGTTGGATGTTTACTAAGGCGTCGTTCGACCTTTTTCGAACCATGGTTTATTAGGACGGTTTGGGTTTGTCCAGGTTTTAAAAATTGTTTCAATCAGCAATCGAAATAACTGTTTAATTGAATTTTTCAATTGGATCAGAAATGCTGTCAAAAGTGTCCGAGTGAAGTCGCTCTATACAGAGTTGCTTACATAGAGACTAAATGGCTTTGTTAAATTTATACCAAGCAGCGCGCTCTGTGTTGGAAGAATGCACAGATTCCAATCTAATGGGAATGTGATCTCTGCCACAACGATCGCCATGTACTTTCCAAGAGACATCAGGCAAGAGAAGGATCTGCTAATATAAGATTAATTGCCGAATATGACCCATTTCCAGGATGTAAATATGTATTGGTTTCATCATTAAAAATGCACATATCTTCCTGATTCATTAAGCCTTCAAGAATCCTACCTTTGTTGTTTATTGTGTTACTGCCCAATAGGGGGTTGTCTCCGTTGAAGTTTCTATGTAATATATTGGGTTGGTAGCTGATCAGTAAGATGTTTCACCTAATTCAAATTTTACAAAGAATTCGGAGGGATATACACAGAGCATAAAGTAATTGTTTCATCTAAAGATATATTATTACAGAAAACGCATGAAGATCAGTGTTAAGGTCTACAGGGCTGTGTAAAACTTGATTTTTTCCTAGAATAGTACAGCGCGAGCAGCTCTAGCACTTTCGTCTACATACGTGCTGTGTATAGTGTAGGGTTTTTAAATATATTATAATTTTGGTTTATGTAGGATACTTGGAGACAAAATGCAACAGGAAGAAAGTAACTTGAACTAATAATGTGATTTCAAGAAAATTAATCTTAAGATTGCGACAATTCCATTTTATTATTTTATCCATTATGGTTTGCGAATAGGGTAATAGTTTACAGTTTTTTGGGAGCGATTCCGCCGTTTTCTGTGTGGGGATCTATTTTTCGATCCAGCATCTAGAGAAAGTGTGTCCATTGGATCGCCCCAGATAGTCGTGTCTAGAGAATCTTAACTTTCAAATTTGTTGTGGACCTTAATGGGAACTGGAAGCAGTTTTGAAGTTCGATCTCCTTTTTCATTTGAGCTTGCATTTGAATTAGAGTTAGCATTTGAATTTTTTGTTTTGGGCAGCTTGAAGAAGTAGTTGATGTTTAACTTTATTTGATGACGAAGATGTAGATGTTTGAGATGTTGAAGATATTTTGGATGATGTAATGATTTTGTCAGTGGTTTTAACTAGAAGTATTTTGTAGATTCTTTATGTCCTATAGGCCATTTGATCATGGTCAGCGTTTCAGATGTAGCATTAACGCGTTTCGTAACACTGACATATGACATTGCATCAGTCACTGAAGTAAACAGGCGACGAGCCTCAGGGTAGGTGATGTTTTTTCCGTTTTCAATTTTGTTTATGTCCTTTCCTTTTTAAAATGATGACAGGACATGTGGGCTTCACCACTGTTGGCACACTTGGGATTATTTGTTCAGGTAAATCTCTCATGCTTTACCTCAGCCCATTTAAAACACACCAAGGAACTTCTACATTGTCATTTGCATTGAGCAAACTCTTGACATTTAAAGCAGCGCTCATGATTATTAATTTATATGCGCTGACTTTAACATTGTATTATCTAGTTTTGATTGACTGAGGGACAGATGATGTATTCAATTTTAATAGAAAAGTTTAACCTAAACACCTAGCCTCTTGGCAATGAATTTTTGACCCTTTGTTACAACCTGAGGTTTGAGTTCTTTACAAATGTCATCGTCCGATAGTTCAAAGAGATCGTCTCCATAATAATTAATCCCTTGACACGAATTTAATGTTCTTTGAGAAGTAGAAGATATTTCTAACTCGAGAATTATATTGGGTTGAAGTACATTCAAAGACTTGTTTTTTTCGAAACTTCAATTAGTTTTGAACCATATTTCATTTATGTTACGCTTTCAACATCTTCACAGCCTGTAACGGTTTTCTCGATGACCGCTGGGAAATTTTTCGAGAGGGGTTTGTTGGAATCCTTACTAAATAAAGGCAATAAATCGTGAGAAGTTATCCTCAGCAAATTTCTCTTCAAGCGAAATGTCATTTTTTTCTTTTTTGGAACCTGTATGAGTAAACCGGGGTTTTTAGAAGCCATGATAAAAATAATGCGGTTCGCCACTCTTATCTCCGACCCGCCACGGAATGCCGACAGGGGCGATTCCTAGACTCTGTGGATCACCAGCAAAAAGCACCAGGTGTTCCAATGGTGTCTTTCAATGGTAAATACATTTCATGGAACAGTTTAAAAGGAAAATAGTTCAATAGAATAGCTAAAATGAGAAGGATTCTCAAAGAGCAAGACGTGACATGCCGATTCATCAAAGTCGGGGCTAACTCGATTTCCCGTCTATAAAAAGTAAAAGATCAGTAGGTTATCGTGACCGTTTACCAGGCCTGCTGAAATCACGTCCTATAATCGACATGGGTCGCAACACACGTCATGTTAGCAGACTCTTACTGCAGGCTGAGAAAGCAGTGGCCTATTCTCAAGTGTCCGTGGGTCCCACACAGGTAGCTCTGATTTGGGCCTATCACCTAAGAAAAGTCTTTATCCTGGGAGAAGGTTGTATCACTGGAGTGGCCTAGGGTCCACATTAATGTCAACCTCACAAAATCCGTACTCATTTAATGCAGTTTCCTTATTCAAGGATGTGATGCATATTATCTGATTCACGTTCATTTCTGTTGGCGATACATGTATAAACAAGTTTTAAAAACTCATAATATACGCATGATTTCATACCTATAATTGGAAGTCTGCTGGTATCACAGTAAAATTCAACTTGTTTCGGAAAGTGGTCTACTATCATAAGTATGCAAAGATTTAGATACGACTTGTAAGGCTACATTTTGATTCAGTGTATCAAGTATACGTTTGTGTAATATATTGACTTGTGAACCTGTGTCAAGTTTTAAACTGACAGCTTTTGAACATACATTCAAATTAGAAAAAGCTTGATCATGATGACAATAAGGTTTTGCTAAAATTAATGCAGTCAATAAAACAAAACTGTCTGCATCTTTCTTGATTGCGTCTTTAGCAGATTCCAACTGTATGGCATGTACGCTTTGTCGAGAGCGGCGCACTTTTTCAAAGTGGTTCCATTTGCGACAAATAAAACACATTGTGCCCTTTGCTGGACATTCATCTCTCCTGGCATGTGAAGATCCACAGGTTCCACACTTATCATGTGTTTAACTCGATCCTTGTTGTGATGGTCTGTTTCTGGAACCAGACTAAGAATAACAGTCACTGTCTTTGTACGAGGAAACTGCTTTTGTGATGAATGGATGGATGTCTGTGTATATTGAATGAACAAGACCTCGCAATATGTACGGTAGCGTTTTGATTTGATTAAATTTTCTGCATTTCTCGTAGCTGGGGTTGGCTGTACTCATATGCTTGTGCTATGTAGATAGCCTTTATAAGGATAAGATCATCTCCTTCATTAACCTTTCTCTCACCTTCTTGTTGTTTGTCCCAAATATTAGATTGCCTCTGATCATTTTGTCCTCTGTATCCTATTTAATGTTACAGTCTCTGGTCACACGTTTAATTCTATTGATAAACTGTTCAACTGATCTACTTTTAACGTTTTGTTTCATTGCGAAATTACCCCGTGTGGGCCCCGGGTCACAGGAGAATAGGCCCACGGCTTCCTCAGCCTGCAGTAAGAGTCTGCTAACAGAGGCAACACTTGCCGTGTGTTGCGACCCGTGTCGATTACAGGACGGGATTTCAGTAGGCCGGATAAACGGTCCCGATAACTTACTGAACTCTTACTTTTTCTAGACGAGAAATTGAGTTAGCCCTGACTTCGATGAATCGGCATGTCATGTCTTGCCCTTTGTGAATCCTTATCATTTAAGCTACTCTATTACATTTTTCCTTCAAACTGTTCCATGAAATGTATGTACCATTTAATAGACGGCTTCCTTACAGGATTTGCAAAGAAGGCGGTGGCTGAAGGGCAAAGCTTCCTCAGCTTTATAGAGGCGACATGTTTGCCGTGTGTTGCAACCCGTGATGGTGGAGGAAGGGATCCTGGTGGTTGAGAGATCACTCTCTGCTGCATCCATTAGTGCGGGTCGGCGGGTTTGATTTTCAATACACCACTTTGGCCCTGACTTCAACTAGACGGGAGACCGGATGGACCCGGTTCGGTCAATCGGCTGGTCACGCCGAGCCCTTAACAAGCTTGTCGTCATTTCTCCTGTCACTTGATTATATCTTGTGAATTTCAGTTGCAAAGTTGTTCAGTTACAAGCTGTTAAGAAGGCGGTGGCTCATGGGTCAATCGAGTAGATAGAGTTTCGAACGGTTGTTTCGCCAGTTAATTCTGGCACGAAGCTTGCGTTCGTGAAGAAATTCATCTATTAGAGTATACCACCCTTGGAACACCTGATGCTTTCTGCTGGCGATCCGCAGACACCAAGCATTGCCCCTGTTGGCACTCCGTGGCGGGTGGGTGACAAGGGTGGTGAACCGCATTCTTTTAACATGGCTTCCAAAACATTTACGCAAACAGGTTCTTAAAAAAGAAAAAATGACATTTCGCTTGAAGAAATAGTTGATGATGATCACTTTTCACGTTTTATTGTTTTGACTAGTAAAGATTCTAACAAACCATTATCAAAAATTTCTCCTTTCGTCATCGGAAAAACTATTAAAGGCTGTGCAGGAGATGTTAAAAACGTAACAAAAATGAAATCCGGATCAATTCATATTGAAGTTTCAAAAAAACAACAATCTTTAAATTTACTGCAGCTCAATAAAATTCTCGATTTAGAAATATCTTCCACTCTTCACAGAACATTAAATTCTTGTCAAGGGATCATTCATTACAGAGACGATGATCTCTCTGAACTAACGGACGATGAAATTTGTGAAGAACTCAAACCTCAGGGTGTAACCAAGGTAAAAAGATTCATTGCCAAGAGACAAGGTATTCAGGTAAAACTGAATACCTTTCTGCTCAACTTTAATTCTCCATCTGTCCCTCAGTCTATCAAAATTGGACTATACAGCGTTAAAGTCAGCGCATTTATCCCAAATCCTGTGCGCTGCTTTAAATGCCAAAAATTTGGTCATGGCAAGGGACAATGTAGAGGCTCAACTGTGCAGAGGTAGGGCATGAGGGCTTTACCTGCACAAACAACCCAAAGTGTGCCAATTGTGGTGAAGCCCACATGTCGTCCTCAAAAGATTGTCATCATTTTAAAAAAGAAAAGGACATACAAAAATTGAAAACAGAAAGGAACATCACTTACCCTGAGGCTCGTCGTCTCTTTAGTTCAGTGAGTAATCCATCGTCTTCTGTAATGTCATATGCCAGTGTGACGAAACGCGTTTGCGTTACTTCTGAAACGCAAACCATGATCACCTGGCCTATAGATCAGAAAGACCCAACAAGACTACCGGCTCAAACCACTGATAAAATAATTACATCATCTCGAAAATCTTCGGCATCTCAAACTTCTACGCCTTCGGCATCTACTTCGTCTTCAACACCTTCTCAATCCTCAACTAATTCTTTAAGCAGCCCCAAAAAAATTCAAATATTAAGACCAATCCAAATACAAAATCTTCTAACTCCAATTCAAATTCAAATAAAAACTCAAATCAAAAAGGAGATCGTACTCCAAAACTGCTGCGGGATCCCATTAAGGTCCACAACAGGTTTGGAAGTCTAGATCATCTAGACACTACTACCTGGGGCGATCCCATGGATACACTACCCCCAGATACTGGATCTAAAAGTAGATCCCCCAGCAGAAGCCGGCGGAATAGCCCCAAAAAAACTGTCAAATATTCCCCTATTCGCAGACCATAATGGGTACAATAATACAATGGAATTGTCGAGGTCTCAAGATTAACTTTCTAGAAATTACTTTATTAGTTCAAGCCTTTCTTCCTGTTGCATTTTGCCTTCAAGAATCCCATCTAAAACGAAGTGATAACATATCTTTAAAAAACTACTCTTTATACAGCACATATGTAGAAGAGAATGATAGAGCTGCTGGCGGCTCTACCATTCTTGTAAAAGATCAAGTTCTACATAGCCCTGTAGATCTCAACACTGATCTTCAGGCAGTTGCTGTTAGAATATCTTTAGACAAAACGATTACCTTATGCTCTGTGTATATCCCTCCGAATTCTTCATTAAATTTAAATCAATTGAAACATCTTACTGATCAGCTTCCGGCCCCTTATATATTACTTGGGGACTTCAACGGACACAACCCTTTATGGGGCAGCAACACAATAAACGATAAAGGTAAAATTGTTGAAGGCTTGATGGATCAGGAAGATCTGTGTATTCTCAATGATGGAACCAATACATATTTACATCCTGGGAATGGATCATATTCGGCTATTGATCTTGCAATAACATACCCTTCTCTGTTGCCTGATTTCTCATGGAAAGTCCATGACGATCTCTGTGGCAGTGATCACTTTCCCATTATCTTGGAATCTTTACACTCTTCAAACACAGAACGAGTCGCTCGGTATAAATTTGGCAAGGCCAATTGGCCTCTATTTGAACAACTCTGTATAGAGCGACTTAACTCTGATACTTTTGAAACTATTTCTGATCCAATTTTAAAATTCAATGAAAAACTTATTTCAATTGCTGACGAAACTATTCCTAAGACCTCGACAAATCCAAAACATCCTAGTAAACCATGGTTCGATGACAGCTGTGAGGACGCTATTAAAGACCGGAAAAAGGCCGAACGATGCTTTAATAAACACCCAACTCAAAATAATCTTAACCATTTCCGAATTTTTCGAGCGAAAGCTCGCAGGGTAACGAAACAAAGACGACGCACTTCTTGGCGTAACTTTGTTTCTAAACTGAATAACCATACCCGCATGAATAAAATTTGGAACATGATTCGTAAAATTAAAGGTAAAAATAGTAAAGCAAATGTCCATCAGTTAAAGGATGGACAAGACTTGTTAACATCAGAGTCAGACATATCAAATAAATTGGCCGAAACATTTGCAACACACTCCTCTGCTGAAAATTATCATCCCACTTTTCAGCGGATCAAAATTCAAAAAGAAAAATCAAAGCTTAATTTCCAGTCAAAAAATTTAGAAGATTATAATAAACCTTTTTCTTTGGAAGAGCTAAAAACTTCATTGAACAAATCTCACGATACAGCATGTGGTCCAGATGACATCCATTATCAACTTCTCAAACATCTGCCACAATCTTCTCTCCAATGTCTTCTAAATCTTCTTAACAACATTTGGGAAACGGGTGACTTACCATCTATTTGGAAAATGGCCACTGTTGTGCCTATTCCAAAACCAGGAAAAGATCACTCGGAAGCGTCCAACTATCGGCCTATAGCCCTCACAAGCTGTCTTTGTAAAACCATGGAAAGGATGATCAACGATCGCCTTGTCTGGTTTTTAGAATCGAACAACCTAATCTCGAATATTCAGTGTGGATTCAGACAAGGTCATCTGGTGCGTTTCGAAACGTATATTCGAAACGCATTTGCCAAAAACGAACATGTTGTGTCTATCTTTTTCGATTTAGAAAAAGCATATGACACAACATGGAAATATGGTATTTTAAAAGATCTTTTTGATATGGGGTTATTTTAATTTATTTAAAACTGTCGCAGGCGACACAATTTTAAAGTTCTTAAAGGAAATTAATTTATTAAATAAAATTTAATTTCACTATTAATTGTGATACTTCATATTTTTTATTGTTTTAACTACCATTTTTATCTGTGTATATTCTCATATTATTGTATGAGATCACGTTTTAGTATAAGAAGGAGGCATGACGTTCTACTAATTTAAAAATTATGGTTTTCACGTCCTGAATATAGCTGAAATATTGCTTGCTGGACGTTAAACATCAATCAATCAATCAATCATTGCGAAATTTGCAAGGAGCTAGTAACGAATTAGTTTTGGGTTAAGCATATGCTTTACCTTTCTTAAAATGAGCCATCAAGCTCTTTTTATCGTCTTCTGAAAGCTTCCATGTATTATATATGCCCCTTCCTTTGAACTCGATCCAAAAATAGGTATGTTATTTTAAGTTGCATCTTTGTCGGTAAGGGGTCCGAATTATATGAGCCCCACGTGTTGTTAGAACCTTTTCCACTCTTCGACAAGGTTCGTTACATCCTAGTTAATGGCTAGTAAGGAAATGCCGTTTAATTCCATGTTTTGTTATGTTCCCGTGTTACCTCACACCATTAAATATTATGTGGTATATGCGTAGACTGTACAATATTCGGTTCCATCATTTTATTTAGTAGACAACCATGTTATGCATAAAATCAATCAAGTTAATTTTCTGGATAATTTTTATAACTTTAAAATGAATTTGAGTGCACATGATCCTATTAAAAACATCAAGTTTGACATTGCTCATGATTAAGAAAACCTAGTTTTGACCACTAATATTGAACTGACTATTAAACATATTAAAGCTAAGGAATACTGCACCTTACCTGTTTCAGGAATGATTTTGGACTGGTCAATACACACTTTTACAAACCTGCATATGCATCGTTTATAAAATTAAAACGGAAAAAGTTGGTGTTATATAATATTACACTCGAATTTAGGCGATTAAAACGGGACGCTTTAACG
The DNA here is from genome assembly GCA_944474755.1 of Limnoperna fortunei. Taxonomy (NCBI): domain Eukaryota; kingdom Metazoa; phylum Mollusca; class Bivalvia; order Mytilida; family Modiolidae; genus Limnoperna; species Limnoperna fortunei. The sequence continues at coordinate 45,041,948 of OX104118.1, read as the reverse complement.
GACTGTAATTTTGTCGAACACACTTTATTTTATTATTGAGAAGTAATTTGTTTAAAGCAATAAATGCAAAATAATTTTACAATAATTTAGCCTCGGATTCATTGTTTACATTTCTGAATGAAGACAAATCGCAGAAATTGGAGCACGGACGACGTTTGAGTGGAAAGCCAGACATGTTATAGCTTAAATAGTTGAACTGATAGTTTTTCATAGTTTAATTACAACGAAACTTTTTATCGCATTTTAAATTTTATAACCTAGTTATTTTGGACGATTTTTTATTTCCAAAAAATATTGTTTTATGATAAATTTCACTTTTGAAGTGCGATCCAAATCCCTTTGTTGCCGTTTTAGCGGACTATAAATTATCGGTTATATCCCTTGTTATTTTAGGACGAATATACGGATGACTTGAACACGTTTCCAAAAGAAATTACGCTACGCAGATCTTTCCTAAATATTTGTTTTTCCCGTTAAATATTCCTAATTTAAGATGTGTGCTATAATGTAGTTATTCCGGTCTTAGACAGGGTATATAATGTCACAGTCACCGCTTAGGACGTATACTCCATTCGCCTTTATTCGGCTCGTGGAATATAAATCCTAAGCCGTGAATGTGACTTTATACACCTTTCTTAGACCTGAATAACATATTTTCTAGGTACAGGATATAAAATAAAATAACACATATAAAAATAGACGTACTTTATCTCGAAAGTTTATTTCCTCGTTGTTTGCAGATTTTTGAATGATAACGCGGTTAAGGTATCACGGTAATTTGAGGGGACTTTGATGAAATTTTAAAGTATAATAGTATACATCATTCCAAGTAATGCTTTATATCGTCAGTACCTTTGTTGTAGTGTTCGAATACATGCATGCATCAACAATTTCATTGTTCGTAGTGGTTCTGTTTACTTTTCCTATAAGATAAGAACATTGTATTTTAAGTGTACTCACCTCCCTGTTGGCTGCTGGAAGCTTTTTTTTCATGCAATTCACACTTTCCTACTATAAACAAATGTCAGAACTTATAGTTCTTGTAATGCGTGTAGTAAATATCCTTGAAATATGTATATTAATAATAAAAATAATTTCGGTAGCATGTAATGAATACACATGGATCGGATTAAGATATATACACACGGCATACAGAAGAAACGAAAAAGAGCAACAAAAACAAGTAATTAGTAAACTGATTAGTAAACCAAATGAAAAACAGGGATGCACTCAGTCGCTAAGGACGAGTAAGCAAGGATTTCCTCTAAAAAGACATCCTTCATGTTACTCATTGTCATGTAAAAAAGTTAAATAAATTGAACAGTGTTTTAATCCCCAAATAAGCGTAGAATAAAATTAAGTATAATGTTCAAATACCATATAGTGTACATTATTGAATCGTTCAGTTTCAAACATAAATAAAGCTCTGTGCACTATTGGCTATAAAAATGAATTTATATATTGTTAAGGGTTTGATACGTTCTGCTGCTGACTGTTGAAGACATTTACACCGTTTGCTAATTTAATATTCGTCTATTACAAAGACGTTTTCATAAGATCATTAAATATGTATAATCTACAATGGCGTTACCGTTGTGTTAGTCAAAATGACTGTCACAGACCGTTACTTCGTTTTAGCAGACAAAATCGACTGTCATAGAGCTGTAATTGTCGTTCAAAAAGAAATTTGCTGAGCAATGCAAATTTTTACGAAGTCGTGTTACGTCCCTTAAAGACGTAGATAACAGCAATTTACATGAATGACTCTCACATGCAGTATGTGCTTATCACTAATAACGTTCAGTGAGAAAATACTTATTTCCAATGCATAAGAAATCATAAACAACGATTTTTGCAACATATTTTGACCTGGTTATTGTATCACCCTAGTTTTATTTTTGTTTCACACAATTGTTAATTTAACGAATAATATTAATGTTGGGAAATTCAAAATCAATCCAACTTTCAAAAAGCGAGGATTTACATGTCAATTGTCTGTCTCTGTAAGGGCTTATAAGAATGAATTAATAGTCAGGTGGGTGGCCTGTATGTAAAAAGCATCTTCTTTATTACCAACCAATCAACACAGTAGGTGTGGCTGACAAACAATGATGGCAGGAGCATTCCGTTGTAGCCTTTTGCGTTTTAATACAACATCTACATAACCATTATATAACCAATGTATATTTAATGACATATATTCCCATTAGAATACCAAATTTGCAGTGTACGCGAATATTGACTAAGTTGTTGGGTTTTATTAAACTTACGCTCTAAAGCCCTAATAACAAGATCCGACGCCACTTCGTTCGACATAGCGACCGCAGGTATCGTTGTAAACCCTTGAAGGAACAGTGGTATCTCAACATCTTCTATCAGTACAGGAACCACAATAGTAAACATATGTTTGTTGAGTTCAAAAAACGTCTTTAAAGTGGAACATTGTTTGGTTGATTTCGACACTGCAATAACAACACAATAGGGACCTGGATCGTCTAATGCAGGTTTACCTCTGAACATCTTTGTGCATTGATGAAGTTTTCTCATTACCAAAAATGCAATATTATGAAGCCAGAAATCATCTATTGCAGATCCAGCAAATATTGGAAAGTCACTAACTGCAGGTATTTGTGTGTTAAATGTTGACGTTAAACTCGGAAGCAACGATAAGTCCCTATATACTGTATATTTTGATTGAAAATAACTTCGAAATTGTGTAACTGAAACATGAAATTTTTAAACTTCGTAAGGTTTACTATATGTATTATTTTCAAGAATACAAGTATATGTATTTCCTTTATTTCCTATAATTAAATAACATTAATTATTAATAATTATTTATAACATCACCTGAGAATTTTAAATAAAACATCTTCAACATAACTGTGTACAGTTTACAGTGTATAAGGATAATTTTCGTGTATTTATTTTATTATTTCATTGTACATATATGTTATAAATGTACTTAACAAACTCTCTTGTTATAAGTAAGCAAAAGGGTCGGTTTATATTCCTATTTTCTATAAAACTACTTTTATTTAAATCTTTAATATATAAAAAACAAAGATGGGCAATAAAAATTTAATATGTATTCGATTCCAGGTAAACTGGTAATTTCTAGCAAACTTATAAAAACAGTACGTAGGTTCAATAAGAAGTTCGTCTTAGACAAGTTTTGCCCGCAAAAGACGTTTTCCAATGTTGATTTCCGTCTATAAAGACGTCTACGAAATATTTAATTGCAATAGCTGTGTTGATATAATAATTTATAAGCCTAAAGCAAGCAAATGTAGTACTAGAACTTAATGCTCACGAGAGCTTTATAACGACTTTATGGTAAAACAGATTAGTTTTTATATCTCGTTTAGTTTCTTGTAAATGGCTAAAATCAGGTCCTGAAGCACCCGTCACCGGATCCACTTTCCAGCCAGTGGATAGAACGTTACGGGTTTCCAATGTATAATGCAAGAAAGCCTAGCAATAGTTTTGTTAAATAGAACTGTATTACTAAGTTAAAGCAGAGATAATTTCCGAAAATTACCTGTATTCTGACACAGATGGCAAGTACCAGCATGACCTGTATAGTCTTCAGTTTCAAAGGTGAGCTTGCCTGAAAATATTCCAAATCACAGTGAGTATCAAATGAGAAGAAATTAGAAACTATTAATAAACAAACGTAATCAATTAGATTTATTCCGTAAACTCCGTGAAAATTTAGCATAAAAGTTTACTTAATGTAAAGTAAATTATATATTTCTATAAACTAGCATGATTTATTTTTTTGCAATTTACTTTTTAGTTGGACTGTATACAATTTTTGTCATTTGCGTTGTTGAAAGTGAATTGGGTATTAGTGTGGTAAATATGATTATGGAAATTTAACTTTTTTCATGACATCTATTTCTCTTTATTTATAGATTCAACAATAGTGCACGCAAACACCAGACGTATTACACAATTTGAAACATATGTGCCATGCGTATCTATTATACAAATGTCAATAGGTATATTGTACACATATGTTTCAAATTTTGAAATAAATTTTGCAAAATTACAGTATAAAACTTGCACAACAGGAAAATTCAAGTTGCTATCAATTCTGTGTTATAGTCTACTAATCAACATGTGTTCTACCGTATACAAGCTATTTAATTTTGATTTCAAAAGTATAGAAATGTACTTCCTTAAAACGTTGCATGTGAAATTAAACATTTAATAGGGTAATGAATAAAATGGACAAATACATATGTTTAGCGTTTTTCATTTTGTTTATATCTCACGTATTTGCTACTTTTTTCAACTGATAAAATTTTTGAAAATAATATGTACAAGTGATTAAGTCTTAAAAATGCCACTTACGATCCAGTTGTTTTTCTATTAAATCTACTAATTTTGGTAGCCAAATATGTTCGCAAACGGAACAATCCATGCAAACATCTGTATGTAGATATTTTTTGCATATAATTTCTTCATTCTGAATATTTAAAATAACACGGTGCATATGACTAGACCCATGCAAATAATTGTACATCAATGCCGATTCCAGCATTATTAGAAGTTTGCATCGCTGTAGTGGTACATCTGACTCTTCTACCTCTAAATTTTTTAAACGCAAAGGATATTGGTCATCCATGAAATCCCGACCATGCAGAGCACACGATACTCCGTACTTAGTCTCCAGCTTATATACAACATCATTTACCCAGTTAGCCTCAAATATATGGTCTGAATTGAGAAATACAACGTCACAATTCTCGACTGAAAAATTATAAGTATTTTTAAAGATTTTCAGTCATAGTAATGACACAAAAAGTTTTTGAAAGAATTTTGCGCGTTGTATACATCGCTTCAGTGTAATATTTTTGTATCAAACTAACATAGTGGACTAGTTAACAATAACTTTTGTAATTGAAAAGATTTTCCAGGGCTCGACCCAGAGAGCTGCTCTGCAAGTGCAAAGAATGGTTTTAGGGATGACCTCTCTTTCGGGTGGTCAAGTTATAATGTGAAAAGTCTGCCAACTCAGTAAGGGTATAATGTGTAGGTAAAATGAAACGCTCCTTTCACAATTCTGACCCGTTTTGTAAATTTCAATAATGACTGCTTCAGAAGGCTAAATTTTTTGTCGTTACCGAAACCCAATATATTTTCAGAGAAAGTATCAATTTATTGCCTTGAAGACTATACATTTTTCCGAATTTATTTTTTTTTTTGCTAGCGTGTTCTCGTCCTGATTAAAGCTAAACACTGCTCGATAAACATTAAGCAGCAAATTAATTAATAAGTGATTTAGGACCATGTGAGCAGACTGTAAATGATTTTAAAGCAAATATTTGGATTGCAGAATGGTCTTTGGAATAGTTTTAGGTTACGATATTATTCCGCTGGCAGAATAGTCTTAGTAGTTAGCCATCTTCCGTATCAACATTGGAGTAATTAGTTTAAGTCCAATGTTTTTAACGGGTGTTGCAAGAAATCCTTTCTATATAGTAGCTTTACCGCTTTATCTCCCAATAAGAACATGACATCATGATATAGCGGAACATTGGAAACATTAGTGGAAGTTGCGTCAAACCTCACACGAATAAACAAAACAATTTTCATTAAAACGATTCTCTTATTGGAAAGTGTTTGTCCATATGAAAGATTCTGGCCATTAACAGTATTTTGGTATTGTTAGCAGGTTTGTGTAAAAAAATCACTTACTTAGCAAAAGTACTGAAGTGAAGTTCAAATGTTTTATTTAATTTTAGCCTTTACAATTAGATTTAGTCTTTTAATGCGTTCAAAGAGTTACATAATATTAAACACTACGTACGCTTGCTCAGTGTATATGAAGTTGGTCCACATTGTTTATCCGCTACTTCAGGGGTACACTGAATTCCTTTGGCTGGGAATTCTCTTTTTAATGTATCATCAATTAAAACTTTTACTTCTGAAATTATGTAAACATTAAGGAGTAAAAACATGATTGCGTCTACATGGGATTTGTTTATAACACGAAATTTCAAACTACAGAATTTCCGCTCTTAAAATGTTTTTCAAGGTGTTCCTTCTTTATTTGAACGTGAAATAAAATATCCATATTTCATGTTTGTCACTAATGCTGTGTTTTGGAAGCAGGTTTAAAAATTATTTAAACATTAAAAACTTATCTTGTTCTCGTAGGCAATAAAATGAATCTTAAACACATCTAATACCATAGGTTGATGAATCATCGATATTACCAGTTCAGAAATTGTAAATCAATGCTAATCATATACCAGAACTTCTTAAACTACTTACGTTTACGGCTCTATTAACTACCAATAATTGTGTTTAAATGACAACAGACAATTTTCCCAAAGTCCCTTTTGATAGTACAGCGTTTAACTGGGGACAAAAGTTACCTACACAGTTTGAACAAATTTCAAAGTCAGCATTTCTGTCGCGATAGTATAATCAACCTCTACACCAAATTTTGTTGAAATCAGAACACGATAAATGTATTCAAAGATCGAATGACGTTGAAAATTAGACGCGTTTTGAAAATATTGAGAAAAAGCTGTTAGAAAAAAGGTAGTATTTTACTCTTCTCACCAAGTCTACCTTCACTAGAAAATTTCGTTGAAATCGGACTACGTTAAAACAAATTCCCAATTTTGGTGGTTGTAGTTAATTTGGAATGTAGCCATTATCAACACTCCGATTAATATCGGTACATCTAAATATGTCGAACAACAACTGTGCCATGTTTCACTTGATGCCTTTAAGCAATCTATGAGAAAACTGTCGGACATAATGATCTAGAAAATGTGGAAACAAGAAATAACTAGTAATAATGGTGTTGCTATGCCAACACAAAGCAACCAAAATTATCTTTGATAGTAAACCATTTAGTCAGGACACAAAATGGCGGCTCTGGCATCAAATTTTTTCTCTAAAATGGTCAGGATATAGAAAAAAAGAAAACAAGAAAGAAAGAACTAGTGATAATTTTGCTGCTACGCCAACACAGAACTCGCCAAAGTTGTATAGTGTACGATCTACTCAGGACACGAATATCTTTGGGGGGGGGGGGTAGAAAGTGGACTGTCGTTTCAATATGGCGCGATGGATCGAATGTTCTCTGCTTAAATGGTCTGTCCCATAGCACAAAGCCAAATTGTTCATTGAAATGTAAAATTGTATAAAACTTCTTTGGCAATGTTTGATTTTTATTATATTGTGTAGAATAATACGTAGAGGCTTTAATAACAGCTGAAGAGCAAAATTGCACAAGAGAAGTGTCTTTTTGAGACATGTGTATGAATATGGCCATTTTGACTGAACGATTAGGCTACATGTATGTGGATTTCTCTTTAACACAATCATTTTCAAAGGTATAAATCATTCAAGTAATTTTTGTTCGGTATTAATTTGTGAAAAAATGAAACGATCATCGCACCATTTTTGCAACAGATTTAAAAGACGTGTTTTCATGCTCTGCATTTGTATATGACTTTTTAAAATGTTTACACGTATATGTTTAGACTGAAACCTCTAAAATGACTAAATTTACATAGCAGTGTATAAAGTCGTCATAACCATAACAAAAACTTATATAGCAGTGTATAAAGTCGTCATAACCATAACAAAAACTTAGGTCGTAGTTTAAAGTCTACGTGTATCATCTTGTAAGAACGTTAACTCATCTTGACAATGGTTTGAGCTAAAGATCCTTAACAATATATTTAAAATCTTTACAATATAATACCCTATTTGCTAATAACATTATATGACTATAATCCAAAAACACTTATGTCTATTTCTCTCCATCTGGTTTCGTCTACCTTTTTTCTGTTCTCGATCTCCACGTTGCTTCTTACCTGGCGTTCCTTCTCTAAGAGACCTCCATCTGACGAGGTCCTCAAGCCTCTGCATGGCGGCCTTAAAACTGACGTTCAAACAGGTAAATACCTAGACGTATCCAGCGGATGTAGACTTTAGTTCATCCTGTTGGTCTGGTATCTTAGAACGTGTTAAGCGTTTGCAGTTCTAAATTAGTTGTGTGGTTTGATTTACACTTGATAGTACAAATCCCGAAGGAAGAACTGCAGACAGAGGTACGCATGTCAGAGAGGACATGTTTGCTTTCCTCAGTGGCTAAATAGTCGCCTAAAAGATTCTTTATCTAGGGAATTATTATTGTAAACGTCAGTGTTGTCACCGGAAATGGGGTTCGTAGGCGCTGCGATTGCTGTGTAAATACCAACATAAACATCGAAAAGTGTGAGGTCGTGTGTTTTGACGAACCACAGATGGTAGGTACAGTAGCAGAACTCGATGGAACGGATACTGCGAAACTGATTGGAACGCAATATACCAACGCTTCGGGTGTTGAAGATTCAGTATTGTTTGTAGAGGAGAACGAAACGGACATCACATACAATATATATATATATATATATATATATATATATATATATATATATATATATATATATATATGTAGGTAGTGAGGGTATGGATGAAATAGTAGTTCCTCCTTTAAAAATATAGGTCCTGGGTTCATATTACCTCTCTTTTCCGTCACAGTTTTTCTGCAATTACTAGTGTTTTTTTACGCGTAGCCCTTCTGTTGATTCTGTCGGGGGGCTTATTGACATTAATTATCACGTCATTCCGTCTCCCTCAAGTTACTGTGCAGTCATTGACACTACCGTGACGAAGGTGTTTTGCATTCCAGTAATTAATATAGTTAGCCTTTGATGCAAATTTCGCGGCGCTACATCCTTCAGTTGAACAGATCACGTTGTTGCTTTCGAATAGTAATTCAATATGAATTTTATCAAGACTATCGGTTGTGTCAAAGTTGGAATCGAAATCACCAACGATATCCTCAGGGATGCTAGAATTAATACGATTTTTAAACAATTAAATTCATTTACTGTATGTTGAGCAGAAATGTCGAAACCACGACGACAAGCTTAATTATGTGAAGATGTTTTGTTAATTTGTGTATTTTATTTCTATTTTATTCTCTGTACAATGATTTTTTATTCTCCCCAAATAAAAAGTATATATACCTTGACCCAAACTGGTAACTTTAACCTTTATATTCAAAGGTCTGCTACTGTCAAGATTACAAATATGTATCATTTTATCGAGAAATCCACATATAGCGTTGTTGAATAACTTCTCATCTTGCTCAATATTGACAGGAACAATAGTACCAATGATTATCGATCCATCGATTACACAATCAACTATAAAAGGAGCCCAGTCGAAAGTACTACCAACCGACTTCTGGATGCTTGTGATAACTTTACATTTTTCTGTATCACTGAATCCATGTGTGGAGATCTTTATGAAGACACGTCTGTGATCATTTGTACCTATAATTAGATTCATAAAATTATTGTTTGTCTCGGTTAACAAAGTACGTTCTTCCATGGAAACAAATCAACATTTTTACAATATCAATCAACATACACGTATATTAAGTATTGTTTATCCTTTAAAATTGGCATTTATTAGTTTATTTCAGTAAATCAATGATAACTTTTTAGTGTTAGTTGCAATATGTGAGTCTTTCAATGTTGTGTGCTTTTGTCGTTCAGCTTATCAAAACGTAACCTACGTGGGTTAAAATAAGTATTATATACAATTTTTAATTGTCAACCGGAATAAATGTTATTTGTATGATCTTTGAAATAAAGACGAAATGTGAAGTTCTTTACGTTTTTAACGGTGATTATATTCAAATTTTACATTTTCTGACAATGAACGGATATTGTTTTATCCTGCAATAAAAAAGTATCATTGAAAAATGATAAAACATCATTCGTGTATATCTTGTATATTTCACAGTTGAACTTTCTAACTCGTAATCGAGTTGATATAATAAGGTCAAAAAACAAATGTCATTTACAACAAGAAAGTATTTGTTTCAGTACAATTGGTCCGGATAATGAACTGTAGCAGTGTACCAATTTTCATTGAAATTATTCTTACCATTCCTGAGATCTGAGATCAAACTGTCTGCTAAGAAGAAAGATAAAAATAATTAAAGTGCCATTTGTTCTAGGAACAAATGAGAAGGTCTTTTCCACTGTCAGAAAATGTAGGTGATGCTATGGGATGTTGTGTCTTGCTATAGCACAAAATGTCACTTCCAGTCATAGACAAAAGAGTTATTTAAGTAACGAAATGGTTCTGAGCCAAAAAATAGATGGTTGTTAAGGACTTTCATTACGATTCTAGGGCAAAAAGGCCACTTCCGGTAATAAAATGACATATATGAGTAAAATACATCATTCTGATTCTAAAAATAAATTGTTGCTAAGGACTTTTTATAACGGTCACCTTGTTGCTATGGTATGACCTTGACCTATGACCTTTGACCTTTGGCTCAAATCGAAGCTCTTTTCCTACTGATCATGTTAAACCATATGTTTGCTATATTATCTCTAATCGTTTTGAAGTTTTAACCAAAACACCGATTTACCAAAACGCGTCAAGGGCTGTGACTCGAAAACGGTTCATCGCACAGCTTTGAGTACCAAATAAAGGTCATAATATGAGGAGTATTTTTCACATTTATTGTCTGCTTCCATCTTTTATGGTTTGTGGGATATAGTGATAACAAGACCTATAGTGACCTTTGACCTTGAATTTTGACCTTTGACCTAGACATTTTTTAATGCAATTTATCACATAGGATCAATGGAGATGGTAGCAGGTCTCTAGGACTTACGTTTTCGAGACACATTTTCAGGTCAAAAACGCGTAAACAGGAAGTTGATTGGAAGAATCTACATTCTACATTTTGTACACTTAGATTTTGAGAATCGGTTACGGTTTCTGAGTTTATCTGCTAACAAGGGTTTACGGTGTTGGGGCAGAATACCCTGTTACTAAAAATAGATCGGTTTCACAGGGTGAACTGAGTCATCTGCCAGTATGACCAATTAATGGTACCAAGTATTAAAATGATATGTCGCGACACTTTTTAGCAAATGGTGGCGGAAAAGAAAAGAAAAATAATAAAAATAATCAGAAGAAAGGTAAGAAGGTCTTCCCACTGTAGCGGGAAAGACCTTAATTAAACTGGCATTTGTTCTGAGAAAGTAAGAAAATTTAGGTGATGCTATGCAATTTTGTGTCTTGCTTCAGCACAAAATGTCACTCCCAGTCATAAAAAATGAGTTATTTGAGTAACTAAAGTGGTTCCGCACCAAACAATAGATGGTTGTTAAGGACTTCCATTCCGTTTCCAATGGCAAATGGCCACTACCTGTCATGAAATGACATATGTCAGCAAAGTACATCATTCTGATTCTAAAAATATATGGTTGCTAAGGACTTTTTACAACGGTCACCTTGTTGCTATGGTATGACCTTGACCTATGACCTTTGGCTGAAATTGAAGCTCTTTTCCTACTGATCATGTTAAACCTTTACGTTTACTTTATTATTCCTAACCATTTTCAAGTTTTAACCAAAAACCGATTAACCGAAACGCGTCAAAGGCTGTAACTCGAAAACGGTTCATCGCACAGCTTTGGGCAAAATGTACCAAATGAACCAAATGAAGGGCTCGATAAGAGGAGTATTTTACTAATTTAGTAGTGTAAACATATTTTTATTCGTGGTACTGAACATAGTTAATACATCGTATACAATGTTAGGATCCTGAAACAAGTCACAGACTTATATTAATCCGTTTCCTATAGATATTACAGTTACATTAATAATACTCAAAGGATCAAAACTATTTACAACATAATCAAAAAAAACTTGTATATTTTATAGGTGATATATAAAATAATTTGTGGATAAAGGAAAACACAGAAAAACACTGATGTGTTTTTAGTGCAGAGATGAGGTTTTAATCAAATCGCTTTGTACTAATTATGTATTCTTGAACTGTCTTGAACTGTCAAAAATAAATTAACATTTTCTTCGTATGATATGTCACGTGATCCATATAATAGTGTCTGAACAGGTAAATTGTTGACGATGTTGCTAAGACAAGTTTAGCTTTTCTAAAAAGCTAACCGTCTCTTAGCTGCATTAAAAATTATACGGATTTATTAAAGTATCTGTTTTTTGTAATTTATATGCAGGATAGGTAAACAATGTACATGTACCTTGTAAGGACATTGTTTAAGCTAAACTATTATCCATTGGTGCTTGAGAGATTTAAATGACTGTCGTCACTTCACACGTGCTTTTACAAAAATAATGAAACAACAGTTGACTCCCTAAACAAATGTTTAAAATGAGCGGTAATAATATGTTTTGTTAAATTTGCATCAATATGAGAATGAAAATAAAGATACATAACATATATTTTTTTCATAACCCAAACAGCTTTGAAAAGTAGGGAGAATTTGGTACAATGTTTACCTTTTAATTGTGCACTGACCAATGCATTGAATGAAATAGAAGTCAATATGTGGAACGTAACATTACTACACTAAAATACTGATTAACGAAAATAAAGATATATAACATATATTTTTTTCCAAAACAGCTTTATAAAGTAGGGAGATTTTGGAACAATGTTTACCTTATAATTGTACACTGACCAATGCATTCAATGAACTAGAAGTCAATATGTGGAACGTAACATTACTACACTAAAATACTGATTACATCCCCGATTCAACCTAAGAATATATCGAAATTTCAGTACACATACCAGTGCAATCCTGACGTAAACCAATGAAATGACAAAAATATTTATAGATTTAGTAAACCACCCAATCAGGTAACAGAGAGTCATTTACTCCGAAGACTGATCGTCATTTGACTATGTATACCGTCTCCCATGGGAGACGGTAATGATGTTGGCGTTGTTGATTGAAAAGTGGGCAGTGTAATAGGTAGTGAATTGTTGTCTCAACTTGTCCGCAATGACAAAGCGGCGAATCAACTATATTTTTAACGTACAAGTCCCGTTTTAGGGAGCTACACACCATTCGTAATTTAAATGAAGTATTTGTGCTATTCTCTTCCCGACAAATAATATTGTGGTTTTTGTTGGGCCTTCATCTGCGCAGTCTTGAAGAATGAAACTGACGCACTTAGCTTCGTCCATTCAGGTATCAAATTCCAAGCCGTACAGTTGAAGGCACAAAATAGTTTGAATAGAGTGATGTTCTAGTTAGAACAGGTGGAACGATGGATCTATTCCTAGTGTTATGGCTGTGGATACATGTATCACTTAGTGAGTCCGGTATTAGGTCAGAAAGGTATGGAGGGGTCAAACGAATTTTCATTTTATAAAAGTAAGTCAGTCTATGAGATTCTCTTCGCTCACTGAGTTCCAACCAACCCGTCTCAATATATAGTTTTTCAAGGGAGACTAATCTGTTTGCTCCGGTTACTATCCTGGTATTCTTTCCACTTTGTCTACACGATTTTTTTACATTAGAATCCCATATTACATCCGCATATTCTAATATAGGACGTATATAGGTTAGATAAATAATTTTCATCTAATGTTTTCCGATCGAAGATGAATTTAAATTTTCGTAAAACATTAAGACATTTATATGCCTTTTATATTATGAATTCAATATGTTTATTCCATGTGCCATCATTTGAGATATATACTCCAAGGTGTTTGTGAGTGGATACTTCACTCACCAGTACGTTATTCATATAAAGGTTTGGATGGTCTAGTTTGTAAAGTTTCCTTGTTATTTTCATTGTCTCTGTTTTTGTGAGGGTTGAAGCTGACTAACCATTTAGAAGACCATGTATGTATTTTTTCAATATCGCTCGCTGCCACACTGGGACTACCTACAATTAAGTAGAGACTGGTGTCGTCAGCAAATAACTTGATAGCAGACTGAATATCAATATCGTTAAAGGCCCCAGGATAGACCCTTGAGGAACAAGAGCTTTTACAATACCCCAGTCCGTTGACGAACTGTTTATTACTACCCTTTGTTTCCTTCCCGATAAATAATTTTCAACCCATTTTAATAAAGTGCCTTTGATACCAGATGCCTCAGTTTACATAATAATAACCGAAGCCATACTCTATCAAATGCTTTACTGATATCATAAAATACAACCCTTAATTCTTTTCCATCATCTAATGTTTTTCCAAAGTCGTTCGTGATTTTTAGAAGTTGATTTATAGCAGAATCCCCTGGAGTGAAACCAAACTGATTTGGAGTGATCGTTTGGTTAATACGTAAATAATTATGAATATGTTTGTAAATACATCTTTCCATGACTTTACCAATTACACTGATAAGTGAAATAGGTCTATAATGTATATAGTCACTCGGCGAGTCTTTTTTGAAAACGGATGTAACATTGGCATTTTTCCATGTTCTTGGATATATGCCAACTGTCAATGACAAATTAAACAGTTTACACAAAGGATACTTTAGTACAGTAGAGGCTTTGTTAGGAGTCGTGAACTAATGCAATCTGGACCAGATGCTTTAGATGTGTCTAGGGAATAATTCTCTCCTAAACCTCGTTTTCTGTAATGTCGATGCAAGTAAGTCCGTCTGTCTGAGTGTCTGGTATGTCCGGGGTGGGATGGTTAGTATCGTTTAGGTCTGATTGTCTACAAAAGTAGGTCTGATTGTCTATAAAAGTATTATTAAATATTTCGGCCTTTTGTTTTTCGTCACAAATCAAATCATTATCAGTCTGTAATTTACTGTCCGCTTCTATCTTTTGTGGTTTAAGAGATATAGTGCTAACAAGACCTATGGTGACCTTTGACCTTGACCTTTGACCATGACATTTTCAAATGTAATATATGTCGCTTAATTAGGATCAATGGTGGTGGTCCCGAGTCTCTAGGACTTACGGTTTTCGAGAAAAAAAATTTTGACGCGTTATTTTCAGGTCAAAAACGCGTAAACAGGAATTTGATTGGCAGAAGAAACAAATTTGGATGTTAAATCATCGCCATAAAGCAGTCTACATTTTGTAAACTTCAGATTTTGAGAATCGGTTACGGTTTCTGAGTTTATCTGCTAAGAAGGGTTTTCGTGTTGGGGCAGATAACTCTGTTACTAAAAATAGATCGGTCTAAAACCATGAGCCATGTCATCTTTGGCTATGACTGATTAATGGTACCAAGTATCGGAATGATATGTCGAGACACTTTTTGGCAAACCTCCGCCGAAGAAGAAGAAAAAATAATCATAAGAAAGACAAGATGGTCTTTCCACTGTAGTGGGAAAGACCTTAATAATAATAATAATAATAATAATAATAATAATAATAATAATCATAAGAAAGACAAGAATGTATTTCCACTTCAGTCATAATATGACATATTTCAGTAAAGTACATCATTCTGATTCTAAAAATATATGGTTGCTAAGGACTTTTTATAACAGTCACCTTGTTGCTATGGTATGACCTTGTTTTATGACCTTTGACCTTTGCTCAAATTTAAGCTCTTTTCATACTGATCACTTTAATCCTATATGTTTACTATATTATCTCTAACCGTTTTCAAGTTTTAACAATAAAACAGATTAACCGAAATGCGGCAAGGGCAGTAACTCGAAAATGGTTCATCGCTCAGCTTCGAGTCAAATGTATCAAATGAAGGTCTCAATAAGAGGAGTATTTTTCCTATATGTCTGCTTCTATCTTTTATGGTTTGTGAGATATAGTGCTAACAAGACCTGTGGTGACCTTTGACCTTGACTTTTGACCTTTTACCTTGACATGTTTACATGTAACATATGTCAATTAGTCAATGGTGGAGATTCCAAGTCTCTAGGACTTACGGTTTTTGAGAAAAAAAATTTGACGCGTTGCGACATTTTTCAGGTCAAAAACACGTAAATAGAAAGTCGATTGGAAAAGAAAAATTTGCAATATAAATCACTGCAATAGGTCCAGCGACATTTTGAACACTTCAGATTTTAAGAATCGATTACGGTTTCTGAGTTTATCTGTTAGCAAGGGTTAACCGTTTTGGGGCGGATAACTCTGTTATTAAAAATAGATAGGTTTCACAGGGTCAACTGAGTCATCTGCCAGTATGACCGATTAATGGTACCAAGTATAAAAATGACACTTTTTAGCAAATGATGGCGGAAAAGAAAAGAAAAATAATAATGAATATTAGTTCAATTGTTCTCTAGAACGATTTATAGGCTTTCCACATAAGGGAAATAAAAAGAACCAACTGGTACCTGAGTTTAAAATCCTTTAAATTTTACCCATAAACATTATTTGTTTTTTATGAAATTAACAAATTTAAAGGAAAAACTATTTAAATAACTGTTAAGATAGAAAGATCAAACTCTAGGACACTATGACCTTGACCTCAACCCCTTTGTGTTTAAATTAAATTCATTTCGGAAAAAAAATATATTAAAGAAAAAACCATTCGGATATCTTTTGAAATAAAAAAGCTCATATATTGGGACATTCAGGGACTAAATTGACCTTTACCTTTTGATTTTTGTTTTATTATTTTTCCAAAGAAAATATTAATAATAAATAACCTACATAAACAATGCAATATTTAAAAAAAACTTGACCTTGACATCTTAACATTTTGACCTTTACCTTGCTGAAGGTCAACAATCAGCAAGACAGAAGATCCGAGGTCAAATATGTTATAGTTACTAAGGTAACGCTATTTACACTTTATTTAATTGATACAAAGGAGATACCTCTTTCAAAAGTCAAATCATTTACAGTGACCTTTCAAGATCTTAATATGTTCTACCTTTTGGTAAAAGATTATTTATGTAGCAATTATTGTTCAAGAGGAGAATCGCACACACCACAATGTCAAAATTTAGAATGTTACCTTGACCTTTGACCTTGTGACCTTTTTCAAGGCCAAGGTCAATGATGACCAACTGCAAAATCCCAAGTCTCTACCACCCTTGGTTCATGACTTACAATGGTACAAAATGTACTTCCAATAAATAAGGGGAAATAACTCTTATAAGGCGTCATCAAAATCCTTTGCGCAATATACAAACTAGGCTCAAGCGTGATGACTTCAACTTCCCAATTGTCAACTTCCCGTTCATCGACAGCAATATTCCAGCAGCTCCAGCGTATGGTGTGTACATTTCACAACTTGTACGTTATTCTAGATCCTGTGATCGCTACTCAGATTTTCTAGACAGATCACTGCTGTTGCCTGCTAAACTACTCAAACAAGGGTTTGTTGTACCTAGGTTGATGTTATCTCTCCAGAAGTTCTATGGTCGGTACCACGACTTAATTGATCGTTACGGGAAATCAGTGTCTCAAATACGATCTGACATTTCGCTGTGTCATAGGTAGTGTTTCCTATTCCTGGATTTGACTTTTCCCTAGACAAGACAATGAGTAACTCTAGGGGTGTCTAATTAGAGGCAGGCACTGCTTACTCGTCTGAAGCACCTGAGTGCACCCATGGTTTTTATTGGGTTCGGGTTACTCTCTTTCTGTGTTTTATGTTTTTGATTTTTGTGTTGTGTTTGTCTATATCCGGATTTGTAACTGTCCCTTGGTTTTTGGCTCTTGTTGTTCGGTCGGTTTTCTTTGCTACTTTCATGTAACAAATTGTCGCAATCAATAGCTGACCATATTGTGACATCTTTTACGGTTTCATAATTAATCTGCACACAAGGGTTTTTGTGACAGGGGAAACTGCAAAAGTGTAATGTCTAATACAACCATAGTACAAAATGTCTTGACGACATGTCGCGAAACAAAATTTATAATGGGAAAAGGAAACTTGGCGGAAAAAAAAGAATAATAAATATAGTTTCAATAGTTCTAAAGAACGATTAATAGGCTTTCCACTTTCAAAGAACACCTAAAATAAATGACCTTGAAACTAAAAAGCTCAGCAACAGAAGTAATATGTCTATAGCATTAAATAAATACAAAAATGATAGAAAAACTATTTAGATGTCTTTAAAAATAAGCAAGGTAATTAAATAGGACGTTAGAAAACTTGAATGCCCTTGACAACTTATCTTTTAATCTCCGTAAATTACTGATTGACAATAACATTTGAAAGAATAAGCCATTTAAAATACATAGGTCAATGAAAAACATTAAAAAAGGACTTTGTGTCCATTTTCAAGATCAAGGTCAATGATGACTAATGATATAAGGGTTCATATAAATGTATAAGTGCTGAGATATAGTGGTATAATGCAATTCACAATATATTTTATTAGTCTAGTGGAGATAACTCTTATAAAGGATCACTTGAAAAAAAATGATTATTCAAGATCTTAATATGATACACATCTATTATAGTAAAGGAGGAGATCTGTACACAACAAAAGGTCAAGGTCAAGGCCAATGATGACCAACAGTGAAAACCCCAAGTCTCTATCACATCTGGTTCACGAGTTACAATGGTACAAAATACACTTGCAATAAATAAGGGGAAATAACTCCTATAAGGAGTCACCAAAACCTTTGCAGGGTATGTAACAAATTGTCGCGATTAATAGCTGACCATTTTGCAACAACTTTCATTGCGACATCTTTTACGGTTTCAAAGTTTATCTGCACACAAGATTTTGATGACATAGAAAAGAACTCCGTAAAGAATGAGTGTTCGATGTGCCATGGTTAACTGCGAAAGCGTAATGTCTCATACATCCATAGTACAAAATGTCTTTACTACATGTCACGAAACAAAATTTATAACGGGAAAAGAAAACTTGGCATAAAAAATATGAATAATGAAAAGTCATTTGTTCAGAGAACAAACGTGGGGTCTTTCCCTGCATTTTGTTAGTGTTATGTCTAGGAATATAGTTGCTAATGACTTTACAGTCAGTTACTATGCTTTTGGTGTACAAAGCAAGTGGTCCTTAGTCAGCAAATGTATGGTTGCTAAGGATATTTAGTTGGTTGCTATGGACAAAATGTCTCTTCCGGTCATACAATATATGTGAATTCAGCGAGTGATCCCGATTCAGTTTCCCATGTGTTGTCCGCTTCAATTTTGTACGGTAAAAGTG
The DNA here is from genome assembly GCA_944474755.1 of Limnoperna fortunei. NCBI lineage: Eukaryota > Metazoa > Mollusca > Bivalvia > Mytilida > Modiolidae > Limnoperna > Limnoperna fortunei. The sequence goes on along the minus strand of OX104118.1, from coordinate 45,022,995 downwards.
TTATTTAATAAAAACTGTTTACGATGTCAGCCATTTTGAAAATGGCTGTCCATAACCATTTGACTTTGGTCTTAAATCGAAGGGGTTGACATATTGGTCACAAAAAACTAATATGTTTACTATATTATCTCTGACGGTTTTAAAGTTATAAGCCCAAAACTGATTAGCCGAAACGTGGCAAGGGCCATAACCTCGAAAACGGTTTGTCGCACAGTTTTCGACCCTTTATATCAAATGTAGATCTTAATGATAGGAGTATTTTTCTGATATATTGTCTGCTTCAATTTTTTATGGTTTTTGAGTTATATCGAAAACAAAATTTCAATGGCGGCCATTTTGAAAAAAAATTTGATCGCGGATATGTAATTAGGACCATCATATCTACATGGAAACCAAGTTTTGTGGAAATCAAACAACTTTGACGTTTTCGACAAACTGCACGTCAAAATCGCGTAAACAGGAAGTGGATCGAAGATTTTTTTGCATGCAAAATCAAGGCAATGAGTCAGACAACATTTTCCCCACTTTAGATTATTGATATCTGTTATGGTTTCTGAGTTTATCTTAACACAAGGGTTATGGGTTTGGGGCAGATAACTCCGTTACTAAAAATAACGCAGGGTGACGCAGGTCGACCCCAGGTAGTGTCGGTTAAGTATACCAAGTTTCAAAGCGATACGTCAAGACACTTTTTTGACATTGAAGGCGGAAAAGAATAATAATAATAATAAAAATAATAATAATCAGAAGAAATACAGTAAGGTTTTTCCGTTGGAAACGTGAAAGACCTTAATAATAAGAAACAGAAGAATAACAGGAAGGCTTTCCACTCGGAAAGTGGAAACCCTTAATAATAAGAAACAGACTAATACCAATTAGTCTTTCCACTCGGAAAGTGGAAAGCCTTAATAAACAGACGAATGACAGGAAGGTTATCCACCCAGAAAGCGGAAAGCCTTAATAACAATTATATTCAGAAGAAAGGTAAGAAGGTCTTCCCACTATAGTGGGAAAGACCTAAATAATAATCAGAAGAAAGGTAAGAAAGTCTTCCCACTGTAGTGGAAAAGACCTTAATAATCGAAATAAAGATAAGATGGTCTTCCCACTGTAGTGGGAAAGACCTTAATAATAATAAGAAGAAAGGTAGGAAAGTCTTCCCACTGTAGTGGAAAAGACCTTAATAATAAAAGGAAAGATAAGATGGTTTTTCCACTGTAGTGGGAAAGACCTTAATAAGATCAATAATAATAATTAAAGACTTTTGTGTTTGAATTCCAACACACAAGTCGCCGGCAATGCCCATGGATAGTATTTCAATAAAACCAGAACATGCAAATATGCATAGAAACAAATTTCTTTGAAATCGGACAACATTGACTTTTTAATGATGGGATAAGGTTGGCCATTTTTTATACAGGAAGTCGGACAAAATTTCAAAAGTGGTGGCACACTCAGAGGACCCTAATCTACCTGTATACCAAATTTCGTCTGCTCAGGGGACAATAAGCTACCTATATACCGAATTTCATCCAAATTAGATGACGATTAAATTTTTGCTTTTTAGGCGGTAGTGTTTGGAAGGCTGCCATTTCAAAAATTTTAAAACCAAGATGCACAACTAAAAACCATAAATATTAACCATGTATCATAATGCTCGTATAAACATTTGTTAGTGAAAAATTCCGGATAAAGTAGTGATCAATAAAAAAAGAAAAATTAATGATTTTTGTGGTGGGATGCCAACACATAAGTCGCCAAAAATCCCCATGGATAGTACTTCATTCAAATCAGTACATTAAAATATGCCTAGAATTCAAATTTCGTTAAAAAGTTCACTTTTTTGGGAAGTGTGATTAAATGGCCGCCATTACAAAATGGTGGTGTTGCCGTCAATTTTTGTTTGGGCCAAAATGCTCAGGATAGTCAATTGTATCAGTCTACCAATTTTCATTAAAATCGCTTTGGCCATCACTGAGATATGAGAAATGTACTTTCATATTCATTTGAAAATGAAATGGAGGCCGTTTTAAAAATTTTAAAGTTGATTGCACACATCAATCATCCTCTATAACCTCATCAAGTTACAAATTAATGTGTTAACGCGTTTCCACGTAATCGTGCGGACAAGTTCATGTCTTAGAAGTGGAAGAATAATTATAAGAAGAAGAATAAGATTAATAATAACTAGTTATAACTGTTTTGGGATGCCAACACAAATGTCTCCCAAACGAACCCCCATTGCCACTATAATCTGGAGCATGTTGAAAACCCCCAAATGCATATGATGTTCTTAGATCGTGCATTAAAATCTACCTACATATCAAATTTCGTTGCAATTGGACTAACTTGACATTTGGGGGAGTGTGGTGAAACGGCTGCCATTACAAAATGGTGTCGATCGCGTCAAATTTGTTTTGGCAAAAATGCTCAGGATAGTAAGCAGTATCAGTATACCAATTTTCATTGAAATTGCTTTAGCCATTCCTGAGATCTGAGTACTGCACTTTTTCTTAATGGCGGCCATTTTGAAAATTCCAAAAATTGTTGACAAAACTTTAGGTCACTCTAAACATGTTCCTAAAGTTTCATATGGATTAGACATTGCATCTCAGAGGAAATGTGCAGACACGATTGAGTGGAACTTAAAAAGAAGAAGAAGACGAATTAGAGATTTTTGTGTTGGGATGCCAAAACGCAAGTCGCCCAAAATCCCTTTGGATAGTATTTTATTCAAATCAGTACGTTAAAATATGCCTAGAAATAAAATTTTGTTGAAATCGGACAAAGTTGACTTTTAAGGTAGTAAAATGGCCGCCATTTTGAAACCGGAAGTCGGACAAAGTTTTGAAAGTATGGCACACTCATGAGACCCTAATACCCTAATCTACGTATATACCAAATATCGACGAACTCGGATGACTTTTAAGTTTTTTGCGTTTTTAGGCGGTTGGTGTTCGGAAGGCGGCCATTTTGAAAATTTCAAAACCAATGTGCACAACTAGGCATCCTAACTACTCACTATGCCAAGTATTATAATGGTCGTACGAATTTTTGTTGGTGAAAAATTCCGGACAAAGTAGTGATAAAAAAAAGAATAAAGAATAACAATAATAACTAGAATTGCCATTGCGAGCAATAGCAGATGTCGCCCTGACATTTTTTTATGATTTCATGTCAAAATACCACAGGAAAATAGTTTTCTTTAAAATCAGACAATGTTGGACTTTTGATGCTAACATAGAAATGGACGCGACAAAAAACCTCCATTTCCCCATAGGCTTCTATGCATATGTAACGTGGCGGCTATCTTGGAAAAGGTGGCCATTTTGTAATTTTTTGATATGTGAATTCCAAGATGTAATGATGATGGTGCTTTGTGTAAAGTTTGATTGGAATCCATCAATGCATAGCAGAGAAATCGAGGTGACAAAAAACCTCCATTTCCCCATAGGCTTCTATGCAAACGTAACGGTTGTGGCTGCGGCCACACGGTGTGAAATTTTTTTTTCAAACTTTCCTGTCTTCTTGAGGTTGATGAGGTCCAACTTCCTATAAAAAAACTTTGGAATATCTCAAACCATGGTGAAGCTATTGTAGAAAAATCATTTTCCCATAGGCCCCATGTTAAATCTATTTTTAGCCATGACGGCCATCTTGTTTTTCCGTTCCGCCCCAAAATCATCTCAAACCTGTATCTCATTATGGTCTTCCATCATACCAAGTTTGGTCCCTCTGTGCTTCTAGGTTTCCGAAAAATTAAGGAAAATGCCCAAAATCACTCATGCATAACTTTCTGGTTTCCATGGAGATGGTTCCACATATCACCATTTTTAAAGTTGATTGCACAACTTCAGATAGTGGTTCTACTTTATGCCATGTGATGTTCTAATCCAATCAGCCATCTCTGAGTTATCAGCCGGACAAAAAGTGAGGAAGAATAATAATAATAATAATAAAATTTACGTTTCCCGAAACGTTGAAGTCGCCTCCCGTTCCGCACTTTTGACCGAGTAGAGGGAACTAAAAGTCAAGAGCACAACTTCATAACATGAGCTTTCAGTTGGCCAAGTTTCATTTCGATCGGTTAAAAGATGAGCGAGAAAACGAGCAAACTTTAAAACGGCCGCCATTTTGAAACCGGAAGTCGGACAAAAAATTTTTTTTGCAAAAATGCTCAGGATAGTTAGCTGTATCAGTATACCAATTTTCATTGAAATTGCTCTGGCCATAACTGAGATCTGACAACGGCCGCCATTTTGTAAAACTTTAAAACGGCCGCCATTTTGAAACCGGAAGTCGGACAAAACATTTTTAAATAGTGGCACACTTAGGGTATCATAAGCTACCTGTATACCAAATTTCGTCTAAATCGGATGACGTTTAAATTTTTACATTTTTAGGGGGGTGGTGTTCGGATGGCGGCCATTTTGAAATGTCGGCCGCGTCAAATTTTTTTTTGCAAAAATGCTCGGGATAGTTAGCTGTACCAGTATACCAATTTTCATTGAAATTGCTTTGGCAATTACTGAGATCTGACAACGGCCGTCATTTTTTTCAACGGCGGCCATTTTGAAAATGGCGGCCATTTTGAAAATTTCAAAAGTGGATTGCACAACTTCAGGTCACCCTTAACATGTTCCCAAAGTTTCATTTCGATCTGTTAAAAGATGAGCGAGAAAACGAGCGGACAACATTGCGAGGGGAAAACATAAGAAATATGAAAATAATAATAATAATAATAAGAAACGGAGTAAAAACAATAAGTCGCCCGACACTTCGTGGTCGGCGACTTAATAATAGTGAAAAAGAAACAGTAGAATAACAATATGTCGCCCCGACAAAGTCTGGGGCGACATAATAAGAAGAAGAATTTGAATTTTCAATACCATTTATTAATTTAAACCTTATATCATAGTTTAACAACGTATCAAAAATTAATAATGCATCAAATATTTTTACTAGCTTCAGTAACAATTTTGAAAATACATAATTATGTAGACTTTTAACCAAAAAGTATACGAAAATACAATAAAATTGATAAAAGACTTTATCTAACTGATCAAAGTCAGTTTATACTGATACAAGTCAAATTATACTTCAACTTTTAAACTTACCATATAAACGGCCGCCATTTTGAAAAGTGCAAAAATGGATTGCCGAACTTCAGGTCACGTTCAATATGTTCCCAAAGTTTCATTTTGATTGGAGATTGCATCACAGAGAAATTGTGTGAACAAGATTAAACGGAAATAAAATACTAGAAAACTAAAGAAGAATAGCAAGAAGAAAACGGATAAAAATAATATTCGTTTGGGAGACATACTAGTAACTAGTGCTGATTGTGATTGCAGGAAAGTCACAAAAAGTCCCTTTCCGTTTATAAACATAGGCGATAACATGACATTCTTTGTTTGTTCATAAAAATCTACCTACTCATCAAATTAAGTTGAAATTAGACAAAGTTGACGTTGGCGGGTTGGGAGGGCGGTAAGGGTGGTGAAACAGATGTCATTACAAAATGGCATCTTTCGCATCAACTTTGTTTACCACAAATGCTCTGAGTAGTTGCTTGTGTCCACTAATCCTTTGAAACAGTAAAAGATAGATAAACACTTATTGAGGTATTGAGATGAAAATGTTCAACTTAGTAAGGCGCAACTTTGTCACGTTTGGCGCTACGTAGTTTGACTTCATTTTATACGAGTTATCTCCCATTAAGACACAAGATTATTTGTTTTTCAAACAAAACTTATTAATTATTGATAGTAGAGGCATGGGGTCTTCTCCATATACCATCATGACCTTTGACCTTGAAAATGGACATAAGGGTCAAAGGTAAAGGTCACGTTCAAAATTTTGAAATTTTCTTGTGTTCGCTACTCCTTTGAAACGGCTAAAGATAGATAAACATTTATTAAGGTAAAAATGTTTAACTTAGTAAGGCGGACCTTTGTCACATTTGGCGCTGAGTTATTTTACTTCATTTGATAGGATTTATTTCCCTCTCAAACATAACTTATTAATTATTGATAGTACAGGCATGGGTTCTTCATCAAAGGGGCAGGGGGTATACGGATGTGCGGCCCGATTGGATCACTTTTTTACCTCTTCATAATATATGAAAGAGTAGCTTTTTTCTTTAAAAATATCTCATTGGGTATAGTTGTAAATCATCTAAATATATCCATGCCTCAATTCTCATCTTCAGCATGTTAAGCCCATGTAAACCACAGTTATTTTACAAACAAAGTGTTCCATTAACATCACTTGATCATTTTGGTAGTGAATGGACTATTTTGTCAATGGGGATGTGCAGTAATACAATATATAAAATAGGTCTGACAATTCAATATATGATTCGGTCCCGTTTAAAACATCCAAAAATATTTGAATTGGGAAAGTTTTCGAATCTCCGTCCGCAGAACTGTACTTGAAAGTATCCTTAGTTACCCCCGTGTCTTCACCATAGACCCTCACGACCTTTGACCTTGAAAATGGACACAAGTCAAAGGTCAAGGTCACGTTCTAGATGTTGAAATTTGCTTGTTATTGTTAGTTCTTTCAAACTGTAAGAGATACATAGAAACTTATATCAAGGAAAATGTTGGTCTTGTAAAGAAGTTACTTTGTTAGATTTAGAGAAAAAGGAATTGACTTAATGTTATACGAGTTATCTCCCAATAAATCAAGTAATTATTAGTTTGACATACACATGTACATAACTCATTAACTATAAATGGTAGAGTTATGGAACCTTGACAAAAGACCACAACGACAGTTGACCTTGAACATGTGCACAATGTCAAGGTCACGTACTTGTTTTTGACCTTTGCTATTATCATACATATTTAAATGATTTTCCTCCTAAAATGTTTTATTAATAATCACAAGTAAATTAAGTAATGTATGCGATGTTTCATCCACATTCTATAGGAGTTATCTCCCTTAGAAGGCTAATCATTGGCAAATAATTCAAAAATAATTAAAAAATATTTATCGCAAATTTATAACCTGTCAACTTGTAATGTTTGTTATGTTTGAATTCCATCACAACCAAAAAATATGTCATATCCTAATGTTTGACCTTTTAATAATTAAGATATTAAAATGACTTTTCTATAGAAGATGTTCCACATGTATTTTCTCTTTTCTTCCGTCAACTTTTATCGATGTCTGGTTTTTTCACTTCGCAACATGTCTCTTTGCTATTTTATTTCTGATATCGGTTACCTATTGCGCTTTCGCATTCAGCCTGACTGACCCCACCCTTTTCCCTTAAGAAGTTATCTCCCTTTTTACTGAAAAGCTTGTTTTTGCTTCTGCTCCTAAACCAAAAAAGATAGTAACATCAAACCTTTACCAACATGTGCCTTATATATTTGCGCAACTTTGGGACAAATTGATTGAAGGTATTTGATGACATCTTATAGGAGTTGTCTCCCCTGATATATAAATTATAAGTGAATTCAAACAAATCTCAAAGAACCAAAACAGATAGAGGCCTGTGGTCTTCACCATAGACCCTCGTGACTATGACCTTTAAAATGGACACAGGGTCAAAGGTCAAGGTCACGTTCTAAATTTTGAGCTATATTCAGGAAAACATAAGCAAACAACAACCCAACAGGAAAATAGGTTGGATATCAGGAATATTTTACTGTTACTGGTACTGGAAAAGAATTGAGTATGGGAGATAAAATGAGCCTACTTTTTTCAACAAAGGAGGTCTATTGTGCAAGGAGCATTGCATTCTCTATACACATTAAGCACTATAGTCTGTAATGAGGCTTTTCATATTATAACATGACAAGCCCAAACCAAAGGGCCTTTCCCTTTCGCCATCTAGGCAGCACAATTAAGATATTATACCCCCACTCGTAAGAGATGGGCTATATTGCAATCACCCAGTCCGTCTGTCCGTCCGTCCGAGCCGACTAAGACTGTTTTAAGGGTTAAAATAGTAAATTTTTTCGACTAGGATTGTCTTAAGGACCAAAAAAGAAAAAAAAATCGTAACAGTTTTCTCTTCTTCTTCTAAAAGCTTCAAAGGTCATTCAGTTATCTACTTCCTGTTTTCCGAGCCGACTTAGTCGAATGGGGTATACATAGCATGACTTAGTGCTGGTCCATGTTCAAGAATAATTTCTAAATTTGCAGAACTTTTTTTCAGATATCAGAACCTGTCGATTCCATTAGGAATTAAATTATTAACCAAGATGTATGGCTAAAACATTGGATGGTAATGAACTTGAAAGAACTAAGCAGGATGAATATCTTCACCTCTATGTGCTTCACAGACAACCTATCCTTGGTGATGGTAATTGCCTCTTTAGGTCTATAAGTCTGGCTCTATATGGACATCAGGATCATAACTAAGATTTAATAAACTTGGCAATAAATAATTGAACAAAATTTAGATATTTTGATAGGTTTTCTATAAGAATTGATAATAGCTTAATGAACATTAATGAAATTCACTAAGAATTGGGTCGCCTGAGATTATTGGGAACCTTTGCAGGCAAGGAATCCATTTTTACATTGTCCAGACATTTTAAGTAAATATCTAAGTAGCTTTTGGTGGTGATACTGATAACCCTAATGTTGCAACACATGAGCATGATTTTCATAATTCAAGATTCATTTGGTTTGAACTAGAACTGGTAGGAGAACATTATGAAACTGTAAATGAAATCTTACCACCAAGCACTAAAACTCAGAATTTTCTTGGAAAAAGTTTTTACATATCTCAGAGCAATTATATTTTGAATTTAGATTTTCCTGGGTGTAGACAAATTGATCTAGAAGTGTGTTGCCCAAGTAATAAATCGATTATATTTGAATTTAGATTTCCTGGGTGTGGAAAAATTGATCATATTAAATCTTTCTATTCCTATGACCATGATCCGGCTGATGGTAAAAAAGCACAGAACACAAAAATACATGTAGAATTTGCTTTAAATCTTTTAATAATAAATCCAATTTATATAGACATGTGAAAAATGTTCATAAAAAGGAAAATGAAAAAAGATTTACAGTTATTCCATAATGAAAATTTAATAAGCCATTTACTTCATTCTCATGAAGCAGGCATCAGTGTAGAAACTCTTACCGTCAAAAATTTAGATTTATTCAATAAAAAGAAGAAAAGCGAGTATCAGATTTGTACAGCACAGATAAAAAACTTTCAATAAAGATGGTAGCCATAGATATATTTTAGTCTGTCATAGAGATTGAAAGAAAAAGACCTTTAAAGATCAAAAATATAGAAAAAAAAGAATTTTAAAAAGGTTCCTGCAAATTAGATAACTTGTGCCTGTCAAGGATGTCTGTATTGGTTTCCAAAAATGATGATGTTAAGGTAAAATATATTAATCTCATCCTCATTCTTTGAGTTTCGAACAGAGTAAATATCTTCCAATTCCTGATCATATAAAATCATATGAAATTTCAACTACGTTAGCTTTTAACATTCCCATCAATACAATTTTGAATACAATTAGAGACAAGTTTGGTGACAGAGACAATAGGGAAGACTTGACAGACATAAGATATTATCATTTGATAGACAGAAAGACTATTCATAATTTAAAAACAAAAAATTGTAGACTCCTCTGTTATAAGACACAGTGATGATTCTACATCAACCTTTTTTAAGGTAGATGCTTTACAAAAGGAAGCTGTGTTAGTTCATATAGTTTATGTCATACAGAATGCTCCACAAGTCAACGAAATTCGACTAAATACAAAACATTACATATATTTTAATTATCTGACTCTAAAGACTAAAAAATACTGCATATAATTTTCATACCTAGGAAACTTTTAATGAGAGTTGCCATTTTCTCCCAACCTAAAACCAATTGACCAATCAAAACGCTGTAACCATGGGAATGTCTGTTGCAATGCGATCGTCAAATTAATTCATACTTACCTTAACCTATCTGTGTACGAGTTATCTTCTATTAAATCAAGCATTTATTAGTTGTAAATACACAACTCATTAACTATTAATAATAGTCATGGGGTTTCACCAAAGACCAAGGTCACGTACTAGTTTTTGACCTTTCCAATTTATACAGATATTACAATTATTTTTCTTCCTAAATTGTTCTACTACTACTTACGAGTACCTAAAGACATATCATTAGAAATTTCATCAAAACTTTATCAGAGTTTTCTCTCTTCGAATATAAATTTTTAGCAAATAATACAAAATAATCAAAAAATATTTTTCGTAAAGTTATAACCTTTTAATGTTAATAACATTCGAATTCTTTCACGACCAAAAAAACATGTCATGTCCTTATTTTAGATCTTATATTAATTATTAAGATATTCAAATGACTTTTCTTTGTAAGACCTTTAATATGTAATTACGATTAAGTTTACACAAGTTGTAACGAATTTTACCTTCATCACGTAATAGAAAATTTAAATTAATGTGGAAAGACCCTCAAATGTTCAACAGAACAGTTGATCTTTAATTTCATTATTTTTTTTCAAACCAAAAATTCAAGTGTTTGATTGCCAAATGTTTTTATGATTAGCCATTTTTTTCAAAAATTGAAATGCATTTTCTTGAAATTTATACACAGTATCTTCTTTTTCATTTGTATATTTTAGAATACATTTTCAAATTTAAAATTTTGTATCAGCCATGCCTTTTTATAATTAATAGTTGTGCTATTACGTATAAATTACGCAAAATATATCGTATGATGTAAACAATCAAATTGTATTATGACGTCTATTTCGTAATTGTCATGATCGTACCTGAATTGATGACTTTTAAAATATGCATTAAATGATATAGACCTAATTGAAATACATGTAAACAAAAGCTTTTGTTAAAAAGGCATAGAACTTTGTTTTTATAAGATTTGTAAAAATGTGTACCGCTTATATATGTGCTTACATATTTATAAATATTTCCTTATATATTTTAACACAATTATTGTCGATTGGTCAGTCTTTCAACACGTCTGTTTATCGTGTGTTTGAAGTGTGTCCTATATTATCATTTTTTATAAACATTACCACATGCATACAATAATAGAGTCGGTTTGTAGTTGTTGACGCGAATATATACAAATAACCTAAGACAATTTATTAAACTTTTAACTTTAGGTTGTGGTAGTTTTTGTTAAATATTTATCAAAGCACGTTTACTTAACAGTCACTTACCATTTTCTGTTCTCCTATTAGTCTCTTTTGAACATTGATTATCATCCTGTATTGGATGTTGAGCTACATAATAAATAAAATGTTTACACAACATTTAATCTTTCAAACCAAAGTATACACTTAGCCATAAGTAAAACAACACCTACATTTTTTTTCAATTTCAAAAATCTGAATGAATATTTACTGCGTTATGTACTACAGCCATCATTCGAGCACGAGAAAGTTAATTTAGTTAACTCCTCATGCAAATCTTTAAATAGCAAAACCAGTTTGTCATACAGTAGTCGAGCACGCCTAAAAGTCTTGCTTTAATGATTTAGTCCTGGTCTTTTTCGACTTCATCTTTACATTTTTACAATGCCTAGACGGAAATTAGGTGAAGCTGAGAAGTGGTAAACCGCTGGAATGCGTAATAGTGCGTCAGATAGCAAAACACTTTGGCATTCACTTTAGTATTGTATCCCGGTTACTGAAACATCATCGAGATGATAGAACTATCCACGAACGTCCTAGGTCAGGTCGACCACCAAAAACATCTGAAAGGGAGGATAGAGCACTAGTTCGTGTAGCCAAACGCCACTGTTTGCCACTGCAAGATATCTTCGTGACGATTGGAATATTGCAACCAGAGTGGCCGTTCGTCCCTTGAAACGTCCACTGTTGACATAGAGACATATATTATTTCTTATAAGATGAATTTAATGAATAAAGTAGAGACCAGTAGGGAAAATTTGTAAATATGTGTCTGATTAATTAACTACCTTCTTTATCTGCTTTATTATCACTTCTTGAAATCTTAACACATTCTACTTCAAACTTCCATGCGTTCTTTGTGTGTTCAAACATCCCTAATAATAATTAAAAAAAAATAATAATAATAATACTAATAAGTGTATATTCTGAACTAAACATTTCATTTTATGTATAAACTATATTTTTACTTTGCAAGACATCTGATTAACCCGAATTTCGAATTTCATTTTAAGCTTAATTTTATCTTTCTTGTTTTGTTTGTTGAACACGTCATAATACGTTTTACTCTATATGTCTATATATTTACGTACAAACGATCAACACAACTTTGTTTTAATAAATTTTGATTGTTCATATAACGGTACAAATTTATTATTTTTAACTTTGTCCACAACTGGGATAGTATTACCACAGGGCCTTTTTCATTCTTAATAACAATTCACTTTTTTCAAGGATTAGGAATCCTATTTCTTGCTATAATTACAAAAATAGTCAACGTCTTTAAACAATGACAAGAAACAACATATTACTATTCATGTCGTTACAGATTTTTACAATCTGCGTTTGTTTTTCTGATATATCTTCAGTGCATTTTAATATTTGTTCGGATTTATTTTTTTGTGCAGCCATGTCACGCTCTACGCCTTTTAAACAATTATATTCCTCCACTCTGCGTTGATTGATTTTGGTTTCTATGTCCTTTTGCGAACTTAATATTGTATGGGTTGCTGTTGACATGGAGTCTATAATTTCTTCTTTGCCATGATCAAACTGTGTTTCTAGTCTTTGGACACTTATATTGAAATGAGATTTTAACCCTTCATTATCATAACGCAGATTTTGCTGTAAACCATTCATACCCTGAAAAAAACCAAAATAACAATGTATGTTTCTTTATACAAAAACGTTTGTTGCATTTCTATCATTACATTCAATAAAACTGCATATATGTTTTAGTTTCATATAACTTTTCCTATTAACAGGCTATTTTATTTGTTAAAAAAGGACCCAGCGCGTCCCCAGGTAGCGTATAGGAATGCCATCTTGTTGTGGGCGTGTCAGGTCGTAATACGATAAGCCTGACCGCGGACCGCGGGTTATGTGTTCTGGTTAGTGCCACGATCTAATCAATCCATCAATTTGTTTTCAAAGAACACAGTAATTTACAACTGTATAAATAACATTAAAACATAGTCCAGCTAGAATGTAGCTGCAATAAATATGCAACACAATTGTAACTTTTGTACAATTTTATTTTTGTAGATTCTCGTAGTCAATTTTTAAATGTATCATCCTTAGAACAGTACTAGAGCGGTCACGATCACTCATTAATTCCTTACTAATCAGTATGGAGGGATTGATACGAAAGCCCAGAAGGCTCATTCGATATTCAAAATTCGAGATTCGAGATTCGAAACTCGAAACTCGAGATTCGAAATTCGAAATTCGAGATTCGAAATTCGAAATACGAAATTCAATATAGTTATAACCAATCAGATTGTGTGTGACATAATCGTCTACCAATCAGAATAGTTCTTATATAAACGTAGCCATGTGGTATTATTTTTATTTGGGGTTTTAATCGTCGACATATTTGTCAAAGAATGACTGTGTTCAACATGGTTTTGTTAAAAAAATAAAATTTATAAGCTTAGTTGTTATTTAATCAAATTAATTCAGTTCTCAATAACATCTTGATTTTACAAATCAAGAACAAGAATGTACCTGTAGAACGTAATTCAACAAAAACGTAGGAAGTACACCATATGTAGTATTGCATGTTACCACGGAATTTTGATCTTCAAATTTCCGTGGGAGTTATAGCCCTTTGAACTTAAAATTTGCTGAAAATACTCATTTATCATCTTGTCGGAGCTACTCCTTTAAAAAAAACTTTATGGAGTTTTACAAAACTTGGTAGATAGTAGGTACAACATATTTAGTTGTGCATATTACCAGGGCATTTTGGTCCTCAAATTTTGTGTGGGGCTATCAGGGGTGGATCCAGAGGGGGTCCTCCCTTTTGACGGAAAAATTTGGTTGCATATATAGGAAATCATTGAAGCATGACAAAAGTTGGCCCCCTTGGCCAGTGAGTGCCCCCCTCCTTTCGGAATTTCTGGACCCGCCACTGGCTTATTTTGGCCCTTTGAACTTATAGAAATGTGCTGAAAATACCCATTAATTATCTTGTAAGCGCAAATCCTCTGGAACTACTCAGTACTATACAAAATTTTATGAAACTTGGTATGTAACTAGTACACCATTTATGTTGTTGTGCATATTATCAGGAATTGTTGATTCCTAAATTTATATGGTAATTATGGCTCTTTGAACTTTGAATTTTCAGTGATCATCAATAATCATGGTTTTCGCTTTAACTGCCCTAAAACTACTCAACCAAATTTTATGTAGTTGCGATATAACCAAGGAATTCTGATTGGTAGAGATTATGTCACACGCAATCTGATTGGTTAAAACTATATTGAATTTTGAATTTCGAATATCGAATCTCGAATTTCGAATCTCGACTTTCAAATCTCGAATATATAAGAACTATTCTGATTGGTAGACGATTATGTTACACGCAATCTGATTGGTTATAACTATATTGAATTTCGAATTTCGAATCTCGAATATCGAATTTCGATTCTCGAATCTCGAATGAGCCTTCTGGGCTTTCGTAGATTGATTTGACCGATGGATTCATTTATTTATTAGTGAAAACAGATTAAGTCTCGCTTGGACTTGAAAAATAAATTAACATTAAATTAACATGAAGTAAAACATAAAGTATTCACAAATTAAAGAATTGAGGATATAATGCATTATGTAAAAGTATGTGAAATATTAACTTGTGTCAAGCCATCCCGCAGTAAAAATCCTGCAATTAGCTTATCCCGTAATAAAATGGGTGCGTTAGGATACATTCGCGCGGACGTCGAAGGGGACACCCTGAACAGTAAAATCTTGATTGCAGTTTTGTGATTTCTTCAGTGCTGGGAATGCAAAATACTGATTTTATTAAAAACAAGAATATTTGTTGACATGACGTCACGTGACGTAGCTTTATATTACCGCGCAAATAGTTTTATTCTTTCTTTCCTAAGGAGACCATGGTCTTATATTGACGTATTTTGGTTGATTCACGATCATGTTAATAAAAAATAATTGTTTATTAAAAGATGACGCAAATGACTGTAATCGGAGCATGTAGAAGATTATTTGACCACGTTTCCGATTGATGCCTCGGTGACCGAGTGGTCAAGGTAGTTCGTCTACTATTGATCACGTGGTCTGTCAACACTGAGATTGCGGGTTTGATTCTCACTGCAGGCAGGGTGTACTCGACTCCAATATTAATTGACAAGGATTGCCAGTTTTCCGACCGCAGGTCGGGGGTTTTCTCCGGATACTCCGGCTTCCTCCCCCAATAAAAACTGGACGCCATGAAATAGCTGAAAAATTGCTAAAAGTGGCGTTAAACACCATCAAACAAACAAACAAACAAACGTTTCCGATTGATTTCGAAGAATATTTCATTCCATACTAAGTACACGTGGTCCGAGCAGAAGACAAACAAAATACGTCGTAAATAGTTCTTTGAGTGTAGTACATTCAAACAGTCTTGCAAAGGATTTATAATCCAAAACGGCATAAAATCATGTGGCCTGCTGTGAGACGGGCTAGGCTTTCTCGATCATAGGTATAAATGAAGACTACATGTAGGCCTATCCGGAGTAGAAGCGGATTTGTAGCCTAAGGTAAAAAAAAATTGTCGGCCTTTCAAAGTCGACCAATGTTGGCATTACGGAAAGGAGGGGGAAAGGCTCTTTGGAAAAAAATATGGCGTGGTGTGAGACGGGGCTAGGCTTTCTCGCTCATAGGTATAAATGAAGAGTACAATGTAGTCCTACCCCGGGCAGAAGCCGATTTGTGGCCTAAGCTAAATACATTTTAATTTACCTTAGGCCACAAATCGGCTTCTGAAGTTGGAAACATCGCTTCTACATCCTGTTTTGTTAACTGGTGTTATTTTTGCTATTTTCCAGTTGTCAGGTCATTTAATTCTTCTTGATACATTGAATTGTAACTGGTTTTGCTATGTATTTATGTGGTTTTTTGATAAGTTTGGGGAGTATACAATCTGTATCGTGAGATTTTGTCTTTTGGGCCTTTTTAAGATGCTTAAGCACCGTGTTTTCCTCAAATATGATTTTGGAGAGGTTTTTATTTGTTCTGGAGTAAAAATTTGGTATGATGTCACTATATTTTGTATTTCTGCTTTTGTTTTATTTTCCAAATGTATTTGGCCATCTTGTTCGATAAAACATTGAACGTTTTCTTTTACTTCTGTCTTTGACTGTAGATATTTCCAAAACAGTTTGGCACCATCATTGCTCTTGATTGCTATCTACTTTTCATACTTCAAGTATGCGTCTTTTATTTTCTTGGTTGATAGGGCTTTGTCATACATTGTTTTGAGGACTTCTTCAGTTACACATGTATGCATTTTTTCCCATTTTTTGTTTGTTTATTAAAGCTGACAGCGTATAGCTGTCAATCCAAGGCGTATCATATTTTTTGGGTTTAGATTTACACACCGGTATGTTTTCATGGCAAGTATTTGATAGTTCATAGGTAAACCTAAGTCATACTTCATCGATATTACCAGTGGCTAGAAGGGATTCCCAATCAATTGTTGACAAATCTCTCTTAAGGACATCATAGTCTCGCTTATTATATATATTATCGTATACCGTTTAACTTAGCTGGAAAAAGCCGAACACTTTATGGTCGCGATTTCTGAGGGTGCATTGTGGTTGACTGTGTCAATCATTCCTTCTTCGTTTGTTAAGATCAAGATGAGAATAATTGGTATGGAGTCTTTTTTCTACCTAGTTACCTTAATAACATACTGCGTAAGGAAGGAATCTATGACTATTTCTACAAACTTTCTAGCAAAATGGTCTTGACCGGCGTTTGTTATTAGAAGATGCCAGTCTATTTCCTTGAAATTGAAGCCACCCATGAGTAATGTGCAGTCAAATTTTATGTTGACGTGTTTAGTTTATTTTAGTATATCCTTTAACTCTTAAATACAGTGAACGGAAATTTGCATTGGGACTTCTATATATACGTGATACGAGCAGCTTATGACCTTGTGATGATATTACTCCAATTTGCAGGTTTTTGACATTATTTTTGTGCTATTTTCAACAGGAAATGTTTTTAATGTTTCCTTGGTATATATTATGCACCCTGTAGCCGTAAATACTTTTTTATATGGAAAATGAGAAGTGTATCCTGGTAATTTCAATAATATTTCATTGAAATCTTCGTTACCTTTTCAGGGAAAATCTTACTAATTGCTATTTTGTCATACCTATCTCCCGATGCAAAGGCTCGTCCAGCTCGTTTAAAAGACTGTCTGAATTTGTTTACATAAAAATGAGAGGTGCACTTTATACAGTGTGGTTAAAAAATTAAAAATCCAACTGTTTGGGCTAGTGTTGTCTCATTTCCTGTCTATGCCCTCTGTGACAGTTTCATCCTCTTTGTCTGCAGTTGTAAATCTGGTAGCATGATTATAGTTCCCGTTTCGAATCTGTTGATTGGTGCCATGAGGGGTTGTGAAAAATGTAAGAGAGATCCATTGCATTTCGATTTGTCAGATTGACGTTTTGTACGGTACATATTGCTGAGGTGGTGTCCTGGGTAACATTGTTTCCTCATTGAATATGTCTTCTATTTGCTATTTTAATTATTGTTTTACTGTGCTTAGTGCTTTCGCTTATCTTTTTATTTAACTCTCTTTGTCTTTGCGTAAGATCTAACAGTTATACAAGTCACTAGTCGGTGGGAGCTAGGTAGTTGTTTAATTTTCGACGCATTGTCAAGTATTTCTTTTCTCTGTTTTTTATTGTTTTGAATTATTTTCAAGGGTCTATTGCTGTTAAATACGTTACACAACTCTACGAAGGTTTGGCACTCTTTCTGTCATTGCTGTTCTTTTTTGTGCACTCTGGAATATTGAATAAAAAATGATGATGTTTAAAGCTCTTTGTCTCTTATCTTAGTTTCGTACTACTTTCGTACATCATCTTGAATGGAGGCTTTGATTTCTTCCTTCATTAACTAAACAGGCTCTTACCGATATAATTCCAGATTTGACTTTAACTTCAATATCTGCATCTATATTTCGCATTTGCGTTTCGATTCTTTTTATTCGGTTGTATGTTCTTTCTTTAATAGCTTTAAGCTTTTATGATAAGTCTGTAATTAAATAGACGGAAAGTCCATTTGAAATTTTGTGTCATGTCTTCCTTTAGTGCTTGTGCAAGGGTTGGTAATATATGTGTACAACTCATATAGAATGTAAGCTCACATACACAGCATTGGATGCAGTTTTGGTCAGGATTCAAGACAATTCAGCATTTTGAACAAGTGTTGCTACCTGCTCTTTGCCTCTTTTCGCCTGTTTTTGATTTTAAGATGGGAGTCAAACTGGCCAGCTAAGCTCCTTGATTCCAATTTGATTCCGCCATTGTTTACTATCATTTTCCTGTATCTGGATTACGTGATAACAAAGAAAGATGTATGTAAATTGCCATGTCTGCATACAAATTAGTTTCCAACATAAGACGTTGAGATATTTATTATAAATATGTTACCAGATGACCAGTTATGAAGACCTTTGGTGTTTAAGACTTTGTTTTGGGGGTTTGAGTCGTCAAAATATTCCAATGGAGTTACTCGCATACGCTATCCATACAGTGTTTTGATAATATTGTTTGTTTGCTTGCTTGTATAATGTATAACGCTACTTTTAACTATTTTTAACCTATAAAGTGGCGTCCAGTTTTATTCAGGATGAAGACCCTTGACCTGCGTAGTAAAACTGGCAATTAAGATTGGAGTAGAGTGCACTCTGCATCGAACCTGCAACCCCAGTGTTGACAGGCCACGTAAGCCATAGTAGACTAACTACCTTACATTCGGCCACCGAGAACCCTTTTGATAATTTGCAATCCATGCAGCTGTCACATCTTTACCTTTACATGTAACACCCATCAATTTTATCTCTATTATAGTTACAAAGATAACGCGATAACAAGGTTTTTGGCATTTGGAGAAATAGCTCCAAAAAGACAGAAGTGTTGCTTTCACGCTTTAAATTCTGAATATAATTTTAGTGCCCAATTGTGTGGTGAAATATCGAAAGGATATGTCGCTTACTTAAATTATTTGGTTGAAAAAGTTGGCGGAAAAGCAAGAAAAATAAGGCAAAAGCAAGAAACGCCTTCCCACTCGAAGTAGAAAAGACCGCGAACTGAAGATAGAGCTTGTTGTTCGGGAATCTCTGTTAGTAGTTTATCTTCCACTTTTTATTTTTAAACTTGAAAACATATTTGGTATGTCAATGTTAGGCGCAACAGTTAATAAATGTTTCTTAGTTTAATTTTGATTAATTTTGACAGGTAACTTTACCTTAGGCCACTAAACAGCTTCTATCCGGGGTAGGCCTACATGTACCCTTCATCTATACGTAGGATCTAGAAAGCCTAGCCACGTCTCACGCCTTGCCATATGACTTTAAAAGAGCGTACACCCATTTTTTTCGCAATCTTCAAATTGGTCGACTTACAAAGACCGACAACCTTTTAATTTACCTTAGGCCAATAGTCGGCTGAAATCCGGGGTAGGTCAACATGTACTCTTCGTCTGTACCTTAGAGCCAAAAACCCTAGCCCCTCCCAGTCTCACACTATGCCATATGACTTTGAAAGAGCCTACCCCTCCTTATCTATTATGGCAACTTAGATTAACTTTGACCAGGTTTGACATGTGTTTCAAAGGTTACTTAAACTTAGGCCACAAAAATTAGCTTCTAACCGGGGTAGGCAAACAAGTACTCTTCATTTCTACTTAGGATCGAGAAAACCTAGCTCAGTCTCCCACCATGCCATATAAATTTCAAAGAGCCTACACCTCTTTTTCGTAATGTGCACATTGGTCGACTTTCAAAGACCTACAACCTTTTAACTTACCTTAGGCGACCAATCGGCTGAAACCCGGGGTAGCCTTACTGTACATGTACCCTTCATATATACTAAGGAGCGAGAAACCCTAGCCCCGTCTCACACCATGCCATATGACTTTCAAAGAGTCTACCCACCTCCCTTTTTTCGTAATGTCCACATTGGTCGAAGACCGACAGCCATTAAATTTACCTTAGGACCCCAATCGGCTGAATTTTAGGGTAGGCATTATTGGACTCTTCATTAGTAGCTTGGTGCTAGAAATCCTATGCCATATTACTTGGAAAGAACCTACCCCTCCCTATCTATTATTGAAACTTAGATTAACTTTGACCAACTTTGACATGTCTTTCAAAGCTTACTTTACCTAAGGCCACATATCGTCTCCTAACCAGGTTAGGCCTACATGTACCCTTCCTTTATACTTAGGAGTGAGAAAGCCAACATGCCATATGATTTTCAAAGAGCTGACCCCCTTTCTTCATAATGTTCAAAATGGTCAATTTTCAAAAATCGACAACCTTTAAATTTACCTTAGGCAACGAATCGGCTGAAACCCGGGATGGACCTACATGTACCCTTAATTTATACCTAGGAGCGAGAAACCCTAGCCGCGTTTCAGACCCTGCCACATGACTTGAAGAGATTTCCCCCTTTTTTCGTAGTGGCTATATTAGTCGACTTTCAAAGACCGACAACCTTTTAATTAAACTTAGGCCAACAATCGGCAAAGAACCTAGATAGTCCTCTATGTACTCTACATTTGTACCTTGGAGGCAGAAACCCTAGCCCGTATAACACTATGCCATATGACTTTGAAAGAGCCTATGCCTCCCTATCTATTATGGCAACTTATATTGACTATGACCAACTTTGACATGTGTTTCAAAGGTTAATTTACTTTAGGCCTCAAATCGGCATCTAAGAGGGGTAGGATTACATGTACCCTTCATTTAAACTTAGTAGCGAGAAACCTAGCCCCGTTTCACTTCATACCATATGACTTTCAAAGGGCCTATCCCCCAATTTGTTCATAATGTCCAAAGACTTTTAAAGACCGACAACTTTTTAATTTACCGTAGGCCACGAATCGGCTGAAACAAGGGGTAGGTCTACTTGTTCCCTTCATTTATACCTAGTAGCGAGAAACACTAGGCCCGTTTCACATCATTTAATATGACTTTCAAAGAGCCTTTCCCCTTTTTTCTTAATGTCTAAATTGGTCGATTTTCAAAGACCGATAACCTTTTAACTTACCATAGGTCACGAATCGGTTGAAACCGTGGAATAGGCCTACATGTACCCTTCATTTACACCTAGGAGTGAGAAACCCTAGCCCCGTTTCCCACCATGTCATATGACTTTCAAAGAGCCTGCCCCTCCCCCTCCCTTTTAATCGTTATGTCCACATTGGTCGACTTTCAAGGACCGGCAACCTTTTATTTCACCTTAGGCTAACAATCGGCTGAAACCCGGGTAGGCCTACATGTACTCTTTATTTCTGCCTTGGAGCCAGAAACCTAGCCTCGTCTCACACTATGCCATATGATTTGAAAGAGCCTACCCCTCTCTATCTATTATGGCAACTTAGATTGACTTTGACCAGGTTTGACATGTGTTTCAAAGGTTACTGTAACTTAGACCACAAATCGGCTTCTACCCGGAGTAGGCCTACATGTACCCTTCATTTATACTTAGGATTGAGAAAGCTAAGCTCAGTCTCAGACCCTGCCATATGCCATTCAAAGAGCCTACCCCCTTTTTTCGTTATATCCAAATTGGTCGATTTTCATAGACCGACAACTTTTTAATTTACCTTAGGTTGAAACCCTGGAATAGGCCTACGTGTACCTTTCATTTATACCTAGGAGCGAGAAACCGTAGCCCCATCTCACACCATGCCATATGACTTTCAGAGAGCCTACCCCTCCTTTTTTCGTAATGTCCACATTGGTCGACTGTCAAAGACCGATAACCTTTTATTTTACCTTGGGCTACCAATCAACTGAAACCCGGGATAGGCCTACATGCACTCTTCATTTGAAACATCTGTTTCAAAGGTTACTTTACCTTCGTCCACACAACGGCTTCTACCGGAGTAGGTTTACATGTACCCTTCATTTATACATAGGAACGAGAAAGCCTAGCCCGTCTCAAACCACTCTTGACCGCAAATAATGAAAACCTGACCAATCCACACCTTTTACCTTAAGAATACTGCACCTGGCTCTTTTCATGAATAATTGTTGACTGGTCTGTGAACGTGCACTTAGAAAATTACAATACAATATGCTGGAATATTTGATTCATCTTTCCCGAATTGATTGACTGTTTGCTTACTTGTCCTTGTCCTGAATAAAGCTGAAATACTGCTCGCTGGAGATAAAGCAAACATCCGATCAATCAATTTGTGGAAAAAGGAACAATGTAATTTACAACTACATAATTATAACATTAAAACATACGGTCTTTTAGCTGAATAAACAAACGTTGCCTTATTGCAAATTTTTCAGGAATTATATTTTACTAGTTAGTGCATATGAACTTAAAAAATTAAATTGCAATACATTGGAATATGTTTGTGTTTAGTATATATTGAAAACGGAAAATGTTGGCGTGTTAGTTAAAATAAATATAAAAGCTTAATTTCAACAAAAGGTTTTAATGATAAATTTCACTTTCAAAGTAAGATGCAAATCTTTTTGTTCGCATTTTATCAGAAGATAAATTATTGGTCCTTCCTTTGTTGAATTCAAAACAAATCGGAAAAGATATGATAAATCCGGTAAAATGCATGTTTTACTAATTGATATTTAATATCTATTATATTATTATGTTTTACTATTTATATTATGTAAAACAAATAAATGATACAATGAATTTACAATATTTTGAAACTGGTTTCAATAGTCCATTAAACACTACGCTCTTATATCCCTGTCTAAATTATCAAATCACTTTGTAGTAATTCACTTGCTACACTACTTCCACATACTATATAAATGCACATTGATTGCATTCATATATAGCCTAAAACTCCATAACTTTGGCTTTTGACATTTCACACAATTGTGATAAAAATTACGTTAGTTTGAATTTGATTATACATGTTGTGTAGTTAGAAGCGTATAATATAGGATTAATCACTGTTAAATTATTAATGTGTAAATACCGGCGACACTCACAAACTAAATAAAGTCCAGATTGTGATGGAGTCGCCCGAGTTTACACATTAATAATTTCATAAAACATATTGCTTAATCCTTATAACTCTCATACAAGTAGTTGCGATTTTTAATGCGGCAAAAATAGTTACAGAAACCCATCTAGACCTCAAAATGTACTAAGGCCGGACAGAGTAGAAATATACAAAAGATAAGATAGTACCAAAGGAATCTCGGTTCTGTAGATATTATTAAAAAATAACAAAACGAAACCAATTTTTTTCTTGAAATCTTAATTGATTTAATTGGAAATTATTGCGGGAGACAAAACATTGTTCCATCTCACTTTCAATACGCTAGAAGAACGCCATCTCGTTTACACTTGATACAGAAAGTAGTCCGCTCGAAGGAAATGTCGAATTGTAAACTATTCGAGATGACGTAATTTACGTATTTTATCCAATCAAAGCACTTAATATGAATAAATTATAGCAAGAAAAGAATTATTGATATTTAAAAACGCACATAAATAACAACATCAACCGTATAGTTCCATATTGCAGCTACACTTTCAAGGACAAGATGTGAATGAACATTGCTCATATTGATCTGAAACAATTAATTTGACCAATCTTGGGTATGAATTTTACCATTTAAGATATCAAAAACATCGTCACATATTTGGATGCTCGACTTTAATTTACTATGATGAGTACTTTTTAATATATATCTAAATTAATCTTAGTCTATAAGCCATGTTGGCCAAAATATATTGGTCTTGACAAGTCAGCATAGTCTATACAAACTGATATACTTTGTAGCAAAACAAATATTTTAAATTGTCTACAATTGATATAGTTTTACCGTCATTTATTTCAATCACAATTGTAGTTCAACAGTTTTGAATCCTTATCAAATAAAAACAACACAGTAGTCACAGTTTGATTAACAATTATCTCTTATAATTCGTTGTAGTCTTCCGCGAATCAAATCTACAAAAATGAATTTTTTTATTTAAGAAACCGCAGACAAATAATGGTCGCGTATAAAAATTGCTGAATTCTAGTGACTTCCTGTGCTCAATCGAGAAAGATATTGATGCGAAAAAAAGCTAACAGCCGTATGACCTGTGTGGGATACAATATATTTCGCACATATAAGCATAACTTTTTTCTAATATATCTTATGAAATAGATTATGAATGATTATGTAATTAATTTAAATTAAAACAAGTAAAATTTACTCACAGTATACAGTTCAGACTTTATATCATCTATCAGCGGCAAAAAGAATTCCGATTTCATTGCTTCTAAAATCGGATTTACATTACTAAAACCATACTCCGCATCTTTAATTGATTCAATATGCAGCTTGATACTTTTTTCATATCTACGCAAAGGAGGAATATCCGCGGCAAGGCCAAGAACAGATCCCTCAATTTTCATCCACATCTTATTTAACTTGCTAGCCGATAGACCACTAATGTCACTTACGTGACATAGTTTGTTTCTTTGCTTTTTTATCGTTTCTATCCACATCTCGTATTGCGGTAGTAATTGGGTACATGACTTTATAATGCAACACAGCAAGGTAAGGTCAACAAGCTCAAGACTACAATTATTGCTTACTGATATTCCACATAAGCAAAACTGAATAGTGTGTTTGTCTTTGTCTTTTTTTACATGTGTTTGGTCAGGATGGCCAATTACGTACATGATCTTGAACTGTTCCATATTTATTCTAAAATGTCTATTTTGTTGTAAATGAGATCTAAAATTGACACATTTGCAGCAACGAACGGACTCCATTAAATGATACAATTCATGCTTATGTTTTTCCAAAAATTGTAGTAAATCGTTATTGTATTCTTGTTTACTAAGAACAAGTGCTTCAAAAAATTCTCGAATCACAGGCACAGCTACTTTATGGTTAAGCACAATTAATCTAAGATATTGTTTTTCTATTGAAGTGGTCATCTTCCTAAATATAAAAATAAAATAAAGTTATTGAAACACTTTATAATGAAAGAAAATGGTCATGTGTTGGTTAAATAACTTATACAAAAAACTATGAGCTAGCTGTAATTTTTTTTATTTAGGATACAAATAGATATTTTACAGAAAACACCACAATCTTATCAGCACAATCAAGTCACATAAAACTAATTTGACTTGTTTGCACCCTAACAAAACGTGAATATTGTAGATTGTCAAGTAATTAGACACTTAAAACACCGAGCTTATTGCTTCTTTGTTAAAAGCCAGCAAAAGAGCTTCGGAACAACTAATTTAATGTTTTCCTCTGTAATATCTTGGTTTTTTACTACATTTGTTCCTCTGATGTCCACTTATACAGTGTTTGTTTTGTACATGTACTCTGTATTTAGTTATATCATCACCAGCTATTCAATAAGTCGTTTAACAGGAAGTCGATGTGCAACAGACCTGAAAATCAGACCGCATGATAAGGTCACATATTAAATTTCAAGTGGTTGTGATAAGAAGTTGCTGAGAAAACTGTTACAAACATGATGTTGCGGACGAAAAGACGGAAGGATGGAAGGACGGAAGGACAGACAGAGGTAAACCAGTATTCCTCTATCTCTTCCAAGCGGGGGTACAAAAATGTAAATCCCGATTAAAAGATGTAAGTAGCTGATACATCTTGAGGTACACGTACTGCAAGGTTATTTTAAGTGAATAAGGCGAACATAATTTTAGGCATACTTTATTCTTACAAGGGATATGGTGTAGTATTACTGGACAAGAAAATAAAATGTTCGTGTTCTAAGGCATTTTTTGTAGCATAAAACCTAATTCAACTCCGGAGATATGAAATCGTTTTGTGTGGAACATAGGTTACTAAAACACAATACAATATTTTATCTTTGAAGAAGTGATAGCTAAGATTAAGCTGGACTAAGAGTGACAGTTTGAAAAGACCTTAAAGTCTAATATGATAATCATATATTGACCAACTGCAAAATTGTTAATGATTTACGTGATGCAAGACCTATAATTGATGAAATTATAAGAGATAATTACTGATTTAGGATTAAATATTGGATTATTTCATATAAATATGATAACAAGAAAGTACAACATAGTTCTCGAGACCTAAAGTGGAAAGTTTAGGCATGAGTTGCCGTAAAGAATCCTAAACGTAGGATGATGCGCAGTTTCCTTGCTAAGCAAAGGACAAAATTATGTGAACCTTTTCATTTAGTTTATCTACGAATGTGAGCATGAGACGACTGTTTGAGAAAAAGAACAAACGCAAATGGATGAGGCAATTAAATGTCAGAAGAAACGATGCACGTTAAACGATTTGTTTTTTACACACAAAAGCCGTTTAGACGTTGAAATATTTATTATGATGAGCACTACCTATGATATTCTTTAACATGTTTAATTACTTGTAATGGTGATATTAACATCAAATCAGCAGCTTTTCCAAAATATTTGTTTTAATTTTTTTTTCATAACATAATTTAATTTCTTAATATTTTTAGTTTAGCACATATTTATGAAATAAAAAGGCGACTAATGGCCGTAGGTGATATTTTTTGCTGCAGAAGCTGGACTTTTATAAAAAAAATTTCAGTGAATCATCTTAACTATTTTTAATCTCGTCCACACTTTAGAAAATAGGATCGCAGAAGAATACACATCATTTAATCGGTTAATTATTTTTGTAAACATCACGTTTAATGAATATCAAGTAAGATTACACGCGTGACATTAAATTAAATATTCATCAAACCTAAGTACGTAATATATTAAGTAATTCATAATAACTATATTATTGCATTTTATAGCAAGTAAACGATTTTTGTGATATTTTATATTTTGATCCATTTTCTCCTTATCTAGACAACAGAAGAAAAATACCTTTAAATGAACCACAGATGAAATCACTACACGAAACAATGTTTTTGTCTATAATAAACAGTTTGCAGTAGGTGTTAGTTTTAAAAATATATTGGAATTTTCAGAACATGTAACGGAAAAGCAATAAAAACTAGACGCCACAATATAGCTGCAAAAATTGATGAAATTGGAGATTAACACCAGTCAAATAAAGAAACCAAATGATGAAAAATAATACAAAAGTGTATGAGGCAATTGTCCAATCACTACTGTTCATAAAAATGATAGTTTCCTTTAATTTATGATTGTTTTATATATAAATGAAACATTTATAACTATTTCAGAAGTCTATTCGTTTTGAGCCTCTTTACAAACCTTGAGCTCCAACCACTGAATTAACAGATGACATAAAAATGACTGTTTGCCTTAAGTGAGAACACAAACTGATCCTGTACTATCACAATGCATCAGATAATTCACTCCTACTGAAATATATTTTAAAACAATAATTGCAGATTTTGTGAATTCCGAACAAGCTCTAATCATCAAACTACTATAAAAATAAAATTTCATTTAGTCGAATGTTTAATTTGAAGAAAACTGCCACAAACAGAATCCGATGTATGAAAAAAAGAAACAAGAGACAGTTTAATTAACATGCGTCAAAACGCTAATCATCGTAAATAGAAGCAATACATTTGATGAACCAGTTCAGTCTAGAAATAAAACTGATAAAAATAAAATTACTGGACAGTTAGATTGAAAATAAAACTTAGCAGACTTTGGGTGCTGATAAATAAAACAGAAGCAACAAAAATAAACTATTTTTGTGTCAGTACTGTTTATGAAGTGCTCGTCAACATTGTTTTATTGACAGTAAATATACATAGAACAATACAATGTATAGGGTATAGGAAACATGATACCAGCATACCTTAAACGAGGATTATAAAAAATGATTTGTAAACTCTTCGAAAGTTGACTTATTTCATAAATTATGTAAACTTATTATGTGACAAGTAGGGGCAGATATATGCCACCATACTTTAAAGTTGAAGTCAGAGACAAAATAATAAATAACTGTAAAATAAAGTCAAAATTATGGTGGCATATATCTGCCCCTACTTGTCACATAATTAAGTCAACATATTTTGTGAAATAAGTCGACTTGTCACTTAATTACGTCTACTTGTCAGATAATAAAGTTGTAATATTTTTAAGAAAAATTAACCATATTTTGCATTTTTGCCCTTTACATGCCATACACAAGTTGACATAACTATCTGACAAGTAGACTTGTGTATCTGACGAGCTGACTTATTTATCTGACATGTGAACTTAATTATCTGACAAGTAGACTTATTTATCTAACAATCAACTTGTCAGATAATTATGTCAATATGCAGATAATTATGTCAATATGCAGATAAATAAGTCTACTTGCCAAATAACTAAGTTCACATGTCAAATAATTATGTCAACCTGTCAGATAATTAAGTCTACTTGTCAGATAATTATGTCAGCTTGTGTATGGCATGAAAACGGCAAAAACTTAAAAAAGCGTCTTTCTTTTCTAAAAAATATTAGCACTTTATTATGTTAAAAGTTTACCTTAATATGTGACAAGTAGACTTAATTAAGTGACAAGTAGACTTATTTCACAAATTATGTAGACTTTGTTATGTGACAAGTAGGGGCAGATATATGCCACTATAGACAAGAAAGATCCGAGTTAAATGATTGTAGAATTACAAAAGTTAAAAATATTTAGATGGAAGCTTCTTCATTATATATTACAATGTAATTACCCATCGCTACAAAGAAAAATAAAACCTACTAATTAATGTAAACAAATGGATGATTATCAACATTTCTTTATCTTTATGTCATGCAATTGTGTTCAAAAGTTTTGGACCAAAATTTATCAAATTGTGCAGTATTTCAATATAGACAAACATAGCTGCACTTTCAAAAGTCTAAAAGGTTATTAGATAAACGATTGTAAACTAATTTTGTTATGGGATGAAATGGTAATAACCATTAAGGTTTTTCAAATTATAAAGCACATATAATGATAGTGTTTTGTATATTCAAAGACGAATTATTAAATTTAACATCATACAATTTTCCGCAATTAGAAAGACACCTATCGCTAAAACTATTTAACAATTTATAAATTATTTACTTTTCTCACAATGTATAAAAATCACTATCATCTAACCAATAGATCAGTTGCTTTGATTGATTTAAAAGATTATGAATATCTAAAGCAACTACTCTAAAAAGTTATTTCAGCCTCTCGACGGATCAATGTAATAAAACTTAACGTGCTTACACAAACCATAAACTTTTGATCTGTGTCTTTAAAGTACATCCAAAAAATAATGTGTGTGTGTCAGTATGTACAAAAAACCTTTAAATAACAGGAAAGAAAAACAGTGGCAACATTTTTTACGGTTCGTGTTTAAGATCGATCATTATTGATTCCTGATGATAGTAATTGAAGTTTTTAATAACCCGCTATGATTTGTGTATTAATTGACATTCGTGTTTAATAACGTTTACTACAGGAAAAACATTGAAAAACCCGAACTGAATGGTGTGTTGCTGTATGTAAACTACTGGGGCCATGTCTTCGAAACTATCCTAAGACATGTCTTAGGACATAAATTAGGACCGACTTAGGACAGTCTTAGGACGTGTCTCAGACCTCACACCGAAGGTATCCTAAGACCATCTTAGCAAAGATGTCATAACTCTGTCTTAAGTTTTATCCCAAGAGATATGGAATTTTTATTTGTGTTATTAATTTAGAAATTTGATGTGTTGACAAAATTTTGATGTAGACTGCACTTAATAAAAGTAAATTCATGTTTTATAAACATGTATATATATCAATAAATATATAAATATATAATTATTTGAAATAAATTGGTACAAAGCAAAACATAAAATGTCATTTTATATGTCTTTTAATGTGATTTGATTTAGTGATAATTTATATAATTGATAAAAACCGGTTTGACTGCAAAAACTCTTCTTTGTGTTGGTTCAAGGTTGATTTTGTGCTGCAACTTACCATATGTAAATAAATAAGACTGACATTTAACAGGTTACACAATTTATTAAAATGAGTAAGAAAAGGAGTCAAAATTTTACTGAAACGGAACTGCACATTTTATTAGAGGAAGTTGAAAAGAATAAGTCTGTGCTATTTAGCAAACTTTCAAATGTTACCAGTAACGCTTTCAAGAAGAAATTATGGGACAGCATTTGTATTAAAATTAATGCAGCAAGTCCAAGTGAGCACCAACGGACAGTTGAAGAGGTGCGAAAAAAGTATACTAGCAGCGTAAAGAAGCAAGCGGCACGATTTCGAAGGGAGTCAAATAGAACTGGTGGTGGACCTCCTCCAGAGGCACTCACCCCTTTCCAGGACAAGGTAGTTAGCATCATCGGTGAGACGCCCATTGAGGGGATATCCGGTGGATTGGATACATGTCCCCAGTATCATCAGACCAGTTCCTCCACTTACCGTTTACAGAGAACTCATGACTCTGACTCATCAGATGAAAATGATAAGTGGTTTCTTTTCTTAACTTTAATTCAAGCGGCATGGAAATACATTGCACAACAGAGGACCCCCCCCTCGCAAAAAAAACAGAAAGAAAGAAAAAAGGCACACAAAACAAAAACAAACAACAAAAAATTAAAAAAACATAAACAAACAATCAAACAAACAATAACAAAAGAACAGAAAGGCGGAAATGGGTTAGTGGCATATTCCTGTGTCAACTTTTTCCTTAATGCACCGCTGATCTTTTAGAATATCATACTTTTTCTTTCTAAATTTCAAATACTATATGTTTTTAAGCTTAATGTATTGTATATACAATGGATCACTTTCAACCTTACTGTGAGTTTTGCGAATACTATAGAGTAAATATCTCAATAGGTTTTAACGAAATTTCTTCACAACTAATAGTATATCAAACATCCTTAAGGCTACCGATATTCAAGGAGTTAGATGATAGGTCAGGGTCGGAGAGAAGATGTTGTATCCTATTGACGTACATGTATTTAATTTTTTTTCAAAGTCAACTTGCAATACTAATGATGTTGAGCAGCTTGAAATTCAACCTCCTACGAAAAGACATTGTAATTCCAGCACCAAAGATGTTGACAACAGCGGAGAAAGACTTATAATTGAGAGCAAGAGATTAGAAATAGAAGAACAGCGCCTTCTACAGTAAAAGCAGAGAACAGATATAGAAAAAGAAAGGCTTAAAGTTGAACAGCAAAGATTGGAGGTTGAAAGAGAGACGCTGGACGTCACATGTAAACGCTTTATATTAGAACAAGCCAAACAACAACTGTATATCGCCCAGCTTCAAGCAACATGGCCACCAACTATGAATAATCCACCATCACAACAGTAACCAAACAAGTAATATTGTAATTAAAGTCAATATCAAAAGCTTTTTTTATTGTAATAGTGTTAAATTTAGTAGAACTTAGGTCATCTGTTGAAGATTATTTTGGAATTCTCGTCAGTATATATATATATATTTGTTTTTGGTAATATGGGCATGAGAAAGAAAATAAGTCATTTAGAATTTTAAAATCTTCCATTTATTAGTCTTTGACGGACTTGGGCACCATCATTCAGATTTCCATTGTATTGTTCCTGTCTAATACGACCACGATCTTGATGATTACCATCGGGTATTGGTATTCTGTTTATTATGCAGATGTTGTGCAAGACAACACAGGCAATAAAAATCTTTCAACACTTCAGTGGAGTGTACAACAGTGTTCCTCCACTAGTATCCACACACCTAAATCTTCATTTTAAAAGGCCAAAGCTTCTTTCCACAACACTTCTTGCTCTCATGTGTGCTGCGTTATACCTCTGTTGGTGACGAGTTGCTGGATTGAGGACTGCTGTAAGAAGCCAAGGTCTAAATGGGTAAGCAGTGTCGCACAATAGCCATACTTCGTCAATGGTTCTTGCCTCGAACATATCATTTAAATTTGAGTTGGACCATATGGGTTGCACCGGGCCATCTTGCAACTATGTTAAAGAACTTCATCTGAGAATTGCACACTCCCTGTACATTAATAGAATGGTAGTTTTTGCGGTTCACATATAAATGTTCATCAGTGCTAGGTGCTTTAATTCTTATGTGTGTCACATCTACTGCCCCTACTACATTGGGGAAATTGGTATACTCGTAAAATCCATGCATAATAGTCCTTAGCTCTGCTACATCTGTGGGCATTACAACGAATTCTCTACAAACTCCTACTAGGCACTGTGTAACACCCTTTGTAATTTTTGACACACTAGTTCTGGAAACAGTGTGCACATCGGCATTAACCATTTGGAAGCTACCACTGGCGTAAAATCTCAAAGCAATCATTATCTGTAATGAAACTGGGAATGCAAGAGACCTTGCTGTTGCCCTCTGGAGATCATTTTGAAATCTCCTACACAAGTCATATATTATTGGCGGAGGTAAACGGTACTTCCTGACAATATCAGTGTCATTAAATAATCCAAAGGGTTGTCATAATCTCTAAATAATCTATTTCTTCGAATATTTTGTCGTCTTCTTTAATGCATGTAGATGGCTGCCAGGCATCCTAAATCTATCCTAAGATTGTCATAAAATTATGACCATCCTAAGACCATCTTAAGACACCTATTTCGTTGTCCTAAAGTTAGGATAAAACTTACGACTTGTCCTAACTTACGACATCTTCGGTGACACGACTTAGGACAAAGATTTGGCCCCTGGATTCTTACTACGGATTGGTTGTTACAGTATGCACATTAGCACGATTATACTAAAATGAGGGTCACATTATCCATATACGGAAAAAATGATCAACATAGCATTTTTTAACGTCCATCTTCGAACACGAAAAAGGAAATTTCTTCAATAAAGATCGTTTCCCGTTATATTCGCAATGTCTGCTTTAATAACATAAAGAAGATGAATATTATGTTCGAATATTGTATAAATAAAAACACCGAAGGTAGAATTTTTTATTTGCTATTTTACGAGCAATAGAAATAAATTCTGCCGTTAATCCGACAAATCACAAAATTTAACTTCGGATTATAACGGCAGTGAAATAAGGGATATGTGTAGCAATCTTTCCCATTTAAGCATAATTGGAGCTATTGTCAACTATCTGGCTACTTAAAAGCACTCGGGACTTGCCTACTGTATCAGCAGCTTCTTTAAAATTACTGTCCGAATTTACAAGAAACAAAATCTTAAATGAACAATTAATACTAACTACGAAGCGGTTACAATAAAACTATCGATTATTTTCCTTTCTTCCTTTCTTCTTTTTTGTTCCAATGAATATTCTAAACGAAAACAGAACATGATCGCTTCCGGTCGCCACAGATGTTATCTCTCGATAGCAGTGTTTGCAATTAAAACGGATTATTAAAAATATAACATATTAGCTGGGACAAGTATAACTGTTGATGAATATTAATTTATTAATTTGATGTTATACGTGTAGATGCATTTGCGTTACAACAATGTTTAAGAGCCGAATAATATATTGTAAGACGACAATGTTTACAAGCACAAACAATAATAAATAGCGATGTATGTTTATTTAAGATCCGTACAATATTCTCCTACTAGTTTTGCCTACATCTCTTTCCCATACAGCGTTAATTTGAGTCCTTAGAGGCGAACATGCATGTGAACGTTCAAACGTTCAATTTGTTGTGAAATTATTCTATTATTCAAGCAATAATTTTAAATTAAATGCATCCTATATGTACCTCCTACGTTTGCAATGCTCTTTTTGTAACAAAATCTTCGATGCATCATTATTTAATAAAGAAATGGAAACAAATGCTATATTTGATATTCCTTACTTTATCTTCTTTTCTGTTACATATTATCTGTCTGTTTTTCAACCAGGAAAATAATTCTTAAAATTTACAATGTTATTTCCACAGGAAATAGTAATATCTTCCTAAGTGTCTCTATAGAGACGTTTAAACTATATTTAGTATGTTCAAGTGAATACTTACACATGTTTATCCATTGCAGGAATTCGACATCCTATAATTTTAACAAAGAATAAAGTAATGTATTTAATTAATTCTGGGTACATGGTAACAATTTACATGAATCGCTACACAGAGTGACTATATACGGATATGGAACCTACTTTCAAATTATATGGTGTTATAATTCTGAAGCTGGGTAGAGGACCAAGGCGTTGAATACTACTTTCTCGTTAAATACTCGTCAAAGATATCAAAAAGAGTAAGAGAATTGTAGGCGCAACATATGGCCAATTATGCGTCCTATATGTATAAACCTCTTTATACTTTTCCAGTGGCAATGTGCTAATAACTGAAATACTGTTCGATTGACCTTAAGTAAAAACTAAATCGCTCAATATTCAGAAGGCAATATTCATTTTAAAAACTTTTTTTGTTAGATATTTGTTGTTATTTTTAAGTACGCTACATACAAGATAAAAAATATACATCCACAATTCTTTACGCAAACGTAACAGTAATTCAAAATGTTTGTCCTAACGGACCACGTGATCAGTTGTTGATTAACAACTTCCTTAACCACTCGGTTAAGCTCCTAGCGATATAGACATTGCAAATAACATGTGTGAATTATTACTTATTACGCTAATGAAAAAAAAATATTTCAGCACAAATCTTTGGTGGAGGAGCATATTTGCAAATAGTGTGGTAGAGTGAAATTGAATTTATTTATTTTTATTTTGTAAATATTATTATTATGAATTACATTGATTGAATTTATTGAAACAGTTGATCTGCTGTATCTTTATAGATGACATTATTATTTTTGGAAAGACTTTTGAAGAACGTCTAGAGAATTTACAACTTGTATTTCAACGCATCAGAGAGGCTAACCTAAAACATAGTCCTAACAAGTGCGATTTCTTCAAACGCAAGGCGACGTATGTTGGCCATGTGGTCTCGGAGGAAAGTGTGGAAATTGACCCGGACAAGACCGAACGAGTGATTAATTGGCCTTAACCAGGAACACCAGAGGATGTATGCAATTCCTTGGGTTTGTAGGATATTTTAGGAGATTTATAAAGGATTTCAGCAAAATCAGCAGACCACTGACATGTCTAATTCCGACACCGACTGAGAAAAACAAAGGTAAGTATAAGAAGAAAAAAGAGTGGATATGGAATGAGGCACAGAAATAAGCATTTACAGACTTAACATCTTCTTTCTGCACCTGTACTTGGTTATGAAGACAGTTCGCTCCCATACGAATTACACAAATATGCATCAGGAGAAGCATTTGGAGCAGTATTATACCAGGAACAGGAAGGACAGAAACGTGTAATCAGCTATGCCAGTCTTGGTCTCAACAAAGCAGAAAAGAATTACCCACCACATAAAAGAGAATTTCTTGCGCTTAAGTGGGTCATCTGTGAGAAATTTACAGTTCTTACCGACAATAATCCAGTAAGTTATGTTTTGACCACAGCTAAACTGGATGCGACTGGACACCGCTGGTTAGCAGCACTGGGAGCTTTTAATTTTGATATACAGTATTGACCAGGACGCCACAATGCTGATGCAGATGCATTAAGTAGATTACCCATCAGCAAGGACACAGTGAAAGCCATTTGCAACTCTGCTGTGACATTCTATGTGGAATCTCTGGCTCTTTCACCTGATGTTGTACTTGAAGACTTCGATCCTAGAAGAACTAGCACAGGGAGTATTATTGACTGGGCTCAAGCACAGGACCAGGATCCAGATATACGCAACATTATACAGTTTGTCAAGTCTACCCAGAAGCCATTACGAAAGGATGTGGGACTAAACCCTCTAAGCAGACAGTTCAGCCACTTGCGGTTGATAGATGGTGTGTTTTATCGAGTCACATCAACTGATGAGGAAACCAGACACCAACTTGTATTACCTATTGCTCATGCACCAACAGTACCCCAAGCTATACATAATGACATGGGTCATCCAGGTAAGGATAGAACATTTTCTTCCGTTTTTACTGGCCCGGAATGCACCAAGATATTGAAATCTGGATTGAAAAATGTGGTAGATGTACCAGAAGGAAATCACCAACTAATCAGCGTGCACCATTTGTGAACATCACCACCAGTTCACCATTGGAACTTGTGTGCATGGATTTCCTGACACTTGAGGCATCAAAGGAAGATCATCAACATCAAGTTCTTTCCCTTATTCACCCGGGTAACAGGAGGTAAATATGCTCGTATAAAAAGTTGTTGTTTTGCAAGAAACAAGCGTCAAATCAACACGAAAATAGTGTAAAAGACTTCAAACTAACTTTATGAAATAGAAAATTAATACTTTAACTGAAAAGATAATAAGTATAGAACCATTTAGTCTAAAACATGCCTTCAAAGAAAACCGGAAGTCACTTTAAAAATTAAGGGCAGATAATTTTGCAGAGGAAATTTACATTCACTGATAAAATTTGAGTATCTTACCATGCAATAATACAATTGTTCTAATATATGAAATACTGTTTACATTCTGGCATCGATTATCCATACGATCTATTGGTTTTATAATAAAAAACTTTTTTTCTCTTTTGTTTTAAATTTCGTGCCAAATTAATCACATACTGTACTCACTAAGACTTTACATGTAAAGCAGTCGTATCGGGAACCCTCTAAGTACGGGAAATTATCTCCCCTCAAATGTTTGAAGTGACTTCCGTCCCGATAAAAATTGTTGTTCGCTTGGATAGAAGAAAACACAAAATTTTAAAATACAATGTAACATAGTGAAGTTAAGTGATAGTTATCAAGAGAATTTTAAGCGGACATAGCTCATTCCTGACTGGACACTCGGAACGGTATGCTTTTTAAATAAAACGTGGAGATTCCAGTAAATAAAACTTGAGCTATTTTTAGAACTTGGATAAGATTTACGCCTTGTTGTTATATAATAAAGAGAAATTTATTATTTTTCTGGGGTCAATATTTTACAATGAGACATGTCAGACTAGTTACCAAACGAGTGAATACACACTTTAAAATCATTTATTGGCGTTTTATTCCATACAAAAAAGTATCCTGACCCCAAATCCTGTGGTTTCAAAAGACAGTGTTGAAAGTGTTGATCTGCTGAGCATTTACTCAGATTTAAACGACATTAAGACATGCCTCCAGGATACAGTGAAAAATCAGACCTTGATTAATTAGTAAAACAAAATGATCTTAACGACCTTGTTACAAATATTGTTGGACATTTAGTGACAACCCCCAAGGACGCCATCACCGAAGGATTAAATGCCAAATTGAAAAAAAAGAACAGGGATATTACAAGTATATGTAAGAATATAATCCCTGTCTTTATGATTAAGTACGAGCTAAGCGAGTACTTATCATGAAGACAAGGATTATCATATTCTGACAAATTAAGACCATTGTAAAGTGCTCAAGAGATTACAGCAATCATGATACCAAATAAAAGATGATTAGATTTTGTCATTTTTTAGTGCAACTACTAATACAATAGGTTAAATTTACCATAAACAAGATAAACCTTCTAGAGACAAAATGCGGAGGGTAAGATAATCCATTTTCCATGCAATCAAGCTTGAAAAAGTGCTTAATTTTCCTTTTAAATTACATAAAATATTCTTTTTTATGCATACAATTTAAAAAATCTATTATGATTCTAAACTTCAATTTTGAGGGAGACTTTATTTTTATCTTTGCTAAAAGGAAAAAGATAATGCCACTTGTAAGTAAATTTTGGTCCTACAGTACTTGAGATTGAAGACGCAACACATTTATCAATCCGTCAGCGATCCGTCAGCGTTCCAAAATCCGTCACCAAACAGTCATCAATCAAATCAGTCATATCAGTCAAATCGTTCCCAATCCGTCAGATCGTTCCCAATCCGTCCATCCGTCAATTGACGGATTTGGAACGATTTGACTGATCTGACGGATTGATTTGGACTGATCGCTCCAATCCGTCCATTCAACTTCCGGTTAGTAAAATTAATATTTCGAAATGTGAAAATTCGTTTCACTCGCAAATATTAGAAGTATAAAAATGTCAACTGTTATGTCCTCATTGATGGATCGTTTTATCTAATAATAAGGCTAAAACTGGTCTAAAGTTATTAATAAAAAAAATGGAAATTCCCCTAATCTATTACTAATGCATCTCTGACGAAATATAAACATTACATAGTGTAATTTTATTAATAAAATAATTAAAACAAAGTAAATTTAAAAACGCACACACACAATGACTTTAAAAGAGCATCTCGGATGCCAAGGCGGACGTCCGTATTTTGAAAGCGGAAAACGTCTAGTCTAAAGTTATAAATGATAAATGGAAATCCCCCCCCCCCCGAAAAATATCTATCACTAATGCATCTTTGACGCCATATAAACATCACATAGTGTCATTTTATTAAAAAAAAATAATTAAAAAAAGAAATGAAAAAAAACTTACACACAATAAATTCAAAAAATATTTGACCTCGCATTCCAAGGCGTACATCTCGTATTTGTCTTCGAAAAGCTTTAAAGCGGAAAAAGCGAGAAACACGAAACACGTGAAGGCGAAATCGTAACATTTTTTCACTTCGCCTTTTCGCGTTAGCATTATATGTATGTTTGAAGTTTGTTTAACACTATTTTTCAAAAATTATATTCGTTTATATAATATGACGTCGAGTGCCCAACGAAACAGCAAAGTTTCGACAGGAAAACTGGTGCTCTTTGCAAATTTATAGGGATATGTCGAGCACACCATATTGCTGTAAGGATCAAACAGACAACTTGGTGATCAATAATAGGTTACTGCTACCTTAACCTCCGAGGTCGTGGTTTTTTTAATTGTAAATGCTTAAAAAGATCATTTGTCGTAGTTTGATCAGTTTTTTTTTCTTTGCCACAGTTACTATGAATTCCAGTGTTACTGAATAAGATTAACGACAAAAGCGAAAACATCTATTTATATATTTTATTAACTACCCCATAGTGTCACATGAATTTACACAGAATTAAATAAAGAATAAACTTATGTGCCACAGTTCCTAAAAATTCCGCTGTATAATACTGAATAAGATTCACGACAAAAGCGAAAACATCTATTTATATATTTTATTCACTATATATCTCATTGTGTCACCTGAATTTACAGAGAATTAAATCTCAAATAAAGAATAAGGGGCCTCGTTGGCCGAGTGGTCAAGGTAGTCTACTATTGATCACGTGGTCTGTCAACACAGAGATTGCGGGTTCGATTCTCGCTGCAGGCAGGGTGTACTCGACTCCAATCTTAATTGACAAGGATTGCCAGTTTTCCTACCGCAGGTCGGGGGTTTTCTCCGGGTACTCCGGCTTCCTCCCCCAATAAAAACACCATTCAAACAAACAAACAAACAAATAAAGAATAAACTACTGTGCCACAATTCCTAAGAATTCCGGTGTATAATACTGAATACGATTTACGACAAAAGCGAAAACATCTATTTATATATTTTATTCACTACCTCATTGTGTCACATGAATTTACACAGAATTAAATCTCAAATAAAGATTAAACTACTAACCGCGTTTGTATATCGAAGCTTATGAGTTCAAAATGCGAACATGTAAGAGTAATACGAAAATCAATTCTGTTTTCGCATTTTAGCCGTCGCAATTTATTTATTTTACGATGTCTGTTAAAGTCATTCCACAGTTAATGATATATAAGTATAAATGGTTTCCTTTAAATTCGGAAGTACTTGAAATTAGTTGATAGGTTTAACAGAGCTGCCCAGCGCGTCCTCAGCTGGCGGACATGGGATGTTCTCCCGTTTTTGTTTTTTTTTTTGTTTTTTTTTTGGGGGGGGGGGTGGTTCAGGTCATATTAAAATTTCCGCGAACCATAGTGACATGTGTCGAGAGTGTCACGCTCCTTGCACGAAAAAAAAAGTAAATCTTACTCCTCAAGCCATACCCCATATTTTTCAAAATTGCCCTTTTGTCCATCTTTCTCTAATTGATTGAAGGAGCCGAATGGTGATGTTAGTTAATCAACTATTGATCACGTGGTCTGTAAACACTGAGGTTTCGGGTTCGAATCTCACTGCAGGCAGGGTGCACTCGACTTAATTGAAAGGGAGCCAGTTTTCCTACTGGAGGACTGGTGTTTAATCCGGGTACTCCGGCTTCCTCCTCAAATAAAAACTGGATGCCATGATATAGCTGAAAAATTGCTGAAAGTGGATTAAACAATATTTAAACAAGCAAACAAATCAAATTGATTTATATTTAACTTATTCTCGTCATGAATAAAGCTGAAATACTCTCGCTGAAAGGAAAGCAAACAACCAATCAATACAATAAGTTATTGTTTAAATTGAATGACACTCTTTTAAAGGGAAAGTTTTGAAATGGTTCTGTTTCATCGATATGACACTGTAATGACAATATTAAGACCTAAACAATTTATAACGTTTTGTTTAAAAAATTACTATTTCGTACTGAAACACGTGTCTATCTGTAACACATGTTTACGCTTAACTTCATAATTCGCAGACAATTCTCCGAGGCGTTATTGGGGCCTAGGTGGCTGATAGGTTAGTCATCTACTAGTTGTCACATGCCTGTCAACAGGTTGCGGATTTTCAAACGACAGCAGATAGGGTGCTTCCGACTCCATTTTAATTGACAAAAGACTGTCGGTTTATTACCTGTACTCCGGCTTTCTCCCACCCCACCCCCAATAAAAAATGGACATCATGAAACAAATGGAACAATCCAGCGTAATTGTATGTATACTTTTTTAAACAAATTTTATTACCTGTCCAATAAAACTTGCGACAAGAATCGCTGTATATTTTACAATACAACTTTTTGTTAAGTAAACAATGCGTTTTGATTGACAATGATCTTAATAAAGGTACTTTGTTGTTTATAAAAGAAAGAATATATGATCAAGCTAAACAATATTTGTCTGAATTATTGAATAGTTCACAAAAATGTTACTTGTATAAATATATTGTTAATAATATTTGTATTCAAAAGTATCTAACCAAACATGTTTGTTACAAAATATATCTTACTAAGTTAAGAATGGCATCACATACTCTGTTTGTTGAAACTGGTCGTTACAGTGGTGTAGAACGAGCCAATAGAAAGTGTTTTTTGTGTAAACAAAATGTTGTAGAAGATGAATTTCATTTCATTTTACAATGTTCATGCTATTTGGATTTAAGAAGACAATTTATAAAGCCTTACTATTATAAAAGACCATCTTCCTTTAAACTTGTACAGTTATTGAGTACTGAAAATTTAAAAGATATGCGCAATATATGTAAATTTTTACTCCATGCATCCAGTCTAAGATCTTCATTGTTGAATGTATAATATCTTACCAAATCTGTATTATTTTCTCTGATGTGTAATATTATTGATTGTTAACTTTGCTGTAATTTATGTACTGATGAGCCTTGTAGCTCAAAGTAATAAAAATGAATGATTGTTTAACAGTTGAACAATTGTTATACACAACAGTTTTATAATTGTATTTAAAATGTTGTAGACTAAATAAAAACACGCAAGCATACATTTAAGTAACTAATAATGATGTCAAAAAGAGGCCACGTTCTTTCCTAAATGTGAAATAAATATGTTACTGATTGGGGGATTCGGGTCGGCTTAATATATGACAAAAAATATACATGTAACAGGTCGCAAAAAATAAAACAGGCCGAAATCACGAGTCGCGGGAATAAAAAAAGAGAATAAATAATGGATTACGAAAAAAAAACATTTGCCTCTTCGTTACTGATGTGCCTTAAATAGAAGTTTTTTGAAGGTTTACAGGACTCGGTTCGCAGATATGTCCTGCTTTAAAGAAATGTGCTTATATAATATAAAGAAAACAATTTTTCTTTAAATATGTTTATTTATTCATTTAGAACGAGACATTGTATTAACAATTCTTTTAAACGCATGTTTTTATTTTATTATAAAAAAGGTATAATAAATGCATATATTATATACAAATGATGCAGAATCCGTTTTATCTTTAAATTATTAATTTATACGAATCGTCAATAAACTAACCGATTTATGCATATAATTAAATGACGGATTCTGGATCGCACTGATTGGACTGATCGCACTGATCGCTGACGGTTACCAAGGTAATGACGGATTCATAATTTTGGACGGATGTAGTCATCATCAATCAATCAGCGATCCGTCAGCGTTCCAAAATCCGTCAGCAATCAGTTATCAATCAGTCAAAGTGTTGCGTTTACGGGTGCAAGTATTGTACCTTAAAGTGTTCATTTTATTTGTATGTCCATCCGTCCACAATTTTTTGAAAACGTTACAAGTAAACAAATATAGGAATCATTTCAAATGGTGATTTAGTACTATTTTAGCATTTGCAAATTTCAATTTCATGCAAATCCATCGTATATTTTTTGAAAAACTTTATTTTGCTTTGTTGTTCTTGTTTTTTTTTTCGGAATTAGGAAGAATTCGAAAATGAAATTGTCCTTTTTTGTGTGTCCTATTCATGAAGATCTCCGGACTTTAATAGTCTTAACCGACTTAAAGAATATATTCTTTATTTGTTGAATTTCATCTCACAATGTTTACATATTTAATGATCTTCGGGCAAGTTTATGTATTAAGCAGACTAATTTTGAACAAAAGATAATATGCCACGGCCTTCATGAATAAGACATACAAAATGGGACAATTTCATTGGTCGAGAGCACTTTACTATTGTCTTAATATGTAGTAAGTAGATAAAAAACATCAATTAACAAAGCTGAATTTTCTTATAAAACGAACTATATTCACTGTAAACATTTCGCACAAATAACATTGCAAAATAGCAATTCACAAACATGATTTTTTTTTCTTGATGAACACTTTTTATCCCTTCAAAGTAATATACAAATTGATGTAATGAAAGAAGATTAGCAAAATTTGATCTATTTTAACTAATTAAATCTGTGAAATGGAAATATTTTACTGGTCAAAAATTGTCTGGGGGACTTAATTTACAACCGGACTAATTTTACTGTTAAAGCCTAGAAATATTTGAACAGTAAAAATAGTCCCGGGGACTTAATTTATTTACGACTTATTAAGGTCTTTCCCCCTTTCAAAGGGAAAGACCTTCTTGTATTTCTTATGATTATTATTAAGGTCTTTCCCACTACAGTGGAAAGACCTTCTTACCTTTCTTATTAAGGTCTTTCCCACTTCCAGTGGGAAGACCTTCTTGCTTTTGCTTTGATTATTATTTTTTTTTTTTTTTTTCCGCCAACTTTCAAAACCAAACAGTTTAAAAAGTACGCGACATATCTTTTTGGTCTTTCGCGACAAGTTTTGGGCACTGAAAGTCTATTCGGAATTCACCCTGTGAAATCGAAACATTTTTCTTTACGGAGTTATCTGCCCAAACACCGAAAACCTTGTTATCGCGTAATCTCTGGAACTATAACAGATACAAGAAAACTGAAAAGTGACAAATGTTAAGGAACTTTTGAGACAACTTTATGACATATTTTGGCTAAAAATTTCTGACTAGCGAAGGCGAGCGGTATCCCTTGAATGTTTCAATGACTCCGCTTATCACAAAAACTCACAAACCGTAAGTCCAAATCAGGAATGGTCTTCACCATTTGTCTTCCTGTGACACGTCCTTAAAGAAAATCTCAAAGTCAAAGTTCACAAGTGACCTCGACCTTAGGCCTCCAATCTTGTTATCATTACAACTCAAAAACTGTAAAAGATAGAAGAAGACAATAAATGGCAAAAATACTCCTCTCATCAAGGCCTTCATTTGTTACATTTGCTCCGAAACTGTTCTATGAACCGTTTTCGAGTTCGAGCCCTTGACTCATTTCGGTAAATCTGTTTTTTGCTTAAAACTT
Source organism: Limnoperna fortunei (assembly GCA_944474755.1). NCBI lineage: Eukaryota > Metazoa > Mollusca > Bivalvia > Mytilida > Modiolidae > Limnoperna > Limnoperna fortunei. Next base: position 44,979,025 of record OX104118.1, on the reverse strand, counting down.
GAAAACAGTTAGAGATAATATAGTAAACAAGTATACATAAAGTGATCCTCTTATCAAGACCTTCATTTAGTATAATTGGGTCCAAGGCTGTTCTATGAACCGTTTTCGAGTTATTGGCCTTGATGTGTTTCGGTTATTCGGTTTTTTGCTTTTAACTCGAAAACGTTTAGAGATAATATAGTAAACAAGTGACATAAAGTGATCCTCTCATCAAGACCTTCATTTAATATAATGGGTCCAGGACTGTTCTATAAACCGTTTTCGAGTTATTGGCCTTGATGTGTTTCGGTTATTCAGTTTTTAGCTTTAAACTCGAAAACGGTTAGAGATAATATAGTAAACAAGTAACATAAAGTGATCCTCTCATCAAGACCTTTATTTAGTATAATTGGGTCCAAGACTGTTCTATGAACCGTTTTCGAGTTATTGGCCTTTATGTGTTTCGGTTATTCGGTTTTTGGCTTTTAACTCGAAAACGGTTAGAGATAATATAGTAAACAAGTAATATAAAGTGATCCTCTCATCAAGACCTTCATTTAGTATATTGGGTCCAAGACTGTTCTATGAACCGTTTTCGAGTTATTGGCCTTGATGTGTTTTGGTTATTCGGTTTTTGGCTCTTAACTCGAAAACGGTTAGAGATAATATAGTAAACAAGTAACATAAAGTGATCCTCTCATCAAGACCTTCATTTAATATAATGGGTCCAGGACTGTTCTATGAACCGTTTTCGAGTTATTGGCCTTGATGTGTTTCGGTTATTCGGTTTTTGGCTTTTAACTCGAAAACGGTTAGAGATAATATAGTAAACAAGTATACATAAAGTGATCCTCTCATTAAGACCTTCATTTAGTATAAGAGTCTGAGACTGTTCTATGAACCGTTTTCGAGTTATTGGCCTTGATGTGTTTCGGTTATTTGGTTTTTGGCTTTTAACTCGAAAACGGTTGGAGATAATATAGTAAACAAATATACATAAAGTGATCCTCTCATCAAGACCTTCATTTAGTATCATTAGGTCCAGAACTGTTTTATGAACCGTTTTCGAGTTATTGGCCTTGATGTGTTTTGGTTATTCAGTTTTTGGCTTTTAACTCGAAAACGGTTAGAGATAATATAGTAAACAAATTACATAAAGTGATCCTCTCATCAAGACCTTCATTTAGTATAATTGTGTCCAAGACTGTTCTATGAACCGTTTTCGAGTTATTGGCCTTGATGTGTTTCGGTTATTCGGTTTTTGGCTTCTAACTCGAAAACGGTTAGAGATAATATAGTAAACAAATATACATAAAGTGATCCTCTCATTAAGACCTTCATTTAGTATAAGAGTCTGAGACTGTTCTATGAACCGTTTTCGAGTTATTGGCTTTGATGTGTTTCGGTTATTCGGTTTTTGGCTTTTAACTTGAAAACGGTTAGAGATAATATAGTAAACAAATATACATAAGTGATCCTCTCATCAAGACCTTCATTTAGTATAATTAGGTCCAGGACTGTTCTATGAACCGTTTTCGAGTTATTGGCCTTGATGTGTTTCGGTTATTCAGTTTTTGGCTTTTAACTCGAAAACGGTTAGAGATAATATAGTAAACAAGTATACATAAAGTGATCCTCTCATCAAGACCTTCGATTAGTATAATTGGGTCCAGGACTGTTCTATGAACCGTTTTCGAGTTATTGGCCTTGATGTGTTTCGGTTATTTGGTTTTTGGCTTTTAACTCGAAAACGGTTAGATATAATACAGTAAACAAGTTACATAAAGTGATCCTCTCATCAAGACCTTCATTTAGTATCATTAGGTCCAGAACTGTTTTATGAACCGTTTTCGAGTTATTGGCCTTGATGTGCTTTGGTTATTCAGTTTTTGGCTTTTAACTCGAAAACGGTTAGAGATAATATAGTAAACATATAGGATGACTGTGATAAACAAGTCAAGACATTCAATTCAAGAGCAAAGTCATATCATTATGGGTTGCCATTTTCAAAATGTTCTCTATCATTTACTGTTTTTATAAAATAATATAAAAACTATACAAGTTTGAAGTAGACAATAAATAGGAAAAATGTTGGACTTTTCAAAAATATACAAATATTTGAAAGGAAAAGCAGTAGGTACCATTAGTCGATTTTCAGTTATTGCCCTTGAATCATTACAGAATGTGGTTCTTGACTCGTAACTTGTAAACCATTACAGATACTGTAATAGACATGCATATTAAACGGAATCAGTGTTTTGAGCCTTGGTTTAATACACGGAACCATAGATTTGATTTTTATCAATCTGTTCTATATCGAGTATTAAATCAAGTATATTGAGGCACAAGAATGAAAATTCTTATGTATTTATAAATAAAATGCTTACCTAATGGCAGATTTATATCCCTGTATCAAGATATTAGTACTTTTTGTCTTAGATTGGGGTATGCATTTGAGATTTAAAATTTTTCAATGATGGATGATTAAAAATAGGTAATAATCTATATTCAAATTGTTTGTACCATAAACAACTAACTTTTGACAAAAACTAATAAAATAATGAACATTTAGAGTGTGCAATTATTGTCGAATAAAGACAACATGCACTTTGTTACATAAATGTATAATTTGCTTTATCGGTAATTTGTTACAATTTCCTTTGATCTTTACTACCAATAAAATTGGTATCAACGCTCAGTAGAACAACGACCAGTGATACTATATGTTATTCGGGATCTTCACAGGGGATACGGGTTCATATTCCCTGTCTGTGTTTTATATTCCCTGAGCCGGAGGCGAAGGGAATATAGAATACAGACAGGGAATATGAACCCGTATCCCCTGTGAAGCCCGAATAACAATTATATTCTGTTGAAGTCTTCTTGTACTAATATTCTAGAGTATATAATTAGATTAGACATTTCTCACGCTTTAGTTTGGACCACCCGACTATCGGAGAACCTACCATTCAACACATTTAAGCTTCCAACGAAACTTTTTATGGCATTTTAAATTTTATAATCTTTATTTTTTTACGACTTTTTATTCCCAGCTAAACTTTTAATGATAAATTTCACTTTCGAAGTGCGATGCAAATGCCTTTGTTTGCCATTTTGAAGACTTCAAGCTATCGGTTATCTCCCTTGTTAATTTCAAGACAAATCGCAGACGGAGATGAAAGATTCCGTAAAATGCATGTATTTAAAATCGATATTTGATATCTTTAGATTATGTTTAACTATTTATATTATGTAAAACAAATAAATTATTCAATGAATAGACGCCATTTTGAAACTGGTTTCAATATCCCCGGGGTTTCACAGGGAATACGGTATGATATCCCCGTCTTGATTAACCAATCAAATTGTAGGGATTCACTAGATACATTACTTCAACAGAATATTAGAAATTATCAGCTGTTGGTCATTTGTCTTGCGCGAACACATTGCGGAAGAATCTGCCTTACTTTTTGACGAATCGCGCATCACTGACCAAAGCTCATAAATATTAAGGAAAACAAACATCACGAAAGAAACAATACATCTATGCTGCAATTAATCAGACCTGTCCAGACACTAAGAAGTGTTACAAAATATAATACACAACACACAATCAGTATCTAGAGAGTATCTTATTCGTCTCCTGAAATAAGAATAACGATCAATGTACATTCAATACCCCCCCTTTTAACTTGCTTTTTTTGTATGGCAGTACACTCGAATTTCGGCGATAAACGGGTCTTGACAGTGTATCGCTTTAACAGCGTTTAATTTGGTTGAAACACATGTTTATCATTAATAGAGAATAAAATGCAGGATATTTTAACAGTACACTTCGTGTTGATCGCTAAATGAAGGAAGATTGCCGAAACATCGAGTATGTGACCGTAGACATAGTTGATAGGCTTTAGCCCTTTATACTATAGGCAACTAATTACTTGGTGTTACACAGGCAGAAATTTTCATTACATATTTATGGGGTACGGAATCAATATGGATTGATTTATCAATATCAGTAGCCCCATAAACGGAATAACTGACATGCACGCCAAGCCGGTCAGTGAAAGAAATCGTAATCAGAATCATTTTTCAAACATGATAACCTACCTCTTTAAACTTTTTCGTAACGCTGTAAATGGTTTCAGATTGACATTTCCTCTCCTTTCATTTGAAATTCCCTCCGGCTCCGTCCGCATAATCGCTTGAAGTTTTTGAATGATTGAGGTAGGAGTGACGTCATGTCAGACTGCATTACGCATAAAAATTGTACAAAAGAAGTAGTGCACAGATTCTTACCGTAAAAACGGCACTATTACAAAGCAAAATAACCTCAAATATGTGAAAAAACGTAAACAAATAAAAAAAGTTGTATTTAAATTGAGAAATTACCGATAAAAAAATTATTAGTATTTTTTTTTCGCTTGACAAGGATTATCAGGTCCATATCAGATTCGCTACGAGCTCATCTGATATAGACCTGATAATCCTTGTCTCGCGCAAAAAAATACTAATAATTAATATATATTAAACCAAATGTGCTAGTCATAAAAATGATTGAAATAATGTTAACTTACACATTTATACAGAAATAATAAATAATTAGCAATTGAAATGCAAGTTCTTAAAAAATTTTACACTAAACTAAGATTTTCATGAAAAATATGTAACACTGTCACTGTGACATACATAGTAGCCTTACTTGAAAAAAAAAGAGATTTTTTTTAAAAGTATCCCACTTTTCCTTATTGTGTAATTATTAAATTTGACATATTTAATGCTGTTGAGACTCATTCAAAAATAAGTACACAGGTATTTCAGAATCATAGTAGCATAATATCAAGAAAATGTGGTCCAAAGGTTTCGTCTGATGCTTGATATTTTCTAAAATATTCTATCAAATGTACATGCATATCGTTACTATGTATGCTATTCTTAGTGTTCCAAATCTATTTAAAGGTCAAATGAATCTAGAAATTCAAACAAATTCAATGAAATCGAGTCGTCTGCAACTTACTTAATTACAACCATGGCCAGGAACGTCCTAAAATATGACTTCTACATCATTTAAAGGTGTGCATAAAAGAAGGACTTTAGTCCCTGATATTATATGTTGGTGACGACAGAGCAAACATTGCTAATCATACATGACGGTTTAATTATATAATCCATTTCCAATATTCAGTTGTCCTCAAAATGTAAAAATACCAACAAATACTAAAATTATCGACAGAAACAAGACAACTGGTTTCTGGTCAACATTAAGCTACACAGAAAGTCATTTATATACATGTATAAATACCCCCATTTAGCAGCCATGTTTTCATTAATTTTTAGACTGATTTCAAAGAAATGGTTGGAAACAAGATACTTTTCATTCAAAATGCATAACTGACGAAAATAACTACACTACACTTAGCCACTGAAATTATAATATTTAAAATTTTTCCTGTGAAACCGAAACATTTTTCTTAACAGTGTTATCTCCCCAAACACCGAAAACCTTGTAATAGCATAATCTCTGGAACTATTAAAGATAGAAGAAAACTGATGGTTGGTAAATGTAAATGGGCTTTATGAGACAACTTTATTGCATATAAAAAAATAGGGTTAACGTATACGAGTAACTGCTCTTGGAATATTTGACAATTCCGTTTAATAACAAAACTCATAAAATGTGTCATTCGGAAACACCTATGGTCATCTGACGACTAAACGCTTTGAAAATTGCATTAACTAGCGGTTTGGTTAGTAACTTGCGGTTTTTTTAAAATGTCACTTCCGGTTGACAAAAATCCCAGTGCAGCCATATGTTTTGAATTCATTTCCTGTCAAAAGAGATGAATTACCGGTTTTGAAACATTACATTTTGGTCTTTCGCGACAAGTTTTGGGCACTAAAAGTCTATTTGGGATTCACCCTGTGAAATCGAAATATTTTTCTTTACCGAGTAATCTGCCCAAACACCGAAAATCTTGTTATTGCATATCCTCTGGAACTATAAAAGATAGAAGAAAACTGATAAGATAGAAATGTTGAGGAACTTTCGAGACAACTTTATGACATAATTTGGCTAAAAATTTCTGACTAGCGAAGGCGAGCAGTATCCCTTGAATGTTTCAATGGACTCCGCTTATCACAAAAACTCACAAACCGTAAGTTGAAATCACCTAAGATCTTCACCATTTGCCGTCCTGTGACATGTTCTTAAAGAAAATTTTAAATCAAAGTTCAGAAGTGATCTCGACCTTAGGCCTCCAATCTTGTTATCATTACAACTTAAAAACAATAAAAGATAGAAGAAGACAATAAATGGCAAAAATACTTCTCTTATCAAGACCTTTATTTGTTACATTTGGTGTGAAACTGTGTGATGAACCGTTTTCGAGTTACGGCCCTTGACTGGTTTTGGTTGATCTTTTTTTTTCTTATAACTTGAAAACGGTTAGAGATAATATAGTAAACATATAGCTTTAATATAATCACAAAGTCAAGCCCTTTAATTTGAGCCCATTTGGCCTTTAATTTGAGCCCAATTTCAAATGTCACAGGTCAAGGTCATACCATAGCAACAAGGTAACCATATAAAAAGTCCTTAGCAATCATATATTTTTAAAATGAGGATAATGTATATTACTGAAATATGTGATTTTGCAACCGGAAGTGACATTTTGTCCCTAGCAACGGCCAAAAAAGTCCTTGACACCATAATATATTGTTTTACTCAGGACCACATAAATAGTCTATTAAGACTAAAAATTGGCCCAGCAACCTTTGTTCTCAAGTTCAAAGCAACAGAGGAAGATTCCGGGAAAGACCTTTCTAATTGTTCTTGAACAATTAGCCCTATCTTGATTATTATTATTATTTTTCTTTTTTTTTCCGCCATCATTTGCAAAAAAGTGTCGCGACATATCATTTTCATACTTGGTACCATTAATCGGTCATACTGTCAGATGACTCAGTTCACCCTGTGAAACCGATCTATTTTTAGTAACAGAGTTATCTGCCCCAACACCGTAAACCCTTGTTAGCAGATAAACTCAGAAACCGTAATCGATTCTTAAAATCTGAAGTGTAAAAAATGTTGCTGCTCCTATAGCGATGATTTGTCATGCAAAATTTTTTTTTCCAATCGACTTCCTGTTTACGCGTTTTTGACCTGAAAAATGTCGCAATGCGTCAAAATTTTTTTCTCAGAAACCGTAAGTCCTAGAGACTTGGGACCAGCACCATTGATCCTAAGTGACATATATTACATTTAAAAATGTCAAGGTCAAAGGTCAAAAGTCAAGGTCAAAGGTCACCATAGGTGTTGTTAGCACTATATCTCATAAACCATAAAAGATAGAAGCAGACAATAAATCAGGAAAATACTCCTCTTATCAAGACCTTCATTTGGTACATTTGGCTTGAAGCTGTGCGATGAACCGTTTTCGAGTTATTGGCCTTGATGTGTTTCGGTTATTCAGTTTTTGGCTTTTAACTCGAAAACGGTTAGAGATAATATAGTAAACAAGTATACATAAAGTGATCGTCTCATCAAGACCTTCATTTAGTATAATTAGGTCCAGGACTGTTCTATGAACCGTTTTCGAGTTATTGGCCTTGATGTGTTTCGGTTATTCGGTTTTTGGCTTTTAACTCGAAAACGGTTAGAGATAATATAGTAAACAAGTATAATTAAAGTGATCCTCTCATCAAGACCTTCATTTAGTATAAAAGGTCCGAGACTGTTCTATGAACCGTTTTCGAGTTATTGGGCTTAATGTGTTTCGGTTATTCGGTTTTTGGCTTTTAACTCGAAAACGGTTAGAGATAATATAGTAAACAAGTATAATTAAAGTGATCCTCTCATCAAGACCTTCATTTGATATAAAGGGTCCAAGACTGTTCTATGAACCGTTTTCGAGTTATTGGCCTTGCCCTTGATGTGTTTCGGTTATTCGGTTTTCGGCTTTTAACTCAAAAACGATTCAAGATAATATAGTAAACAAGAATACATAAAGTGATCTTCTCATTAAGACCTTCATTTAGTATTAAGAGTCCGAGACTGTTCTATGAACCGTTTTCGAGTTATTGGCCTTGATGTGTTTCGGTTATTCGGTTTTTGGCTTTTAACTCGAAAACGGTTAGAGATAATATAGTAAACAAGTATACTTAAAGTGATCCTCTCCTCAAGACCTTCATTTAGTATAATTAGGTCCAAGACTGTTCTATGAACCGTTTTCGAGTTATCGGCCTTGACGCATTTCTGTTATTCGGTTTCTGACTTATAACTTGAAAACGGTTAGAGATAATATAGTTAACATGGTCATATGTCGTGCGCGAAGAATCTGCCTAGCTTTTTGACCAATCGTACATCACTGACCAAAGCTTATGAATATTAAGGAAAACATACATCACGATAAAAAAACAATACACATCTTTGCTGCAATTAATCAGACCTGTCCAGACACTAAGAAGTGTTACAATATATAAAACGTAACACATAACCAGTACCTAGAGAGTATCTTATATCTTCGAGCTCATTTGTCTTTGATATGGACCTGATAAGCCTTGTCGAGCGAAAAAAACAACTAAGAATTAATATGTATCAAGATATTAGTACTTTTTGGCTTAGAAAGGCGTAATCATATGAGACTTAAAATTTTTCAATGATGGACATTTCAAAATGGCTTAAACACTAATTTCAAATTTTAAGTACATACTAAATGTACTTTTTGTAACATAAAAAACTAACTTTTGGCAAAAATTGATAAAATCATGAACATTGAGCGAGTTCCTACAATGCGTAATTATGTGTCGAGTGAAGAAAACATGCACTTTGTTACAAAATTGCTGTATTAAACAAAAATTGATAAAATAATGAACATTGAGCGAGTTCCTACAATGCGTAATTATGTGTCGAGTGAAGAAAACATGCACTTTGTTGCAAAATTGCTGTATTAAACCAAATGTGATAATTATTAAAATGATTGAAATGATGTTAACTTGAACATTTATACAGAAATTAGCAATTTAAGTGCAATTACTTTAAAAATGGTACACTATTCTTAGATTTTCATGAAAAAATATTCAACACTGTGACAATAGCCTAGATCGACACTTTTAAACCAATGTTAAAACAAAACCTTGTGATTTCTACAAGTTTCCCTCTTTTCCTTATTGTTAAATTATTAAATTTAAAAATATTTAAAGCTGTTGTGTCCCATTGTAGTGTGTTTCTCCATTAAAAATGAGTACAAAGCTATTTCTGAATCATAATAATAATATTGTATGGAGACAATCAATTAAAAATACCAAGATGTATGACAAAATAAGTTTTGCATAAAATGTTATGTAGTTTGGTCTACTTTCATCATGTTCATAGTGTACATTTTTTCAATATACATGACCAAAAGTTAACACTAAATTTAATCAACTTACTTTGTTAGGTAAAAAGAAGATATTTTCCGTTTAGAATGTGGATTTCAGTCTAAAACCGTATTTCCTCAAAGTATGCGAGTCAATAAATCCTCCAAATCCCAGATTGAAACACATGACCACCCCTCCCCCTTATTTGTAAATTTCGTCAGCTGTGATGTCCATTTCAGTTATCGTCAGTGAATCATAGTGTAAATCCTTTCTCAACAAGTTGTTCTAACTATCCGAACTGCATTTTACCTCACATTTTAATCAAATTGAAACAATTTCCGACGTGAATTTTTGTGTATTCGGTCGTCTGCTACGTGCCTCGTGTCCTTATTTTCCACATTCCTGCGTAAAATTCCCATGAATGAAAACGTCTTTAAATGATCGTCGGTAGCTCCGTTTGTAATAACCGGTGTCGTCCTGAAATATATAAATAATCACTGAGATTAAACTTAAGATCGTGCTTCATGTAGTATTCGTCCACACAGAACGAAAGACAGAAGACGCTGACAAAATGCTATGAACGCGAGCTTCGACGAAGACACCTCAGTGAAATGTAGTGTTCATTTAATGTATACTATAAATAGAGCGAAATGACAAAGAAGTATTTATTTTACACCAAAATAATGTATATGAATTTTTAAAACTAGTTTAACAATTTTTTGTCACAATATTCAAATCTGCAGAGTCCCATTTTCCCGTTTTTTCTCAAAATTAGTACAAAGCTATTTGAATCAATGTGAGACAATCAATTAAAAATACCAAGATGTATAACAAAATAAGTTTACATGCTGGTCCTGGTTGGGGGGCCGGGCCCTTTTTTAAATAATTAGAATGTTATAGAAACAATAGAAAAGAAACCGGAAGTGGCCATTTTTCCCTAGCAACCGAATGAACGACCTTAACAACCATATATTTTTTGGTTCGGGACAAATTTCTTTACTTAAATAACTCATTTTTATGACTGGAAGCGACATTTTGTGCTATAGCAAAACATAAAATCCCATAGCATCACCTAAATATTCTAACTTTAGAGGAACAGTGGGAAAGACCTTCTCATTTGTTCTCAGAACAAATGGCAGTTTAATTATTATTATTATTATTTTTCTTTTTTTTTCCGCCATCATTTGCAAAAAAGTGTCGCGACATATCATTTTGATACTTGGTACCATTAATCGGTCATACTGGCAGATGACTCAGTTCACCCTGTGAAACCGATCTATTTTTAGTAACAGAGTTATCTGCCCCAACACCGTAAACCCTTGTTAGCAGATAAACTCAGAAACCGTAATCGATTCTTAAAATCTGAAGAGTAAAAAATGTCGCTGGATGTATAGCGATGATTTGTCATGCACATTTTTTTTTCCCAATCGACTTCCTGTTTACGTGTTTTTGACCTGAAAAATGTCGCAACGCGTCAAAATTTTTTTCTCAAAAACCGTAAGTCCTAGAGACTTGGGACCACCACCATTGATCCTAAGTGACATATGTTACATTTAAAAATGTCAAGGTCAAAGGTCAAAAGTCAAGGTCAAAGGTCACCATATGTCTTGTTAGCACTATATCTCACAAACCATAACAGTTAGAAGCAGACAATAAATGGGAAAAATACTCCACTTATTGAGACCTTCATTTGGTACATTTGACCCAAAGCTGTACAATGAACCATTTTTGAGTTACTGCCCTTGACGCGTTTCGGTTAATCGGTTTTTTGGTTAAAACTTGAAAACGGTTAGAGATAATATAGTAAACATATAGGTTTAACATGATCAGTAGGAAAAGAGCTTCAATTTGAGCCAAATGTCAAAGGTCATAGGTCAAGGTCATACCCTAGCAACAAGGTGACCGTTATAAAAAGTCCTTAGCAACCATATATTTTTAGAATCAGAATGATGTACTTTACTGAAATATGTTATATCAACACCAGAAGTGGCATTTTGTCCCTAGCAACCGAATGAAAGTCCTTAGCAACCACATATTTTTTGGATCGGGACCACTTTCTTTCCTCAAATAACTCATTTTTATGACTGGAAGTGACATTTTTTGCTATAGCAAGACAAAATATCCCGTAGCATAACCTAAATTTTCTGACTTTAGAGGAACAGTGGGAAAGACCTTCTCATTTGTTCTCAGAACAAATGGCAGTTTAATTATTATTATTTTTCTTTTTCTCCCCATTTTTCCAAATGGGTTTGCCAGAAGGGGTTTCAACATATCATTATGATACTTGGTACGTTTAATCGCTCATACCAGGAGATGACCTGGCTCACCCTGTGAGACTGTTCTATTTTTAGTAACAGAGTTATCTGCCCTAACACCGAAAACCTTGTTAGCAGACAAACTCAGAAACCGTAACCGATTCTTAAAATCTGAAGTGTACAAAATGTCGCTGGTTCTATGGCGATGATTTGTCATGCAAAAAAACATTCTTGGATCCACTTCCTGTTTACGCGATTTTGACGCGAAGTTTGTCGAAAATGTCAAAGTTGTCGGATTTACACAAAACTTGGTTTCCAAGTAGATATGAGGGTCCTAATTACATGTATCGGATCAAAAATTTTTTTTGGTCCACCATTTTCAAAATGGCCGCCATTGAAATTTTGTTTTCAATATAACTCAAAAACCATAAAAAATTGAAGCAGACAATATAAGAGAAAAATGTTCCTCTCATTGAGATCTACATTTGATATAAAGGATCGAAAACTGTGTGACAAACCGTTTTAGAGGTTATGGCCCTTGACAGGTTTCGGCTAAATTTTGTTTTCGAAATAACTCAAAAACCATACAAAATTGAAGCAGACAATATATGAGAAAAATGTTCCTCTCATTGTGATCTACATTTGATATATGGGTTCGAAAACTGTGTGACAAACCGTTTTAGAGGTTATGGCCCTTGAGAGGTTTCGGCTAAATTTTGTTTTCAAAATAACTCAAAAACCATACAAAATTGAAGCAGACAATATATGACAAAAATGTTCCTCTCATTGAGATCTACATTTGATGTACAGGTTCAAAAACTGTGCGACAAACCGTTTTAGAGGTTATGGCCCTTGACAGGTTTCGGTAAAATTTTGTTTTCGAAATAACTCAAAAACCATACAAAATTGAAGCAGACAATAAAAGAGAAAAATGTTCCTCTCATTGAGATCTACATTTGATATACAGGTTCAAAAACTGTGCGACAAACCGTTTTAGAGGTTATGGCCCTTGACAGGTTTCTGCTAAATTTTGTTTTCGAAATAACTCAAAAACCATAAAAAATTGAAGCAGACAATATATCAGAAAAATGTTCCTCTTATTGAGATCTACATTTGATATACAGGTTCAAAAACTATGCGACAAACCGTTTTAGAGGTTATGGCCCTTGACAGGTTTCGGTTAAATTCAAATAACTCTTTTTTATGACTGGAAGTGACATTTTTGTGCTATACCAAGACAAAATCCCATAGCAGTACCTAACTTTTCTGACTTTAGAGGAACAGGGGGAAAGACCTTCTCATTTGTTCTCAGAACAAATGGCAGTTTAATTTTACACTATTATTGTTAAAATTGGAACTGATTTGATAGACCCATTGTTAGAAAATGACAAATCTATCTCTAATAATGGTTACAAGTAAGAGGAAAACAATTTTATCCAATCATTCCTATTTTCTACTTTATATTAAATTTACTTCATATTTTCAAATGATAATTACAGTAAAACAAATTTCTGTTTTCAATATGCTAAGTATTAAATGTACTTTACATACTACAAAATTATAATATTTTATGAAGAATGGTTTTTTTGTTTATATCACATTTAATACCAATAACCAAATTTAAAAATATCATCAATTAATGTTAATTTTTGTTTAGAAACAGTAGTAGGGTGTGTGGTGTTTTAGTCAAGCAAAAACGCAGGGCGCTAGGGCGCAAGCTCCGCCCCCTTTCCATAACGTCACCGGAAGTCGAGATTCCGATAGCATGAATCATCGCGCACCTGTCATGACGCCTTACGGCCAGTGAGTGTCATGACGCCTTACGGCCAGCGAGATTTAAATATTTGAATGCACCAATCGAAACGCTCATTCCGGATGGAATTTATATTATTATTACATTAAACATTATTTGAATTAAATAATGATATGATCTCGTTCTAGTTATGTCTTCGGGGTTATGTCAATGTTAGTAAATTTCGGTAATCTGCTGTGTTACATATATCTTCCACGAAATAAATAATAATTCAGGTCAAGAATAATGACCACCATCACCACCACCACCCACCACCCCCCACCCACCACCACCATGGACTTATTTTACTAATAACAAAAGTATGGGGACTTTTTTACGGGATTAAGAGGCAATCAAAGGGAGAGGTTAAGGATTATCCAACAACTACATGTAATACAGATTTTTGATAAAATGATTGAACTTTTTTATTGTTAGTTATTTATATAATTTCTTCTTCATTATTATTATTAGTATATTTATTTTTTTTTTTTTTATTTTATAACATTTTATGCATATGAATACTATAGTATTTGCAGAATAGAATATATTTTCGACACATTCATGTCGAAGTTCCATGCGAAAGTTAACGACGGTTTGTCTTCGAATTTCAAGACTGTGATATATTCCTGCTTGTAAATTGAGTCGGTTATCAATGTTTCGCTATTTCTTTTTCTGTGGTCTGATGCTATCTGAATCTGGTTTGCCTCTGTTTTTGTCTGAAAAATTTTATGGTCTTCGTGTCGGAAAAGTTTCTTCTGTTTCTTTGCACTATTCTTATAATTGGTTGTTGATGCGTGTCCCTTCAGTTGTGGAATGGTTCTATGGGGTTTTTTTGTTCTATGTATACTCAACACTTGGTTCCATTTATGGTATCAGCGTTTACGCAGTTGGTGAGGTAACGTGTGTTGTAGAAAGTAGCGGAAAAAATGTGCGTCACCTTCGTCTGCTAATAATAACCACCGTTAAGTTAAATATCTATATTTGAAGTTAGATATACGGAGTATATTAGTCTATAATACTTCCGTAGTTATACTTTTTAATAATGATTTGAATTTATAAGTAATTAAAATTTATTAAACAGGTAAATATCAAAATGGTAACCCTTCAGATGTCCCTTAATCCCCACACTTAATTGGGTGTTGTTTTAATTAATTAATTATCAAACGTTGGAGAAACGTGAACACACCAATTTTACTACCGGACTTACTGTAACACTTGCTCCATTACGAGTAATCGGACCTCTTTGTAGCTCGTCCAAAAAAGGAGCCACATTCTGTAAAGCTAGGAACTACAATAAACAATACTCCAGACAACACAACATTAGAATAGTAAACTACCCCCGAAAAGAGATAAGGAAAGTCTAATAGAGGAATTTGTTATAATTGTGATTGATTGATTGGATGTCTGCTGTACGTCCAGCGAGCAGTATTTCAGCTATATCAGGACGGGAACAAGTTAACAAACAATAAATCAACGGAAAATGGGGGTGCGATGGGTCAAAGGGAATACAATTTTGACTGCCACTGGAAAAATATGGAGTTTTGGGTAGGGGCGGAAAATTTAGCCTTTTGTAGCGGCTACAATGAGCGTACTCTTTTCCGAAATCTACAAAAGGGGTCTTTATTGTGCAAGGAGCGTGGCACTCTCCAAACACGTTACCCACTACGGTCCGCGGTCAGGCTTTCCGTATTATGACCTGACAACCCCCCAACGAGAGGGTCTCCTCTATCTGCCACCCGGGGACGCGCTGGGCTGCTCTGTGGGTCGAGCACTGGGAACTCTCCCAGTATGGTCCCAGTTATAATTTTGAATTAAGAACTTAAAGTTTACATGGGATGCAGGACACCTTCCCCCATTTTTGAGATCATTCCATAATAGATATCTCCTTTATGGTAAATTAATTATATACATAATTTCTTCATTTTTACATCTTAATTTTTAAAAAATATATTATAGATTATTACTTGAATTTATTACTGGTTGAAATAAAAAAAATGACTAAAAAATACAATCTTTTAGCACTTTTTGACCAATTATTTCCCAAAAGCTAAAATGTAACACAGATACCTCTGATTTTCTTTCCAACACTAAAATGTATATAAAGTCAATTGACTGACTTTATATCAAAAATTAAAAGATTTAATTGGACAGAATTTTATAATCTTTTAGTACTTTTTTTATTCTCTTCTCTGTATAATTTATTAGAAAATTTAAAATTTCAGTGCCCCCCCCCCTTGAAAATAAGCACCGAAACCCGTATTTTTAATTTTGAATTATGGTAATTTGTATAAAAAACGAACTATGTGGCGATTTTAGAGAAAATTCGTTCAGTGAAAAATTATGTTCAGTGAAAGTGTCTTGAACTCTCTCAAGCCATCTGACGTAATGGGAATACACCGCATTCATGGGAAATGAGAAGGGATCAGACCAGTTATCGTGAAAGTTAAAAATACTGAAGTAAAGATCGAAATAATGAAAAACAAGAAAGGACTTAAAAACGTTAAATTTCACTATTGGGCTGTTGAAAAAACTGGGGGAAAAAGAAGCACTAGACAATACCTGGTTTTATAACTGCAGTGTGTATGGAAAACTGAAGGACAGTTAGCAGAGAATGAACTTTGAATTACTTGATAACATTGATGAAAAAATTAAAAATAAATTGCCCATAACCTAAAAAATAATTTAATTTAAAGTCTAGGACGTATAATACATGACACTAAATATAAATTACTAACGTTTTTTCGGCAGTTTAATAAAATACTAAAAACAAATCTCTTCCTTCGTCAACATTTTCTCCTCTCTATCCTATTACCCACCACTGAATCAGTGTCGGATTATGCTAAATATGTCAGTTCGAAACAAAAGCTGTTATAAATCATGTTACCTCTTAAAACCTTAGTCAGGTGGTGTTTGTGGGAGGATTGTAAAATCCTAACTATTTAAAAACAAATAAAAGATAAAAAAAGGGACGACACTACAACTGAAAGTAATTAACAAATACAGAACACTAAGGAAATTAACTTTCAAAAAAGACTTTAAACTAATCAACGTATAAGACGATAAACAATGTTTTACAAGTACATATGGTGGCATATATCTGGTTATCTTTAAGTTTGTGTTTATTTCCTGGGATAATTAATCCACGAAAATACTTTGCCGTAGTAGGTTTATATGAGTCCGCTTTTAGATACAAATACTGTATTTGAAAATACAATTACTATAAGTCATGACTTGTTTAGGCTAAAATATAATAACCAAAATAACATAATGTTTCAAACAACTAAGAAAAAATTTAATACACTGTTAAGTCTTTGTTAGTTATCATTACAAAATTAAAAATCTATACTTAAAATGTTCCAGTTTTCAATAATAAGAAAGTTGGGATCTATTCGCATTAACTCATAAAACGCTTGAAATAGTTCCTTTGTGGACCCTCATTTTCCAAGAGTTATTTTCCCTTACTGCACTCTTCATTGGAAGGGAGTTAAATTTTCCAAAAGGTAACCATGTAGACAGAAATGAGCACTGGCAGAAAACATTGAAAATTCACCAGATGCAACAATAATATGCTGTTTTTCTCCATTTACTAAAACAAACTGTGGTTTATCCCCACATTTTCTTAAAGAGACTTAAGTTATTCTTCTGAAAAATTGTCAGTGAAGTGTAAAAAAACCACATTGTTCATTCATGTACATTGTCATTAGTGACCATCATTCATGAAAACATTAACAGTGAGTCAAAACTGATATGTTATTGTGTTGGTATTTTTGCTGATATTGACACATATACTGTTCGTCCATACCACCGATATACTCTTTGGTTGTATTGGAAAAGGCTGTCTAAATGTGCACATCCCAACCACTCGCGGAAAGAAAAGCAAAGAAGGAAACCGGCAGGGGTTCACAGTTGCAGTCAGCTTGCATCTATTACATGGATGTGTTGTACCAGTTGGATCAGGTAATTTAGTTGACCATAACCATAACCCAAAAAAACATAGATTCCTTCAATTAAAAATATGTGGGTTACTGAATTTATTGAATATTGTACCAACATTGCACGAAGGCAATGCAATAATTTGGTTATATTCCATAATGACCATATGTCACTATGTTTGACTATGTATAATGTATGTCAAATTAAAACTAAATGAAGATCTAGAAATTTTCTTTGCTTCCTAGACATGTCACACAATTGATTATATGCATTGATTAACCTATTTAATGATTTGTCTGCTATGAAGTCATTTCACCAGTGTTGACTGTTGTGCAGTTATGTCTCTTTTTGAAACTTATATTTTCTAAATAGTATGCTTTTTAAACAAACTTTCATCCAAATACATTAAAAAACAGTTAAAGAAACATATTTTATTTTTATTGCTAAAATATTTATGATAAAAATTGGGGTAAAACTACTTTATTTGCATTTCCTTTCTTTGAAATTTACCTTGCCATATTCAATACAAAATTTACCAATAGAGTTGACTAGTGAGCTATCATAGCTTTAATAATGTATTAGCCTTGCGGTCAGGCATGAAGATTTTTTAATGATATATTCTTTTAAAACAACTGCAACAAATTGAAATAAAAAAATAAATATGCTGCAGCTGTTCTTGAAAAATGCTTCAATAATTAAAGTCAATTAAATAGTTTTGGCATTTATGACAAATACAAAACAATTTGTTTAGACTAAGGATAAATCTTAGTTTACTACCAGAAATACAATAACAGTTAGAACTTGGAATACAAAAATTACTGCAAAAATCAAAGTGTAGCAGGTACATGCAGGTTAATTATTGATAATATCTGAAAACAGCTGCATGTGTTTAAACCTAAAAAACATTAACATATATATGACATGTAAAATTACCCCCCCCCCCCCCAAAAAAAAACCCAAAAGGTTTACTTGAAATACAAGGTAATTAGAAAATGAGTATTAGCCACAGATGGCTTGCCCATTCTTGAAATATTGACCCTAAAAGGGCAGTACCTAAGATATGGACCTTAATGAAGAAATTAATCAAAGTCGTTCATGTGTAAAATAGGTCACAGTTACCTATTTTCTAGCTGGTGTTGTGCTACTCAAGACGCACCTACAGCCACGAACATGTAGTATCCGAGATGTGGACCTTAACCAAGAACTCAACCAAAGTCATTCATGCATAAAATAATCCAAAATAACATAGATTCCTTAAATTGACATGATTTCTAGTGAGTGGTGAAGTATTACCCAAGACCCTACAGCAGTGGGGAAATATATCATAGACCCCCTCAATATAGTATTCAAGATATTGACCTTAACAAAGAACAAACCATGTTACGGACGTACGTATGGATGGACAAGGGTAAAACAGTATACCCCTCTTCTTGGAAGCAGGAGTATTATAACATGAAATATTTAAGTCAATTTCACTACATGTACAAAGAAACGCACAATACAACGAAACTACAATTAGAACTGACTGGAATTTAAAATGTGAGTGAACACAGATGGTCCAGAAGGGTATGCATTTCCTGCTAGTTACAATATTAACATACACCCTTCATGATAAAAGTTGAAAAGGGTACAATAAGTTTGAATAATCCATTTGTCCCTATGTATATATGTTAATCCCTCAGTTTAAAATGAGAAAATGTCAATAATAAGCATTATCTTGAAAGCAATCTTGAGCTCATTTAATATTTCAAATTAATAGAATGTTTTTTGACTGATTCTATGATTCAATATTTTTCTCAGGTTTAAAGATAGCACGTTACGACTACAGTGAGGCTCAGTCGGGAAGAAGTTTTTGTGACGCCAAAATAGGTCACATGAGATCAAAAATGAAAATTTATGTTGCATTAATGAGCGGTACCGGTGTTACAGGATGTCAATGTTGTGTAGCTGAGGTTATCACTGAAAATCGGGAAATGACCGTTTCAAAGGGGTCCAAAACATTTCAAATCTAGAATTTGATGAATAAAACATCCCGATTTGGCATTGAATTTCCTACAACATTGGAATAGGAAAAAGAATATCCAGGTCCTCCGTTTCAAAGCAAGATCAAGGTGAGACTGGACTGAATGTTGTATCTGATTTTATGAACCAAGGACTGTGTTTGGTGCAATAGGGGAACATAAAGATCCTGCTCAAATTTTTTGAAAGTCCAGAATCATTATCTGGATGCTGTGCAACGTGTTCCTCATTCCGTGACCTTGAATCTCAACAGAGTGTTGAAAGACACATTACAGGTACTACTTGTTCAACATACGACAAAATAAGGAAAAGGTGTGCAGATACCTGCAATGCTAACTTTCAAAACGCCGTAAACTATCCACATGTAAATGTATTGAACACATATGCTGAAAAAGTTTCCTCTGAGGAAAAGGGATGGGCACTACGAAAGGGAAAAAAAATATTAGATTTTTTCAGTACTGACCAGTTTCTTCAGCCTTCACAGATTGCATCTTACTTTGCTCGTCTGTCAATGAACAGTAATAAGTCACAACAAAACAGCTAATGATGAAAGCAATGAAGATCTGTGAACATTGTAAGGGAGATTGAGGCAAGAGAAATTCGATAAGTGATTCTGAATGAAGATTAAACATTTGTCTGTCACAAAGTTACTCTGCTTAACTCCACATGAAACTAAAATAAAACTAATAGTATGTACACATGTAGCAAGTACACCATATAAAGTTCTGCATATTACCAGGAAGTTTTAATCCTCAAACTTTTGTGGGAAGTATGGCACTTTGAACCTAGAATTTTCCATAAAAGCCTCATTAATCATAGCTTCTGTTCAATTCCTCTTTAACTACTCAACCAAATTTATGAAACTTTAGTTTTGCATATGACAAGAAAATTTTGACCTCAAAATTTGTTAGAAATTTTATTACAGAACTAAAATCGCAATCACAAGTCATTGTTGCTTACAGATTATGTGATTTGTTTATAAAATGCTTTATGAGCCACTACTGTAGGTAAACATGTTTATTTTAGGGTCAGGTCTCATTAACCCTTCTTGGTCAATTGGTTCCTGCCTAATATTCAACAATGTACTATGTAGTGGCACTAAAAATGAACAATGTAATGTTATTCTTTGTGATTGTCAAAGTTTTATTTGATAATGGAAACTTATAATCAAATGAAACCAAAAAAAAACTTTTATAAAGACCCCTGATTCATTTTTGACAAGTGTATGAATTTTGTTTACTTGGCTGTGTGAAAAGGCTCCATATGGAAGACCAGAAATCATGCATAAAAGTATATATTGAGCATTTTAGATTCAAATGATTAAAAATGAAGATTTTGAGCATTTTAGGCACAAACGTTTGAAAATGAACAGATTTAAGGCTCAAATGATTGAAACTGAACATGAAAAATTGTTGTTTATTTCATATTTTGGTCTGTGTTTTTATTCTTTCATAGAGTTCAATTGTCTGCCTCTAGACCATTAAAATGTATTCACTGTAATGTTGATGTACCTAATAAAACAATTTTGTAATGTTGGAAAAAAAGAGTAAAATCCAACACAGTAAACATGGAAATCTCTAAGTGACATCCACTTTGGAATAAATTAAAGAAAACCCTCTTTTAATTTTTTCGGTCAACTGCATGATGTTATTCTAGGTCTATTCTATTCTGCCTTATACTATAGTAATTTAGTGCATTAAAAATGAAAAATGCTATGTTAATGTTTGTGCCCGGAAATTAGGGCCCTAAATGACAGTATTTTGAGCATTTTGTAAACAGCCCAACTTAGCGAAAAGAAGTAATCTTTGATTGGCCATGTTTTATACCAGAATTAGAAAGAAGATTTTATAAGCTTTGCAATAATATATAACATGTGTGCTATCTTACCTGTGTTGGTTTAAGCAAAAATTTGAACAATGCAAATTTTAAGCTGAAAATGAATGTAAACGTTAAAAGGGGCTTTAAGACCTGTTTTTATAAGAAATATCTCACTTGTTTAATTCTAAAATAGCATTTTGTTGATAATATGATCTATGTATTTGTTAAATAACAAATGTGTTATGATATAATTTGATAATTGAAGCTATTTGGTATTATTTGTTATGTTATTTTTTACATTTGTGTTTATTTTATGCATTTTTTTTTGCTGTTGAATGTCACAGTCATGACACATGCTTCAATGAACCATTAATTTGAATTTTTAAGTGATAAAGTCGCAAACAGAATTAGATAAAATTTAAAAAAACAAATAAACAAGTAGAAATAATGACATTTACCTCGTGAAAAAGAAAAGTGTTCGCATATTGAAGTTTTAATTTGAGGCAATTTCTCTATTTTTTACAAGGTGCTATCGCAAAGAAAAGTGTAGTAGGATCCCCAAAACTGAATTAAATTTAGAGATAAGAATGTTTTGTAGTTATTTTGCAATAAATAGTTTTTTTTAATTAATATTGGGAATCTGGATATATTTTAGCTTTAAAAGTAGGTATTTCATTATTTTGAAATATCTGATTTTGACCTAATTTTGACCTTGATGCACTGATACTGTATTATATCTGTAAAACATTATACAATTATCACCCTAGTTGGTGTATGACCCGGTGATTTCTTTCCCCGAGAAAGTAAGGTCACCCGAGGGCTTGCCTCGAGGGTGGCCTTACTTTTCGAGGGGAAAGAAATGCCGGGTCACATATCATCTAAGATGATAACTGTTATATTATATAGAATATTTAAATGAAAACAATTCAATATTTGCAACATACTTTGGTCATTTTAACCTTTTTCCACAGGAAAAAACCCAGCCTATACAATGTAGACAGAAACATGTTAACATGTACTACGGTTTTGTTTGAATGTTTTATTACGTACATGTACATTTATCCAAACATCGCAAAATCTCACGCGAACGTGACCTTATCATGCGACCCAACGGATACCGGTTGACCCAGCGAAATATCGCATGTCACGTGACGGCGTCTTAGCGAATCAAAATACAGATTTCTATATAAGTATATAATATATGTCGTTATAAACTGAAAGTATGATGATCATTCCATTTTAGATATATATAATACCTTTTTAGACTGTTACTAATAAGTGCATGAAAAATTACAAAAAAAGTTGACAATTTTGACTGATTTTTGTTATTTTATGGACCCGAAATCGCAAGTGTTGTTACCATGGCAACCGATGAAGAATTTAGTGAAGTTGTGCAAGCTAGTTTCCTTTTCTAGACATGAATCTCACTTATATATATCATTTTCATCCATATTGAAGGGGGTCATAAATCACCTTTTGCCTGGAATTTACAGAGAGCTGTACTTAAATAATATAATAGATTGCTTATTGTTAAATTACAGGTAGTAGTATTCACAGGTGCCGCCATTTTGGTACCTAATATGCACTTTATATGATCTGGCACCTATTTTTAAGAAAAAATTAATGGGTCTTACAATGAATTTTGGTGGGTATCCCACCGCCAGGTAAGACAATGTGTTGGAATTTCCAAGTACAAGCTAGAATTTGCTTGTCAATTATACATATTTTTATTTTCCCGTCAGTTGATAATACGTCGGCGACGTCAGCCTACTTATCCGAACGTCAATGGCGGCCGAAAAATGTATAAACCGTGCTCGGTCATTGTTGTTCAATGCTCATTTCGACGTTGTTTTCAAATATGTCGTGTCCCTAAACAGCAACGGTTTTGAAGAGGAAGTTTCGAATTTTTTCACTATTGGTATAAAATTCCCGATTTATATGAAGAATCAGTTAAAATTTCAGTTTGTTGTCGAAATTTATAATTTTTAAAACTTAAATTTAAATTTTATATGACTTCCAATATATCATTAAAATCCTCAGAATCTGAGCTTTCCTGTCATGTAAAAATAGAACATGACCGATATACGCAACATTCCCGGAAAACCTTTTATGGGGCTTACACGCAGCAGCAAAAGCGCACTTCCATAACTGTGGACGCTGCAATATGGACGACGTCAATATTTTTAATTACGTTTTGGAGAAATCAGGATGGAAGCACGATGTTGCCAAGCAAATTATTGCAGCAGAGTGTGAAAATGGTAATGTATCAATGAAATTTCAAGTAAATGTTTCCAAGTTTTCATTTTCAAAACATAGTTTTGTTGTTTTATCTAAATTCATGAACACAATTATGAGGTGCACTTTATTTTTTCTGGAAACAATTATTTCTACAATCAAATTAAAATTGAATCGTTCATTTCCTCCTCCTTTTTCAAATTTTGTTTTTGTCGTTTCACAATGACAATAACAAAAAGTGGAGGAGCAAGTGAAAGATTTAATGTTTATTATATTTTAAATATTTTTCAGCAAAAAATTGAAATCTTAATTTTTTTCAGTGATGTCAGCTGGTGCCTTGAACACTGCACAGTTTTTGTTGATATATGAGGAGCCATGCAAATTTCCACCTGCAACTGAGAAATTGTTAGTTAGATTGCGACAATGCCGTCCCGATTTCATGGAGCCAACACACTGTCAAGCATTATACGAAAAGCAAAGACTCGTCTTAGTAACAGAAAACAACTTGAACAACCAATTTTCCAAACTTTTAATACATGTAATTCAGCACCCAACATAGGACCATTTTGCTCAAAACTTAATATCAGTATTTTGAACTTATCTTCTCACACATCCTCCCTATTGACCGGTCATCCACTATACATTGGAGCATTCCATGAAAATGTCATGGCAAAGAATAAACTGAAAAAAACTTGGCTGGAACTAGCAGATGTCATTAACCGTATAAAACCAGTTTCCAACAACTTTCAGAAGATTTGACAAATGACAATGAGAGCTATGAATATGAAAATAAGGTACTACTTTAAAATTTAAAGGAACAATAAAGAGCCTAATAAAAATCACAGTTAGAAAATTAAGAGGACATGCAGATAAAGGTCAGAAAACTAAGATAAAAAAAACAGTATACTTAATCAAAGACTTTTATACAAACAAAAAGAAATTACATCATTAAAGAAAGAAAATTATGTGAAGAGGCTTAAAAGAAAACATAAAAAATGAAATCATTATCTGAAGCTAGAAAAAAAAATAAGTGGAAAAATGAAAACCAAATATAGGACAGTTAAAAAAATCAAGAAGAACTATAAAGTGCTACTAACATTAGCTAAATCTAACATTGAGAACATTAAAATGGTAAATAAAAAAATAATGAATAGGTTTTATTCCAAAGTAAATTATTGGAAGCAGGAAGCTCTAAGAAAAAAAAAATCCTTGAATCAACTAGAGTCAGAAAAAGAAGATTTAAAACAAGAACTTATAGGTAGACAGAAGGAAGAAATAGAAATACAAAAAAAATAATAATGAATTCAGAACTAAAGATTTACAAATTTTAGACATTTCAAATAATAAAATTGGAGATGTTATTAAGTCAGTTGGAACCAATATTTTTACACAGTAGTTGGAAATTCCAAACCAAACAACAATTCAAACTATTGCAGATAAAGCTCTTGTCTTGTCAAAGTATCATGTTGCGGAGCGATTAAAGGAATCGAACAATTTTGGTCTCTTTTCCGATGGGACAAGTAGAGAAGGAAGAAAAATTATGGATATTGGTGTTCATTTAGAAGATGCTCCCATGAGCCTTGGATATAAAGTTATTGCTACCGAAGATGCTAAGACGGTTAATTTAGGTTGGTAAAGGGGGGGGAGTTCTAATTACATTTTTGTTTTCTATGTGAACATTTATAAGTTAATAAATTAATCAGACAGTTATATAAACCAATGTTGTGACAGATTTTTACATTTTTTTCCTGAACACTACTTAAGTTTGCAATTTAATATGAATAGTACTTAGGATTTTTATGGCCCTGACTTGTAGGAACAAATAGAGTACATTAACACAATTTTAACATGGCGTCATTAACTGTTTAATACAGAATTTTGTCTTTTCTGAAAGTACTGAACACATATCAATTACACTTGGCTAAAGTCATGTATGGGTGTCTTCTTCTTCGTCATGCAAAAAACATGGCTGTCATAGCTAAAAAAAAACAAGTTTTTGATGAAGATTTGACTCGAGCAGATTGCCTCCTTTATTGCTTTAAGTTATGTTGTAATTTTTATTTTTTTTTATTTCAGAATTATTAAAGAGCTCAATTCAGGAATTTGGAGAAATAACAGAAGAGGAAGATCTTCATAATGATTTAAATTTCAACACAAATGGATTATTAAAAAACCTTACCACAGTATTGTCTGATAGATGTAGTGTTATGAAATGAGCTAACAAAATTCTGAATGAATGGAGAAAAAAGGAATAAATGTGTGATGAAAATCAAAATGCAGTTGATGATATCGAATTTCTGTATTGTTCTGCTATTGTACTTCTAGGTTTGTTACACAAAAATTGAAAAAAAAATGAAATCCCGCCATGATGTGCTTAGTAGAGATAAATTGCCACAGTGTAGTCGATTTAAAAGTATAAAATCACTTGCTTTAAGATTGATAAGAATGGCATCTGAGTGCTAAGGCCCACGTGGTGATGAGAAAATTGGTGCAATGGTTGTCATATATGGATGCTTAAAAAAGGAAATCACAAATAATTGGTTATAGATCAAATCGTTTCAATAATTTGTTTCAAGGCGCTTTGTCACTGCAATGATATATTGATTTTTTATCCACATATTTTGAAAACCCAAATTCAAAGTTATAATCAGTTTAGAAGACGCAAAATGTGATGCGATTTTTAGTCAGGTTCTTGCTTTAGCTGTTGTGTATAACAGAATTACTTTACCTTACTGGAATCTTATTAACAGTTCTGAACATTATCTCGATTTACACTAATTTATCAAACCATTACATGAAAAATTAAGTGTGGGAAGTAGATTAAACTGAATTATTACAAAATGATATGTCACCTTTATTTGAAAAGTTTCCACGTATTAATAATGATCTTTTACTGA
The DNA here is from genome assembly GCA_944474755.1 of Limnoperna fortunei. Taxonomy (NCBI): domain Eukaryota; kingdom Metazoa; phylum Mollusca; class Bivalvia; order Mytilida; family Modiolidae; genus Limnoperna; species Limnoperna fortunei. The sequence continues at coordinate 44,952,743 of OX104118.1, read as the reverse complement.
AAAAAACATCATTCATGTGTGAATCTTTGAAAAAGGTTGTGGAAAAACAATTAAATGATTTTATATTGGATGGTAAATATAACAATGAACCAAGTTGTGAAGCAAAACAAAAAACAATTCATTGTAAATTAAGTAACATTTCTGCTGAAAACTTGTTTGGGGATTTGGATTTCATTATGAAACGTAAGCCTACAGCCACACTTAGACATCATTCTGCTGTCATTATGATGAAAGGAAATCAACCCTTAAAATGAATTAATAATTAGTCAAAAGAAGCAAAGAAACATATTTTTAGCATGGCAAGAAAAAATGCAACAAAAATAAAGCAGAATGAAAAACTTTATGAAAATAGGGTACGCAAAGAAAGATGGGCGACAATAAATATGTTAAGTTAAAAAAAGAAAAAGAAAAGAAACATCAAAATGAGATAAAAAGAATAGAGAACCGTGTTAGAAAAATAGGTGGAAATATTAAAACTTCCAAAGATCTTGAGAGCTTATTAGAAAAAACAAAAACAATGAGTAAAGATAAGAGACCAATTTTTTTTGAAGCACTTTCTTTGGAAAAAATGAGGAAAATAAAAAACTTCGAATTAGTCAAACTTTGAAACAATTAAAGCAAAACCTTTATGACATTCTTGATTTAAATCATGTTCCAGATTTTTGTTGTGGCATGGTTGTTGCTGTTGCATATGAAGATACTTGGTATCCAGTTGAAATCTTGAATATTATTGACTCACAATCATTGTAAAATTTGTACATCCCAAAAGAAAGTTGGTTTATCATTTGTATGGCCAAATAAGGATGATATTTATAGAAATTTTGTAATTTAAAGAAATTTGACAGTAGAGCCAACACCTGGATTAAGGTTTTGGATAATCCATGAATATGATGTTGACATATTTTTGTGTATTTATTGAATTAGTTCTATTTATTGTTGTTAATTGAAATATTAAAATGTATAAATGGCACATTACTGACAACCCTTATTGTAATATGTGCCTCCAAGTTGACAATTATCAACATTTTTTCCTTAGTTGTACACATTTAAATGTATTTATAGAAAAATGTAAAGAAATGCTCAAACAACTTGGTGTAGGTGAACATTTGCTAACATTACAAAACATTGTTTTCGGTTACAAAATTGAGGAAAATGAATATATTTAACATTACAAAACAATGTTGTCGGATACAAAATTGAGGAAAATGAATATTTTTTTATAAATTATCTCCTTACATTGTTTATTTTTGTAATACACAAAACTTACTATCTATCAATTTAAAGGTCAAAGAGTTTGGATATTTTCAAAGTTTTTAAATATGAGTTTATGAAAAGACAAGTTATATCATTGTATAAAAAAGATCAGTTTTGTAAGAAAGTACAACATATTTTGGAAATCTTTTTTGATGCAAGCACTTTAAACCAGGTTGTATCTTGACATGTACATGTGATGTGTAGTGTGTATTTGGTTTTGTTAAATCCTTGTATTACATTTAAGCGAACGTCATAAATTGTTCTGTTGTAAAGTATCGATTCGGATAATGATGAAGAAATCTAAACAATTAATAAATACTTACCTTTTAGCTGTTGGAAAACATGTGTGATCAATACACACATAACGGTTTTTTTCGTCACGGTCGATGAACAATAAACACAGTATAGCATCCAAAATTTAAATCGGAATGAACTTGATCATTATCCGGAGACAAAATTTAATTGTAAAACTGTAGACCACGTTTTGTGTAAAATTATTATTTTATTAAAACAAATACACTTAACAATTTTCCCTAGTTGTTTAGCAACTGTACGCAGGGATACACGGAGGAAGCTGTAAACCGTGTAAATTGTTATACAGCAAGTAATGTGCAATAAAATTTTTAAGTGTTAAAAAAAATTGTTAAATATTTGAGTTGATTTAATCACGATGTCTTATATGTGGCCTTTATGCTCATGAAGCACAGGATTAATAAGTAATTACATATGCGCATATGAACAGTATTTTTTGTTATAAGAACATAAACATCAAATATGTATTTTGGAAAATTGATATAAATTGTTAAATATTTGATGTGATCTAATAACAATGCCTATCTGGACTTAAAAGCTTTCGAAGCATTAAGATTAATATGAAATTATATGTGCACATATTAAATAGTTATAATAGAACAAAATAAGTTATCATAACAACTGAAATACCAAAGATCTATTTGAAAAAAAAAATCTTTGTGGTTCCAGTGAAGGATCATCAAAGAATAGTGATACATGCAAATTTTCAGAACATAATTGCCACAGACATAAAAATGATTATATATGCGAATATTAATTAGTTTGATTTTGTCATTGTTCATTGTAGGATATTGTAGAAACTGGCTTTTTAGGCAATTTGAAGTAGCCATAGATCTTGTGCATATCTTATTATTATATTATATTATTATATTATTAGCAGTATCTTCTAACTTTAATGCATGCTACAGGTACAACACCTTTTTTACCTTTCTGTTTCACATATTCTCTGATTTCGAGTCCTTATTTTAGGTAGAGATGTACCTTTTTTATCTATTAAACAAAATGGCCGCCATTTAGTCAGATTAGAAATAAGTAATTCACGACTTCGTCGGGTAATAACTTCCTTGATTTTGGAATATTTTGACAAAAGAAACACCAAAATGTTCAGGAGAAAATACACTTTCTACTGGTGATCTTAAATACAAACAAATATTTTTAACTTAAATTCATTTGGTACTGCTACAGGTAGTTGGCACGAAATACGTCCAACATTTGATTATAACTATACTAAAAGTTACACCCGTTGCGCTCATCGTTTTGCTTGCATTTTTTTTTATTATTCCATATTGGACCTTTGTAGTGTTTGATAACACGTCCATATTTTATCTTATGCCTTTGTTGTTGACAAGCTCCAAATTGTAGTTGACATTTGCTACGGGAATTTTACAAAGGAAGTCAGCCATTTGAGTTTCTACAGTGACCTCGCGTTGTTTTCAAAAAGATCGTCTGCTTTCGTAACAATCAGTGGTATTCGGACAAACCGCGAGGATTTTCCCGCCTTAACTGCAGACGATTTTACACGAAGGATTTCAAACAGACGACAATGGACTCTTCCAAACTTACACTTCGGTTGTAATTTAGGTCAAACTTTATTATAGAAAATTGCTCTATCACAATGAAAACGCATTTCAAAACGCTTAATAACTGGAAAATAAAGTCACTGTGATAGCTTCAATTTACACATTTTTTTATCTACAGAAGGAGCATAAGCTGGACCATAAGCGGTTAGTAGTTTTTATTTGTCGCGCAAAAACAATAACCAAAAAAAATGTCAACATTTATTATAATAAGAATTTCTACCAGAAACCTGATACAAGACAAAAGAATACATTTGTACAACTATTCAAGCATATACAACATTAACAAAACATATAACATGATCACGTGAAAAAACAGTCATGACACAATAACAAATATTTAAAGTGAACTGATTGTATCGAGTCGAGTAAGTCAGTATTAAAAACCTTTGTACTTGTGTGCAAGAAATATTGATTTTATCCATTTTAAAAGGTTGACACGACTTTTTCAAACACAGTACAAATGAAAACTGTGTGAGCGACCTTATTTGCTTCAGTAGTTAGATAATAAATTTAAATAAGACCATATTTAAATCTCAGACTTGCAAGGTACTGCTCTTTCACTTACATCAGTTTTTTTGTGGATGGTGGGGGGTACTGGCATTAAAATGTTCAATTGGTGTTACAATGACTCTGGTTCTGATTTCAAAATTATTGTGATTTACTTATTATTTCATATTTCATTATATGCATAATGTATAGGTATCTACCTAATAATGATTAGTAATGATTTTTTATGGTCTTCCATAGCGTAACAAATTTCCACACATCGTTATTAGTTAAATGAAATATGTAACTATAAATGGAAACCAATTCTGATATTTAATTTTCTTACTTCGTTGCGCTTAATGTTATTTTCTGTGTTTTTGAACCAGGACAATAACATTATTATAATTCTAACCGGAAATGCGTATTATGTTAGCTTTTCTTTCTTTCTTCTGTACTTCCCTCCGTTTCTCGGAGAACAACTAACAAGTAGTGTTGCTTTGTATGGGGACTGTAGGTTTCAATAAACACGGTTCAAAGCTCCAGTCATATCCGGAATATTATTCCACCACCACTTAATCGATAGGATACACACTCTATAGTTGATTCAATATATATATATATATGATAAACCACCTTAGTATGTCTATATTAGAGACACTGGAATTCCTCCACCAAAACATCTAATATACAAGTTTATATCTACATACTGCATGTCGACATTTACGGATGCCATAAGTTCATCAGACACTTATAACTACTGGGCATATAATGTTATTAAGTTCTTGCTCGATCATAGATCATAATTTTAGCACTAATACGTTTCATTTGTCACTTTTGCGTGTATATACTCGAGTAAGTTAAATAGAAGTTTGACTAGAGGCAAAAGCTCTGTAGAGCTTATGTTATTTGTTGGTAATGTCATGCCGAATTCAAATAAAGTTTTATTATCTTATCTTATCTTATCGGCAATCATTTTACTTTAGGCCTTATTTTAGGGACTAGTTTTCATGAAAAATTATAATATATATATATAAAGAAAAAACATTTAAAATTAATTAATTTAATTTAACCTATTTGCTAAGGGATTCTGGCAGGAGCCCCAACAGCACCCCAATACAAAAAGGCCGGACTGCAATCCCTAATTGTCTACTTCTCTCATGATGGAGTGCATAGCACAGACCATTGGATAAAGACTCGACCTCTGAGATTAGGTCATCTTTCTGAAATACTAATGGAAGGAATGGTTTGTGATATCCAAAATCAGCTGGGTAAATATAATTTCATTAGCACTAATTTTGTCATGCAGTTCACTATCTACCTTTGACAAGGAAGATGAGATCTTCTCAATAAATGGTTTTCTGACTTTCTAGCACGGGACATCTGAGTATGAAGTGAGCTGTGTCTTCTATTCCATTTCCACACATTATGCTATAAGGAGCTATCTTTTTCTTCAAAAAGTTTGATTGCGCCATCATTAACATATAGGCCCCAGATAGGAGATTCACTTTTATATTTGCTTTAATAATTGGAATTCTGTTCATTCCTGCGTTATCCGATACATTGTGCACTTTCCCAATTTTTATAGTTTTACTATCTAGAAATTTTAAAGTACCTTTGTTTACTGCCATAAGTTCAATTTGTTGTTTCCAATATTCTTGCACTTTCTTTTTAACAACTAACTTCCACTCAGACTTTGTAGGAATATTTAAATAAAGCTCAAAAATTGATGGAAGATCATAAAGTCCAAAATGTTTTCTTTTAAATACATACACCAGCTATGAGAGGTTGAATCCTTCAATAAAATCTGTCGTATACAGAATTTCTTTTCCATCCCTCCATGACTTATAATTGACCACAGCTTTAATAGTATCTGAGAATGTATAAACGAGTCCAATGGTAATTCGCCAGAAAGTATATAGACCAATGCTTCAGCAGTACGGTTGTGCAAATTTATGATCCACTTTAGGAATGTTTTATGATAAGATGAGATTTGAAGGTAATCTTTATTTGACAGTAATATACAGTCTAAACCAAACAACATTCTGGGTCGAACAAATAAATTCCACATATGAATAATAACTCTTGGATTAAGTCCATTATATTATAGCCATGTATTCTAGTTCCAATCATAGCATACACAGTTCTTCTTGCAAGTTGTAGTCGCTTTACTATCAGGTCATGACTACGTACATTTCTATCAATTCCGATATGTGTATAAGTATCAGTTTGTTCAAGATGGCAGCCATGAAGAAAAAACTTTTCCTCTAGAGAATGTTTTTTTCCAATTAAAAATCATGATTTTTCTTTTTGTTTCATTAATGATATACCGTTCGTTGTTTGCATAATGTTCTTGCACGATAAGCATTGTTTTAAGTTCCAATTGACTACGACCAAGAAGTACAATGTCATTAGGACAAGTAGGACTATTTACTTGAACTGTACCAATTTTTATACTATTTTGTCTATATAAATCTAATAACGGGTTTATGAAAACTTTATATAAATCCGGAGATAAAATTCCACCCTGACGGACAGCAAATGGTTGAGAAATAACTCCTTCCCATTTTACTTTAGTTCAATTTATTATAGGACTAGTTTATAACTGACCATATGTCATCTTTAATTCCTGTATAGAATAGTTTACGGAGCATTGATTCATGCCATACCACATCAAAGGCTTTCGAGGAATCAATAAAAGCTGCATAATATAAAGTATTGTTATTGTCAAGTGATTCTGATATAGCTTCGGCTAAGAGAAGGCCTGCATTTGTTGGGACAACAGATTTATTGAAGCCACTTGGGAGAGGATTCTGGGCATCCTTCAATAGTGGATTAATTTTATTCAGTATTAATTTTTCAAAGAGTTTATCAATGACACTGGATAGTCATTCTTCTGTGTGAATTTGGATCATTAAGAGGTTTATCCTGTTTCTTATAAATTAGGGTAATAACTCCGGTTTTAAAAGATTGAGGTACTACTCCTTTATTGACAATCTTATCAAAAATGGATTTTAAAACTATAACGAGTGAAAGTCCATCATATCTTAGTTGTTCAGCAGTTTGGAATGGTTCATCTTGGGATTTACCAGCCCTCATTTCAGACAGTAACTTTTGTAATAAATTAAAACTAACAAATTCAGTATCTGTTTTGGGTAGCAGGTCGTTCCGTCCCCAGGTCGATCCGGCCCTCGGCCCAGACGATCCTTCCCCTAGTCGATTCGTCCACTATATCTTGCTCGATCCGTCCCCAGTAAATAATTATAAGTATATTACTATATTTAATTTTATTTTAACTGTTTTTAAGTGGAAATGGAAAAAGTGTTGATTAAAATTAGCTTAATAACTAAATAAACAAAATATGGTATGGTTTTAATTATATTTGATTTTGTTGTAATTGATTTTAATTAGAAATTGTTAAAGTGTTAATTAAAATAAGTTTAATAAAAACCAAAATATAGTGTTTTTAATTAATTAAATGATGATAACCGTTTTGATCAGTGCACATATGGGTAATTACCCTTTGATTTTTTTTTAAATTGTTTGCTTAACAGAGCCAGAACTAGACCCAGTGTTGGAGCCACTGACGTAAATTACCCACCCTTCAGCTATATTTTTATTTCATTTAGTTAGTTTTTGAGGTTTTCTATTTCTCTGCGAATTTATTAGTTTATAAAAGAGCTTATCGTTTGCTAAGTGTGTATCCATTACATCAGAATAAAATTGCTTTCTTCGTTTTGCCTCTTCTTGCCGTTGAGCTCGACGTAGGTTTCTTTTACCTACATGTATGATACAGTCAGTCCACAATGGATTATCCTTACTTTTAGTAGTGCCGCTTCTTTTAAACTCCCAGTGGGTATTTTTACTTTTCTTACACAAAGAGTAGATATACAGTGTCCATGGTCTGTATTTTTTGGTTTATTAATATGCTTCTTTTAAAATTTATCTACAGAGTTATTTAGAATATCTAGAAACACATTAATTTGCCTGTCCCAATCAGAAATATTGAGTAGAGCCACATGCTTGATTTCTCTAGTAACAAATTCCTCATATTGTTGTATATCATTTTAATTCTAGCTTATTCTATTTGTAGACTGGGTTACTTCAACTGTATTCTCCATGTTTCGTAGAGAAGTCAATGACAACTTTGCATGATACCTGGTCATGTGTTGAAGTGTTGAGACAAAAGTTTCTTGGGAGTTTTGCTGAAAGTTTGTTGTACTGGTGACAGACTGGAATGTGTAATAGTAAATTCTTTTACAGATCAATTCAAGAGTCAGCCTTATAAGACTCCATATTGCCTGACGAAGATGTTACATACACACTGGTATATTATGTATTTTAGGGATTTACAGATTTGCCAAGACTTCAATATTCGGTGTCAAGACTTCTTGATCGGTGATAAACGTATAAAAACAGAGCGTCACATCATATTTGCCAGTCCTAGGTTCTACATTATGCTAAAAGATGGTTCTGCGATGGAATATTCAAGATTTTACCCCCACAGTTTCAACAGTTATGGTCTATCCGTGCTGTAATACGCAGTGGGGAGTGCACCAGATACCACTAGTGTTTGTTCTGTTGTCCCGCAGGAAGACTTGTAACTATGTTGCTGTAAGTTAAAAATAAATAAATAAATAAATAAATGGGTATATATTTATTTCAACAAAATAATAAATCAATTAATCAAATACATTTGTAGTTTTTTACTTATTAATTTATTTATTTATTTTGCAGATTGTCCAGCATCTCAAACACATCCTGACTGCACCACCATCTGTAGAAGCCTTTGTTGTTGGCTTCAAGTAAGGAAACATCCTTCAATAATTTAAAAATTACAATATTATAATGAATATCTTCAACTGAAGAAAATGTGTAAATATATATTTTTCACGAACTCAGTATTTTTACTTACATTATATATAATAACACATTTTTTTCTTTTGTAGGAGTCTGGAAAGCCATCCGCTAGGAGTTCTCCAACACCACCACAAATGGTGTGCGTTCCATATCAGCCAAGCTGACAGGACTGGGACTGAAGACCAGTTACGGCAAGCGAGGACCTGAGTATAAATACATCAGGTCACTCATGGCTCTACCAGCCATAATCATCCAGCCAGCATTTGACCAGCTGTCAGTGAGAGCTACATCAACAGATTTGAAACAGCTGGTGGACAACCAGTGGAAAAGTAATTCTGCATGGTTACCTCGATGTCCTTTATTTATGGTTAATGCGCATGCTGAACAGACCGCCATTTAAGAATTGAAAACGATGATAGACCGGAAACGAGACTACATGTATATTGGCCAAACTGGATCTATTTTGCTTGTTTTTACCAATGAAGGTAATAACAAAAACGCGAACACAGAAAGGGCGAATTTTTTTGGACCAATGAGACAATTTAAAGTTTACATATGTTCTTTTCCACTATATTATTGTTAAATATCTTAGGTTCGTGGATTTTTTATATTCGTAGACGGCTAAAATGTATTGATAATGATTTGTCTTCTATTTAAGAGTATTTCTAATAGTACAACGATAAAACCATTTTTAGGAAACTATTAATAATTGTTCAAGGTAAAAAAAACTTTTTCTTTCCTTTCTTTATATATATTTTCCAATATTCTCTACTATTTAACAAGGTGCTTGCGACAACGAACAAGTAGTCAAAGATAACCTTAGCAGCTTCTTACATGGCTAAACTGCAAATTATTATTTTGTATGTAGTTTATCTAAAAGTATAAATTATAAAACGGTTCACGGTTTAATAAATGATTTTGAACTCCGAGGACACTTTTCTGTCAACTGACGATTGTGATCCGATGGTCATAATGGATGCCGGAAAGGGCATTGCTTTACTTTCAACCTTTAAAAAGACCATTACACGTTCTAGTATGTCACCAGTACAACGAACTTTCAGCAAAACTCCTAAGAAACTTTTGTTTTCAATGCCGCCTGATATAGTAAGTATTTCTCTGCTTTTTTCTACAATTAATTTTTGATCATTACATTATAGAATTATTTTTTTATGCAAGGAAGTATCAAATAAAATTTTAATTTGCACAACCATTTTTTCCGACAAAGGCTAAAAAATTGCGGTTTAGTTGAATTTAACTTGGAATATTTAAGTACATTAATTTTTGTATTATTTATTAGTTTGAGTTGTCAGCTCTACAGTATCCATTAATCTTGTGCTGCAAACCACCTCCACATACGCGCAACAATAAAACAAATGGGGATTATACAAAAGATTTAATTTTAGTTTGCTTATAAGTTATGGTGTAAAATAGAACTGAAATTTTCTGCATTTTTGAAGATATACATACTTGAAGTTTTGATGATTTTACACTCGACCTCCACTGTATCGATACCAAATAATATTGAATGTACTACTTTAAGTAATCTATTCAACGAATACTGCTTATATTCTTTTGCAAATCGTGTCATATACATGTATCATGTCAGTTATATTTATGATGTTCCAGTTCAAACTAGAGGCTCCCATGAGCCTGTAATCGCTCACCTGGAACCCAAATGACTTCAACTATATTCCAAGTTTTGAAATTAACAGTTTCAGTCTAGTTGTTATAGCTTTTAAGTTACTGTGTAAAACTAAACATTTCTTCAAAAATTTTAGTTAAGTACAATAACTCGTCAATTTCTGAAAATTAAATGGTTTTTAGGTCTTGTCTTTTAGGGTAATTTAGTTTACAGTTTTACTCTAGGTGTTAAGAGTCATCTTGCAATTTTTCACTTAGCAATCATTTGTAGGCTTCTTTTGCTGGTCACTTGTTCAATTTACAGTTTCAATCTAGCTGCTATAGTATTCAAAACAAAAATGCAAAATTTCATTAAAAAAATTGTCATTTAAGGGCAATAACTCCTATAAGGAGTCATCTGAAAATTTCAGACCATTTAAGTGAATTGTAATGCCCTTATTTTCCTATCATTTTTGCTATGTATAATATCACTCTATCTGTTATGGTTTTTAAGTTACAGGACAAAAACTGAAAATTTCATAAAAAATTGCAATTTAAGGACAATAACTCCTATAAGGAGTCATCTGACAATTTCAGACTTTATAGTGAATTGTAGGGCTTTTATTGCTGATCAATTGTGCTATCAAAAGTTTCACTCTAGCTGTTAAAGTTTTTAAGTTACAGGACAAAACCTGAAAATTTCCTAAAAAATTGCCATTTATGGGCAAAAACTAACATAAGAAGTTGTCTGACAATTTTAGACCAATCAAATGAATTGTATGGCCTTTTTTGCTCATCATTTGTGCAATTTACAGTTTGAATCTAGTTGCTATAGTTTTCAAGTTACAGGACACAAAAGGAAAATTTCATTAAAAAATGCCATTTAAGGGCAAAAAATCCTATAAGGAGTCATTTTACGATTTCAAACTAATACAGAGAATTGTAGGGCTTGTATTGCTGATCATTTTTTGCTATTTACAGTTTTACTCTAGATGTTATAGTTTTTAAGTTACGGGACAAATAGGGAAAATTTCATCAAAAATTGTCATTTAAGGACAATAACTCATATAAGGAGTCGTCTGACAATTTCAGACCAATCAAGTTAATTGTAGTGCTTTAAATGCTGATCATTTTTTGTTATTTACAGTTTCACTCTACCTCTTATAGTTTTCAAGTTATATTGTAAATACCTAAAATTTTGTCAAAAATCGTCAATCAAGGGCAATAACTCTTTCAAAAGCCAATTTCATACTTATTGCAACTTATTGTAGACCTTAATGTGCTGATCAATTTGAAGTAACGGTTTTCTCTATAGCTATTTTAATTTTTGAGTTAATGATCAAAAACCTGTGTTGACACCTATGTTCTATTCTTAGTAACAGTGGCCATCTTTGTTGATCAACACCCTGGATACAAACTTAAAAATAAGAACCCTACGAATGATTGTGGCTAAGTTTGAAAAAAATTGGCCTAGTGGTTTCAGAGGAGAAGATTTTTGAAAAAGTTAACGACAGACGACGAACGACAGAAGACGGACGCCAAGTGATGGCAAAACCTCACATGGTCCAGGTGAGCTAATAAAAAGTGTTAAATTGTTGTCAAATATTAAACTGTACATCCCGGTCAAAATAACGTTTGAGTATCCTACTTAAACGTGTGTTTTTAACAATACAATTACATATCATAAATACTTAGTTGTATTAGTTTCGAATTATATTGTCACTTATTTTTTCAGTATATATGTTTCACTTTAAAAGTCATTATTCAATAAGACTTTACACACTGGGGCGTAACTTTTCTTAGTATTTTATTATGTCGTAGTTATTGGTATAATATCAGACTTTTTCACACTTATTTCTTATATGGAATTAAAAGAATACCAAAATCTTTATAAAATAACTTTTAGTGTAAAAACAGTATTTCCAATAAGCCAGATACATATATATCGTAAAATGTAAAATGACGTCTTGTGTTGTAAGGGGGTATAGATAAGGTTAAATTTGTTTTTCGGCAGTCTTGATTCGACTACCGAGATAAATATTCTCAGAAACTAAAATTTCTTGGATGTCCACGATGTATCAATGTTATTATAACTACACTATTACCAAAAAGTTACTCACCTTACTTTTTACATTTACCCATTACTGTCGGATACAATTCCAGTTAAAAAATAATATCACAACAATACTCTAACGATTAATGCTAATTGCATATATAGCAACTTGAACACGATAGTTATTTCATGGTTTCTGCTACTTAAAATTTAAGTGTTTAGCTTTTGAATCTATATATCCACTGCCTACATTATGTAATGTTTAATATTATTCAAACTGGAATAAATTATTAGTACATCTTAGAAGCATCACTTATTCCTCGAGTATGTCCGAAAGGTCATTACTTCAACAAGCCAAAGTTATTATGGTAATACATGATAAATTTGGTTGCAAGAGTGATAACCCCTCGTATATCATACAAATCGGATTTAACTGAAGTTAGATCAGTAGCAAGATATTACGAGATCAGGTGCATAAACATCTTGTTAATGTTTGTTTGTTTGCATGGTTTTTAACGCCACTTTCAGCAATTTTTCAGCTATATGATGTAGTCTAGTTTTTAATTGGAGGAAGCCGGAGAAACCTCGGGCTTCGCTTGGAAGTCTGACAATCCTTGTCAATTAAAATTGAAGTCGACTTGAATCCGCATTCTCGAGCTCGACATTGACAGACCACGTGATCAATAGTAGACGAACTACATTAACCAATCGGTCACCGAGGCCCCACAACATAGTTTTAAAACATCTGATCAATAAATAGTGCATAGTGACTAATTGACGACGAGATCGCGGGTCGCATCACCACGGCAATATTTATGGTAATATGGATAATAAGCAAATATCGGGCGTTTCTCGATCTTTTTCAAACTAAACCCCAACATTTGATCGTTCTTTAGGTTGACAAGATTTTCTTGACCACTTTGAAAAGGTAGCCGCTATTAACATATGTGATCATTATACTGAAGCTATCGAACTGCAAGTAGAACCATCGCTAGGTTTGGGCCAACATATTAATTCATACTGCAGGAAGCCTGGTCAAACCTTGCCAGAAATGGCTCACAAAATCAGAATTACTCGTATGGCATATCCCACAGTAACACTAGATATTAGGGATCAAATTAAAATTGACTATTTTATTAATGGGATGAGTAATAAACTAAAAAATGCAGCTTTATGTTTTTCAGAGGGAATCGATAATTATGTTCGATAGAATAAGGTGTAGAACTGTTTATATTGTCCGAATGACTTGTCTGAGGACGAAAACTGGGCGTCTTGCAAAAATAAACAATCAGGAAAACAAGCGAGGAAAACCAAACTCAAACCAAAATAAGGATTGTATGTATTGTAAATAAGAAGGTATTAAAAAGTTTATGTTGGATTCGGCTTAAAAATCGGGAATAAGGTCGCATTAGTTGAAAAAATACTCAAGAGACCCAGACTAGCGTTTAAGAAAGCTTGTGGACCGATCACTAGCGAATGATCATAAAGGGTTTATTTTTATGTTAAAATCGAACTAATCTTGATTGCATCATCATTAAACCGTCAACATGTCCCTTGGGTTCAAACACAGTACCAGTAACAAAACAAAGATGGTTTCATTCGAATATGTATAGAAGATGCGAAATCTTAATATTCTTACTGTCAACAACTAATGCCCTTTATCATGAATAGACAATTCATTAGATGCATAAGGTAGATGGAAATAGTGGATACTTTCAGGTATAGATGCACGAGAATGATAAAACAAACAACGACAAGGGGTTTATTTCATTTCATAGTAATGGCCAAGATGTTATTTAATAAACGCGACACGTTCCTAAGCCTTATAGAATGTTTTGCTGAACTTAATTGGAAAACTAGCCTAATATATATTGACGTTGAAATGTTTCCATGCAGATATATAAGTTAGTAATATTATGTTTGGTTATTTGATGCTTAACGCCTTTGCCAGCTATTTCATGGAGTTCAGTTTTTAGTCGAAGTACATGACAAAACCACTGACATTCGGTCCGATAAATGGCAGTTCCTGTCAATTAAGATTGGAATCAAGCGCACCCTGCCCGCAGTGAGACTCGAACCCGCAATCTCTGATGACAGACCACGTGATAAGTAGTAGACAAACTACCTGCTTCACTCGGCCACCGAGGCCCCATGCAATATGTGGTAAATCATATTTTTATGCATTTATCGTGAAAATGATGACCAAATTGATTACAACCGTTTATTGTATTCCAAAGGGGGTAAAACTTTAGATTTCTACACATTTTTGGTGAGGCGAGCATGCAGCAACTTACGCTATAAATTGTTGGATTTCTCGAGATTCACATGCAAAACTATGCTGACTTCTAGTGCATCCCTGTAAACTTGCTGCAATAATTGTTTATATCTTATATTTCTGATACAATCAATCGATTGTTTCAATCATTAATACGTCTATAGACAAGTCCTATATATTTTAAACAAATTTGTGGATCGAAGATCATCTTGGAATAAAATCATAAACATTCAAATTTTGTATACAATATTAGTCATGAACTTGCACGTTTTTGTCGACTGATGTTAAATGAATGTCTGCATGTTAGTTTGTTGAACGCTACAAGTAAAGAATATTTTAGTCAAGTCATAGTAAGGTTAAGGCTTATATGTTGTGCAAACTCAAATAGAATAATATATCAGCCACAGCAAGGCATGGGATAGATCTATCTGTGGTGCAAACAACAAATGATAAATTACTGTGTGTCTCCGTAATCAAACGCAATATTTTCTGAGCGAGTCTACCTAGCTCAAGTTCGTTTTTTTATTATAATCGTTGAGTTTAATCTGCAACTTTAGACATTTAGACAAGCTTTCTGCCAAACACGCCATAAGGTCGGTTTTTTAGGATGATTCGGACCAAAACCAAAACATATTCCGACCTTACATATTCGGACTATTACATATTTGGCTTATTGTATTAAAATAGGGATTTTATGGTGGACAAATTCGGACTATCAAATAAAAAATATAATATTTAGTTGTAGTTCCTATAAATGTAATACTTGAATAAATTAATTGAACATCGCTTTTTCATTATAGTAATGTTAATTAAAGGGTTCTGACGAAATTTTAATGGTTTATTCACGTTTCTCCTACATTTGAAAAATTTTATTTACGTTTCTCCAACATGAAATGAACAATTGAAGTGCTTGTTGTTGCTTTTATTTAAGAAGTTCACAGTAAAACATGGGAAATCTATCTGAAATTTATGGCAAAGTTATAATATATATGTTAGACTCGGACCAAAGTACGTCCTCAAATCGAAGTCGCTTTCTCAAATCTATGGCAGATGACCTCACAGACGAAAGTAACTTCTATGATCAATTGGTCGATGACTTCACCAAACATTGATGATCTCTCAAATAAACAACTGATAATATTTCATAAATCATTTGCAATAAAACCTTGAAAGTTGGATAGGATTCTTTATCAGATTAACAAAAAATAAATCGCAAGTTGCTTTTTTTCTTTTCATTTTGTTTTCGAAAAAAACAAAAGATAAAAAACAAAGAAGTTATTACAAAAATTAGTTGTTCGTATTGACAAAAAAAAAGAAACGTTTATGCATAGACAACAAGTTAATCAAGTTGAACAAATTATCAACGAAAACGACGAAAACGATTCCTAAAATATACTTCTTGCAGTTAGTTTCATCTCTTTAATTATAAAAATCATAATATTTCTTTAAAATTATTTGATAGGTATAGAAATAATTGCTCTTTTGGGGATATTGGGCTGGTTGTAACATGTGCATTTTTATTTGTTTCCCTTGAAGGCAGTAATATCATTTGTCCAGACTGATTGCAGTTTGATAGATCATTGAATGTCTGCTTAACGTTCAAACTAACACATTTTTGCTTTAGTTTTTAAACATTAAGTTGATGACTGTTTGAGTATTAGACACTGACTGTCACGCAATAAGATTGTGCGCAAAACATTAAACCCATATTCTACAATAATCGTTTGGTTTATTTCGATACACATTTCACAAGTTGTATTACACAAATTTCATGGTTACGTGTAGTTGAACTCATTCGTTATACTCAATTATATTTTTTTACCCCTGTTAGATTTTGAGCAACCGAAAAGTGCCATGAATTTGAAGCGTTTATGACTTACGTGCCATAGATTTGAGTACCTTCATAATCGGCCGTGTATTTTCCTATTGTATGACGTCATCTCCCATAGATCTGAGAATATGCCGTCGATTTGAGGACGTACTTCGATCCGAGTCTAACATATATATAAAAAAATTAATATTTTTTATTATGTCCTCATATCATAATTCATAGTCATTAAATAAAAATTTAATTAATAAAATTACTTATTAAATTATTAAAGTGCAATCAAAGACCATGCAAAGCAGTGTCAAATTATTATACAATTATTACAAAGTACGCTTGCTATGCTCAGAAATGAGAAGTGTTTCATGTCAGTTATGAGAAGTGTTCACGGCCCATTTATGAGCCGAACACTTGTTTCAGCTAATCATATTACTAACTTGGTTGACACACATTCAATATGAGCAAACTAAATGCTCAAAAAACCCTAACCTAATGAAATTACTAACAGGCACTACTTTAAGGGGGGGGGGGCAAATAGTCCCACCCTACGTACAATGCACGTGCACTTAGATCTAAAATAGATTCAGGATGCGAAGTCTATAACTCAGCGTCGTGCTTGGTTAAGAAAATCCTAGACAATATCCAATTAAAAGCCCCAAGAATATGCACAGGCTCCATGAAATCTGCATAACTGGCTAGCCTTCAGGTTGAAACGGGGGACCCACCATACGTAAGAGTCTAATAGCAAAGTCATACCTCAGTATAATTAGTTTTGATAATACGCACGTTTAATGCTTTTATGGAACCACTTTTCGAAAACGCAGGACCAAGGACCAGCAACCACTAAGAAGGATGGCACAGCAAACTTAACAAACTACTACATCACGCGCACCCAGTCTTCTAACTGATCGAACTATTAAAGAAAACTCAAGCAAACACAGAGGCCAACCAGATTCAGACACATGCAGCGGAATTCATCGTCCGAAACAGAAAATGTACAGACACATCGACCACAGACTTCAGACACTAAAGACAAGACTCATTAACCAGAAGATCACAGTATTTGACTACGCCGACCAAGCTAACTTCTGCCTTCACATGGAACTCCGCCGGTAAATTTGCGTAAGTATTTTTTAGCTACCTTCTGCCTTCACATGGAACTCCGCCTGTAAATGTATGTATTTTTTTAGCAACCTTCTGCCTTCATATGGAACTCTTCCAGTAATTAATGTCAGTAAATTTTTTTAGCTGTGTTTAATAAATAAATAAAATGTTTTAATTATGTTTAATACATACATGTATATGGTTTATATCTGTTACAATAAAATATGTATATTATTCTGTATATTTTACTTAACTTATTACTTTAATAAAGGCCTGTTACTTTGAACTGTAATGTTTAATTTGTTATAAGGACATGCCTGATACTTTGTACTTATTACTTAACACAGATTTATTTATACATGTTTTACTGCAGTCTTAATTACTTGTAAAATTAATTAAGTTTGCCTACTACCTATTCACGTTGCGACAGGTATGAAAGGTGGCAGCATAGGATATACAACACTGGTAAATTTTATTAGTTTTCATTCTGTTTTTTTTTAATTCTTGTTAAAATTTCTTACAGATATACGCATAAAATATTAGGATAAATTTATTCAGTAAATATTGACACGTGCCATATACAACATATATTGTATTGCCAGTAATTATGTACTATTGAAAGGTTCACTCTATACAAGTATTAATACCAAGAAAATGTTGTAACAGACATACGCATTATTTAATTCTTATCTATAATTTAATTAATCAAATCGTATATTAATTATCTGCAATTAAATAACATGCATAACACAGAATCAATACCGCGAAATGGTAAAACTTAGTGCTACAGAATTCATCTGCATTGTTCCCAGAGACGACACAAATCAGCGACAACACTGTAGAGATATGGAACTTTTCTTTATCTTTCATTAGGCAACAGAACAATCACCAACTCCACATAGCACCCCAGCCCAGAATCTATCAACATCACCATCACAGTTAACTCACCAGCCAGATAATTTGACGGCATCTTTCAAAATCTAAAGACAAGTCAACAACAGTGATCCAACGGTTCAGGAAATAATTTTTCATATCATGATGCCCAGTATTTGATGAAATCTTGTATCTTTTTGTACAAATGAAACGAAACAACGGATCGGAAATACATTTTTAAATGACAATTCATTTACAGATCAATGCAGGAGAAAGACCTATCAGACACCATATTACCCGACGAAGATGTTACATAAACACTGGTATATTATGTATTTTGTGTTTTACAGATTTACCAAGACTTCTCCAATTATCAGTGTCATGACTTCTTGATCGATGATATGCGTAGACACAGCGTCACATCATATTTGACATCCAAATCAGTTCCAGGTTCTACAGCATGCAAAAAGATGGTTCTGCGATGGAACATTCAAAATTTTACGCGCTAAGTTTCAACAGTTATAGTCCATCCATGTGTGATACGTAGTGGGGAGTGTACCAAACAGATACCACGGGATTTTGTGACTATGTTGCTGTGAGCTAATAAAAATAAACAAATAAATCAATAAATAAATAGGTATATATTTATTTAAAACATAATAAATCAATTAATCAAGATATTTATTTATTTTACAGACTGTCCAGCATCTCAAACAGATCCTACTACACCACCATCTGTAGATGTCTTTGTTGTTGACTTCGAGAAAGGTATTCCTCTTCATATTAAGGAAACCTCCTGCTATAATTTAAAATTACACTAATGAATTTCTTCTACTGGGGAAAATGTGTAAATATATATTCTTATTTACGTACTCAGTATTTTTACTTTCATTATATGTAATAACACAATTTTGTCTTTAATAGGAGCCTGTAAACCTCTCCGCCAAGAGTTCCCGAACACCACCATCAAAGGTTGTGCGTTCCATATCAACCAAGCTGTTTGGCGAAAGGAACGGGACTTGGGATTGAAGCCCACTTACGGCAAGCGAGGACCTAAGTATAGGCACATCAGGTCACGCATGGCTCTACCCTTCTTACCAGCCATAGACATTCAGCCAGCATTTGACCAGCTGTCAGAGAGAACTACATAAACAGAATTGAAACAGCTGGAAGCATACGTGGACAACCAGTGAAAAAGTAATTCTGCATGGTTACCTCGCAACTGGTGCATCTATGAGAACCAATAATGATGTAGAAGGTATTTTTCTTAACTTTAAATATAATGAGTATATACAATGTATCATTGCACCTTAATATCGTGAGACAATATATTATGATATACATAATTTAAATTTGTGTATACTCCTCCGCTCACTTCAACAATTTTAATTTTTGTTTCATTTATCTTTTTTTAGGATGGCACACCAGAATTAATAAAATCAGTGGCAAAGCAAACCATCCTCATAGTCCGAATTTGTTATGGTCCGAGTTACCGGTTTTTGAATTGCTCGATTTATTTTGGTTTTTACAACGTCACTAGAAAGCGCATACTGTTAAACACTATTAAATCTTTACAATTTACTGGAATAATTGCTCATTATACAACTATTCAATCAATTAATCGTCATCATTATAAATTGTTATAAAAATCTGGCATTTTAAAAATCAAATTTACATTATGGGTCAAAGACCATCCCGGAATAGCATGCATAAACATAGACCAGTAATAAGTCGTGCTAATTATACTCCACTTGACCATTTTTGGCTCGGAAAACAGGAAGTAGATAACTGACTTACCTGGAAAGGGGAGTCACGGTATAACTCATCATGCTAAAGCTGTGAACCAAATTTGAAATCCATCCCTTTAGTAAAAGCCGAGGAATCTGTTTGCTCTAAGTCCTGCGAGCAGTATTTCAGTTATATTCAGGACGAGAACAAAGTAACAATAAATCAATCCATTCCGAAATATGGACCAAAGGCGAACTGATATGGGCAGTAGTAAATTTAGCCTTTTATAGTGGTTACAACGAGCCTTCTCATATCGACATCTATTACACGGGTCTTAAACATGCAGAGTGTCAATCTCCATAACACGTTACCCACAGTGGTCCACGGTCAGGCTTACCAAATATTGACCCGACAAACATTCGCAACCACAAAGATGGCATCCCTTATCCGCCATCTGGGAACGCTTTGCGTCAGCCTTTACAGTATGGTCCGCGTACTTCAGTATTATATTTGGATTGTATAAACTTTTAGCTGTTGTGGAAGGGTGGTTAAGATACTTATTCTTATATTAAATATAATCTTTCAACAATGGTGTGCTTGGCTCCAACCTAAATTGACTATACGTCTAGCAGTTTTCCTGCCAAAAATCAGGGAAATGGAAAGAGATTGATTGATTGGATGTTTACTTTACGTCCAGCGAGCAGTATTTCATATATTCTGGACGAGAACAAGTGGACAACAATAAATCAATTCGAAAAAGCGAACAAAATTTGAATGACACTGAAAGTTGCGGTATGGGTAGGGCAGGTTTAGCCTTTTGTAGCGGAAACAACAAGCCTACTCCTATCGATGTCCACAAAAGTGGTCTTTATCGTGCAAAGAACGTGGCACTCTCCAAACACTTTACTCATGGGGTCTGGGGTCAGGCTTTCCATATTATGACCCTACAACCCCCACCGCGAGACCAACTCTATGCGCCATCATGGGACGAAGTAGGTAGTTCTGTGACCCCACAGTATGGTCCCAACAAACATAAATATATTAGTATAACAAGAGTCATCTGCGGTGGAAACACCAAATGTTTACTGGAGAACAATTTAGTTGTTCGATGTCTCTAAATTAAAAAGCATTATTTTTCGAGCCATTTAAAAAAGAGGAATGGTCGAGATATTAAATTTTTACACAAAATAGAAAACTGAAATGGAAGAAGAAGACAGAAGTAATTTTTTTTCTTTAAATACCGTAGCATTCCAAACGATATTCCAGGGAGCAGTATTTCAGTAATATTCTGGACGAGAACAATTTATAAACAATAGGCTCTCAAGAACCTGTATCGCTCACCTGATTTATATAGGCAGAAAAGATGGCATTTCTCTGATGTTAAACTACGCCTGTAACTTTCTATTTTATACTGGAATAAACGGAGACTTTTTAGAACTTTTTGTTGAAAAGAGACTACGATCATCGCATTTTTCCTATCTGTTATAGTTTTTGAGTTATATGCCATTTGTAATTTTACCATGTTCTATTTTTAGTAACAGTGGACATGTTTTTATTGCATCCATTCAAAATGAAGACCGTTTGTTGCCAACATGCTATAAATCATTCGGTCAAATTTCAGAAAAATTTTTTTTTGAAATTCAATAAACAAAAACACGATTTTTGACCATAAAAGGGTCATTTGACAACTACGGTCCAATGGAGACTTTTGTAGAGCTTCTTGAGGTCAACATTTATCAAGCAACAGCTTTTCTTTACCTTCAACGGTTTTCATTTTTAAAGGAAAACATTAAAAAAGGATTTTAGACTTTTAATGTGCACAACCCCCGTAAAGGGGTAATCTGACAACCTAATGGAGATTTTATTCGTAGAACTTTTGATTCTAAAAAGCCTGAGATAATCAGATTTTTCCTATCTTTTATAGTTTTTGAGTCAAAATTCAATTGAATGGATTTTTCAAACGTTTTTTAATTACAGCGGCCATTTTTTTATTGCATCCATTCAAAATGAAGACGTGTATTGCCAACATGCTCTTAATCATTCGTGCAAGTTTCAGAGAGGAGTTTTGAAATTCAATAAGCAAAAAACGCGATTTTTGACGTAAAAACGGTCATTTGACAACTACGGTCCAATGGAAACTTTTGTAGAGCTTCTTGCGGTCATCATTTAGCAAGCAACTACAGCTTTTATTTACCTTCAATGGTTTTCATTCTCAAAGGAAAACATTAAAAAAAATTTTGTTGACCCCTTAAATGGGTAATCTGACAACCTCAATCAACCTAATCGAGACTTTATTTGTAGAACTTTTGACTCTAAAAAGCCTGAGGTCATCAGATTTTTCCTATCTGTTATAGTTTTTGAGTTAAAAGTCATTTAATGGATTTTTCCATGTTTTTTTTTCATAACAGCGGCCATGTTTCATTAGATCCATTCAAAATGAGGATCGTTTGTTGCCAACATGCCAAAAGTCATTTTTACAAAGTTTAAGCCAAATGTGTTCAGAGGAGAAGATTTTTCATGTTGTTTACAGACGACGATGGCATTAGCTCACATGGCCAAATTAAACGATTCGGGAAAAGATGAATCAAAGTGAACAAATTTTGAATGCCACGGGAAAAGTATGTGGTAGCGACTACAAGGCGCCTTATCTTAGGAGATCGACACGAGTGGTCTTTATTGTGGAGAGTGACTTCCTTCAAACACGTTACACAATGTGATCCGAAATGGAAAAACCGCCGCTATTTCAAAACAAGTCTTCGAAACATGTAGAAACATGCTATATATCATTCTTGCAAGTTGAAATCGTTTACCTGTTTCGCCGCAACTACAAGTAAGCTTTAAATTTTCTAACAATGTACGAATATTGTTTTTATTCTGCAATAAGAATACATTTATACTAATGGAACACTTTTTTCAAGTGCACTTTTTTGCAATTTACGGCGCATTTTTGAGTGATAGCCTGACGTCACAAATACATATCGTATTTGATTGATTGATTGATTGCCTGTCTGCTTTACGTCCAGCGAGCAGTATTTCAGCTATATTCAGGACGGGAACAAGTTAACAAACAATAAATCAACGGAAAATGGGGGTGTGATGGGTCACAGGGAATACAATTTTGACTGCCACTGGAAAAGTATGGAGTTTTGTGTAGTGGCGGAAAATTTAGCCTTTTGTAGCGGCTACAATGAGCCTACTCTTTTTGAAATCTACAAAAGGGGTCTTTATCGTGCAAGGGGCGTGGCACTCCAAACACGTTACCCACTACTGTCCGCGGTCATGCTTTCCGTATTATGACCTGACAACCCCCAAAGAGAGGGTCTCCCCTAACCGCCACCCGGGACGCGCTGGGCTGCTCTGTGGGTCGAGCACTGGGAACAATGCATTGGGCAATTTTAATGTTTGTCTGGTATTGGTATTCCTAGAAAAAAACAGCAATACAATGTTCTTCTAAGGATTTATTTTGTTTTGTGTATTTTTAAAAAAAAATCTGTTTGTTTATCATTATTAATTATTATCTCCAAACTGCAACACATAAGTACAGCCATTTTTAAGACTTCTAAACCTAAAACCAAAACCGCAAACCACCCTGTATGTGGTTTGAATAGTTTGCGAAACCAGTTTCATTTTGCCACTAACAAACGCCAAACCGTTTTAGGTTCCGAACTAGTTTCAAACCGGTTCTCATCAACAAATAGAACGTTTAATAAACTGAAACTGGGTTTGCTCTTACAAATACGCCATAAATATCGTTAGTAGTAAGGACAAGGGTACCAGAAGCTGACGTAATTATTATCGAGGGCGGCGATATATTTGTATTCACTTTCGTTGCTAAGGATGGATAAAGGAGAAAATATTTCAAAATGAAATCCTGATGATGTATGAGGTTCGACTGGAAAAATGTTTGGTTGATATCAAAGTTTCATGTAATAATAATTTTTTTTAATATTCTATTTACGGAAGTTAATTAAAGAGGGAGACCATTTTTATTCTGGTCATATGTCTTTCGGTTGTAGCTCTAGCAACGAGCGTAGCTTTGAAAAATCGGAAACCAGAATAAAAGGCTATTTTGTGTATACAATTCCGGAGTACGCCGACATTTGTAAGATACAATAAATAAATTTTATGTCAATAATTTAATTTAACCACGTGAATATTAGTTTTAATTCAAGAAATAGGTTGGGAACACACACTTAAGTCCGATGGTCATCTATATAAGGACATGTTAAGCATAAATGTTAATTTCAAGGATAAATTAGTGCTATGTTTGGAAGTTTTGAGTTCAGTTGGAGTGAGTAAGTTCAAGATCAATATGTTATGACTTGTTTACGTTATTTATTTATATTGACACTCAATGACTAAGGCCATTCAGTGGTCAGTCACCGTCATTTGTATCGTTGCATAATCTACTAGACTAATATATTATTTTTTGTTTATGCTGTATCGTCATGTTTGTCGATCGGATAAAGGTTATGCAGCTTTATTTTTTTAGATAGATAGATAGATAGATAGATAGATAGATAGATAGATAGATAGATAGATAGATAGATAGATGCTTTGTACGCATATGTTTATAAAAGGATTTTTGACAAAATACAATGTAAATGTCTACCAAATAGTCTTATAATATTTGTAGTATATTATATATCATATGTCATACAGGGCTGTCCAAAGAAAACTTAGAGCCAACAAAGAATACGGAACGGTCGTGTTGGGAGAATGCACCAACACGCAACGATGGACGAATCAAAACAAGACTTCGAAGATGACCTTGCCTGTAGAAACACACCAAGATGAAAATAATAACTGATGATGAGAAACGTTTTCGTTTTGTTGTAATACACAATATTAACGGTATCATCTTTGATACACCGTGCTGTTTTTACTCGATACATTGCAGATCGGCAAAAGTAATACATATAGTTAAAAATATTCATTTTTGTTTGGATGCTTCTTGTAATATCTCCTTAGCTATTGTGTCCCTTTATCACTAGCCAACGTTCAATCGTGTTTTTTTCTTTCGTCCGCTATATGCAGTTAATCTTGAACTGTCGTGACACCCACTCAAATGAAATCTTAACTGGTAATGTTCTAATTGCATGAAAAAACCTGTCGCTCTCTTTATCATTTTAAGCTATTTCATAGTTCGTTTTCATCATCCCCACCCACCAAAAAATATATAATGAAAGTAAAATTTTGAAAGTAGCGGATGTGATGGATAGGATTAGAGAAATGGACTTTAATGACCTTGATTGAAGCTAAGATTAATACGTTCTTATATACGTTTTGGGAAAGACCTGTTTATCTTTAACGAATGATAGAAATTTTATGCCTTTTCGCGAGTGGAGCGCAGCGGAATGTTCACACGGGCATTCCTAAAAGCGCATGAAAGTACCTATTTCTTCCGTGAACCAACAACTTTCACATCGCTTTATCCTATATAACCTCCATGGTTTTAGACTATTGTCTCTGACATCCAATCAGAACGCCGGAAAAAGAACGTTGTATGCTTCCATAACAACGTTCTTTTTTCTGACGTTTGATTGGATGACGCAGCAAGTACAGATGTGTGCGCGTGAGCTCATCTGTACCAGAAATTGACCATTTACGGAAGATTATTTCTACGGAGAAAATTAACTACAAGCGATTAAAAATAGTTAAACCGCAAGAAAACTGTTATTACACCAGGAGACATTAAATTTTTGACGAAACGGTCCCGTGTCACAAAATCCACGGTTTTGCATATGAAGAGATTTTTAGCTAGCGTCCCGCGCTCGAATCAAAGTATAAAAAACTTTGAACAGAAGATGATTCTCAGACTAATTGTATCATTGAATGTTTTAAGTTATATATAATTTCAGCTTTGAACAGAAGATGATTCTCAGACTAATTGTATCATTGAATGTTTTAAGTTATTTCAGCTTTAAGTTTAAAATCAATGAATACTTTCTCACTTTTTTTCTATACAAATGTCTTCAAGTTTGCTTAAAATGGTAAAATTGTTCACACACATTTTGAAATGGCATTAGTACACACTTTTTCCCTGTAAATTAGATCCAATATATTACTTCTGTTGTACATAATACTTATGATTTATTAGTTCCTGGTATAAGTTGTCCTTGTTGGGCAAACTTTATGGAAACATCATGTCTATGTTTTTATGTTTAAACATTATGTATCTTTCAATTGTGAAACGAGACAGACTAACAAAACTTATTTACGAATCATAATCTTGTGCGTTTGTTTGCAAGGTTTTATTCCCAAAAGGTCTTGCAAAATCAACATTTCATTAAGAAATTGGGGTTAAAGATCATGAATTTGTTTTTACCTTACCGGTAATGCATTAATTACTTTTCGAAATACATGTAATTCATTTTGTTAAAAAATATGAAGAAATTCGAGTTGAGAAGAGAAATATATAAACTCTCTTTAAAGTAGGCTTATTTTTTGTCGCAATTAAAAAAGGATGCTCAAGTGAAAATTAAATGAAATATATAAAACGAAAAAACTCAAAGGATATGCATAAAATTCAAAATATAATCAGAATCAATCGAGTTTAAAGAGTTTTTGGTTTAATGATGAATTAATCACCACTAATTTAACGTATTGTTTATTGTCTCCATTATTTAGGGTGCCTTAATCGTGATATATATCAAAATGTCATCTCTTCAGCAGCCATAGCATGTATTCTTTGTAAAAATGCCACACACCAATAATTCAGGTTGGGTATTTGATATAGACCTCAAAATCAGCAGTTTCTAAGTTCAATGCGGAAACGCTTAGATACAGGATCGATTGATAGCAAACCAAAAAATGTGCCGCCTTGCATTTGAAGGTTACATCTACAGAGACGGATGTGTCAAGGAAAAAGTATTCTGACAGTATGTGAATGCCGAGACGATTCAGCTTCCCATCTACTTTACGCAGGTGGACAACTAGTCTTTGAATTATCTGTCGTCCAACGCTTGATTGTGGGTAGTTAACAACAATCTTGATCTATATATATCGTTAAGAAAATGTAGTTTACAACATCTTTCAGCGATTTCGTGAAATTAATGCTTACATAAAATTGTTTTAAAAGCGAAATGCAAATTTTCTTTAAACATCTTAAAGGTTTAAATAAATTTTCAGAATAAATTGAGAAATATCTGCCAAAATACGAATTATTTTACAGGTTAATTAAAGGTAAACCTACAACGGACATCCTAATCCCCATTTCTTAATTAGATGTTTATTTCGCGATTGGACGTTTTGGAACATGCACATCGTTTGTCTGTGTCGTATTTCAATGTGAGTCTAATATGATGTTTTTTCCGACGCAGTCGGTATATTTTCGAATTGTGACCTTTGAACTAAAAGACGCTTAACCCATGGTAACTTACTATAATTGAAGACACACTTGCATTATGATTGGACAAAAATAGTAAAAAATTCTGCGTTCGAACAACCTACTATATTGTACTGTCAGTGAAAAGTATCCCTATTTGCATTTCTCAATTATTATTCCAACAGACTGGTGTTTTTTTTTAAATTGGTAGTCGTAATTAAACTTTAGAAAATGCAAAAAAATGCCATTTGGAACTGATAAAGAATTAAAATGATAAAACTATACGTCGTGTATTTTTTGCGCATTTGGTCTGTTGTAGAATTAGTATTTGCTTTGTTGACCATCTTATCTATAAACAATCCTCACGCTGGTGATATATTTATGTAATATTTTCTTGATTTGACCGCCTGTACACGCAATCTCTCTCTCTCTCTCTCTCATACAAATAATTCTACACAAAGGTGATTAGGTCATTGGTAATTATCGGAACGCCAAATGACTTACATGAGACACAGTGGTTTGATAACACATGTTTACTATACACACATAGAATTGAGGATAAAATTCGCTGATGGTTTCGTTGCAATTATTTATCTCCCCCCTATTTTTGGCCGAATAGCGAACACATGACATATTTCAATTCATATTTAATTAGCATTGAGTTCATTTTAATACAATTCTAATTAAAATGTTTTACTTTGAAGTTCCCATTTTAAAAGATAGTTAAATTAATAAAATAGCAAACTGTAATGAATAATACTTGATGCATGAAAGTACATATTTGCTTATGAAATTTCTTTAAAAAAAATAAGTGCTGTTTTGAAGTTTTAAAATGTTAACTAACTTTTTTCCAGTAAATATTTTTGCTACATCGAAAGAAAAAACATAGAAAGGTTTATATTTCTTTTATTTACTGTTGTGGTCTTCAACTTATGAAATAGCTTTTCATTGAGGATATTTTAATATGTTTATTGTTAGCTCTATGATTTTTAAAGCCATTAATGTCTATATCTTCTTTCTTTGCGTCCGTCGTCATTCACGTGCAGACAGATGGAGCTCTAATTGCAAAGTATGTTTTTGATAATACCCTATTGTTTAATAACATGTTTTAAAAGTCCATGATTAATACCAATGCAGCAACCTTCTTAGCCCTATTTTAATTGGATACAGTTCGCAGCACGTTAATTATTTAACCCCCCCCCCCCCCCACACACACACACACACATTAATGAGAGAAAACGTTACTGTTTCTTGTCTCTTTCTTTCGTTTGATAATTTTCTTTTCTTATTCCTGATGTTTGTTCAGTTTCCGTTCTACTTTACATACATCTCTACGAGTTAAATGCGTCGACTATCTTTTTAAAGATAGTACTTGTTTTGTTATCTAAACGTGTTAAATTCCCATTAATTTAGTTCCCATATGCGTAAGTTAATTGTAAAATTTTATTTTAAAAAGTCAACTTTTAAAACTTTTTAAGCCCATTTAAATTATGTTTCTCACCTTACATAGTAGCGTATTTAGAATCGAAATAATTTATGGATACCACACTTTATTGTCGTTTAACATGGGGGGGGGGGGGGGGGGCATTATATTCAGAATATTAAAACAATATACGGTATTGTATCCATATATAATTCCAGAGTATGCCGACATTTGTAAGAATCAATAAATAAATTTTATGTCAATAATTTAATTTAACTACGTGAATATTAGTTTTAATTCAAGAATATTTATTATTTAATATATTACAAAATATTACAAGTGCGCAAATTTAGAAATCGGCAATTCAAACTAGTCACAACTGCAGGACTTAGATTTACATAGAACCCTACGGGGGAAAAGTTCAAAAGCCTTCGTTTTAGAAATTGACATGCTGATTCTAAGCGAATTTTTATTAGATAGTCTATAGAAAGTGTGTGTTTTAAGTTTTTAAGTTCGATTGAAAATCAGAGATGCCTGCTACGCAAGCTTTTGTGTTATATAAAGCAGACTGTGATTATTTGGTCTTCTACACGTACTGTTTTGTAATTATAATAAGCCACGCATTAAAAGTACAGCTATGACACTATTGGGTCTAAAGTACAAACTTACGCATTACAACATGATATTTTACAACTGCAAAAAATAGCATAAAAATAAACTCTGTACCATAGATAAAACACATGCTTTAAATGCGTCCCGTAAAAATATTATCAAATCATTTTGACAAACACGTGGAGAATACAGAATAAATCGGTGGTGAACTGTTTTCTTGTTTACAAATACAGCTTTGCTTTATTCGTAGGGGCGTATTTGTATAGTTGAAGCTGTAGTTGCAGCCTAATGATGCCATGGGTTATAAGAATTTACCACGCCAAACGTAATGACGGTTTCGTGAAAAAAAGTTTGCTACACAATGTATTCTGACAATCGAAAAAGTTTTGTTGTATTCGATCTAAGATGTTCGGTCATAATCCAGGACGCCATTTACCGTTGGTCCGTATTTACCGATATTGATTATTGTTTGTTAAATTTGTTAAATTGTTCTCGCCCTGAAGCCTGAAATATTGCTTGGATGTAAAGTAAACATCCAATAAATCAATCAAAACTTTTTAGCTGTACGCCGAGATTGAAGGTTTCAGCGATGTTGAATAACGAGCAAAGTTGTATCAAGGTGCTACGATTTACCGATTCTATCTTAGTAAGTCAACCGAGACATTTTGCTAAGTGTTTAAGGTGATAAATTTATTGAATGTTTGTTATCGTCCGAGGAGATTTATTAGCTATATTTAGAATCAGGCACAAAATTAGCAATGACACTGCAAAAGTGGAGTTAGTTAAAGATGGAGGCACAAGATCGGTCCTTTTGTAGCAGCTACATTGAACCTCCTCTTTTGCGCCACCTTTGGACGCATTTGGCAGCTCTAGTTCAACACTGTGAACTTTTTCAGTTTTCATATATAATCATAAATACCATATGGATTAAAGTTATGTGAGAACGATTGTTGTCTTAAAAATAATCGTATTTCTATACCCCCTCTTAAGAAGAAAGGGTATACTGTTGTACCCTTGTCCGTCAGTCCATCCGTAACAAAAAAAATCCGTCACAGTTTTCTAAGCAACTATAGCAAGCAGAAGCCCAATATTTTGCATATTTATCCTCTAGTACCATATTTCATGCTCCTTGGTCATCTATGGCACTGCAAGCTAAAGTGGATAAAAACCGTATTTATTGATATTAATAATTTATTCATTCATATCAATAATTCATTTATACATATCAATAATTATGTATTTATATTTATAATTTGATTTATTAATATCAATAATTAAAATTATAAATATTATTCATTATCATTGAATTATTAATAATTATAATTTCATTATTAATGTCAATAATTCCTGCCCCGTGCGGGATCCGGGTGGCTAAAAGAATAGACCGCAGTCGCGCTAGCTTGTCGTAAAAGGCGACTAAATAGCGCCCAGTACCCTGACCGGCGTGTCAGGTCGGTTTGCCTGAAGACCGACTGGGATGTTGTGCCCCAGGTGGTTGAATGGGGTACCCCTGGCAAGCTGGGGTTGTCAGGCCATAATACGGAAAACCTTACCGCAAACCATATTAGTGCACCGTGTTGGGAAAAATGCCACGTTCCTCGCACGTTAAAGAACGCTGCTGTAGTATTCGCTATGAGTAGGGATTTCGATCCCGCTACAGGACGCTAAATTGCCCGACCCTATCCATCCTCCCATTTGCCAGTGGCAATCTAAAATCCGTTACCCCTATTTTTCCTTGTGTCCCATCCCATTTTCATTCATCATCATTTCATGTTCATTTTATTATCCATTTCATGTTCATCGCCTGAATATAGCTGAAATATTGCTGCTCGGGAGTTAAACACCATTAATCAATCAATCAATAATTCCTTTATTATTATCAATAATTCCTTTATTAATATCAATAATTCATTTGTTCATATTAATAAAATGAGCTGATTTATTGAAATTTATATTCATTTATTAATAAAAACAATTCATTATTTAAATATAAACAATTCATTATTTAATATAAACAATTCATTTATTAATATTAATAATTCAAATGCTAGTCGCCAAACCGTTTGGTAAAAAATAATGAATTTTCCCTTGTGTACTATACACTTTACAAAAGATGGCAGATTGGAGACACTCTCAATCAACTTCTGCTTCGAATCGACGTTGCTGCACTTAGTAATAATTATAAAGAGATTGATAGATTGTCAAATGAGCCAAAACCATTGCTTGCTTGCAAGTCCTATGAGATTGTCAAAACTTCACCCGAAACTATTTTAGCACTTAGTACTACCCAAAACCAAACACAGACCCATACCCTAAACAGTACAGTGCCTAATCAAAATGGACATACAGCAAGCAGACCAAAAACTGGTAGGTTTACTTAATTTCGTCATCAATTTTACGTTTTTATATAGAACCTGAGATGCGTATCATACCTCTTCATCTCAGATCTACAACTTGTAGAGTGCTTCAAAGTTACCAGATGAACATATCCTATTAATTATTATCAACCAACTAAGTATTGATTATTAGTCTCTCTGCCCATATTAAGGGGAAATGCAAAACAAGACCATTATGAGAAAACGGAACATTATGACAGGGCCATTATTGAGGGGAACAAAATGGCCAAAATTGTTTTAATCAGTTTTTAATAAAACAATTTTACAAATAATGAAATGAAAAAAGAATCAAATCAATGTAAAAATTTGTGACAAACTACTATTTATTGATATAGTATATTTAAGCTCTCGTCAGTTCACAATTTTATGTTTTATACTCTTTCAGTTTCATTCAATTTTATATTTTCTTAATTAAAACATGTTTAACGCTGGCCATAGCTAGAACATTTTATCATACATTTCATTTTTAAAATAAAACGCAATAAACACCCCTCTAAATTCAGATACATAGCACAAAGTCCCGGTACGAAGTAAAGTGCTTTCATAGCTGTAGATACAGAATTCATGTTCTGCTAGTTTTTTTTAACTCCCGAATATCAATTGTTCAAAAAAAATATTGACTTGCAGAAAATTACGCAAAATCTGACAAATTTTAAAGATGTTAGTCGGGATTTTTGTAACATTTTTGTGCAGTTTAATAGTTCTATATACATAAAACCTCCCATTTCTTGTTTATTCTTCTCATTTTTCATCGGATATTGATATTTTATTTTTATAGTAAATCGGATATTGATATTTATGTTTATAGCGAAATACAACTATATTCCGAGTCTGCAATAATGGCCCACGAAGTCTGTAATGGCCCTTGGCATCGCCTCGGGAAATTACAAACATTTTGGGCTTTGGTCATTATTGCAGACCGAACCTTTATGATCAATATAAAAACTCATATAATAATGCCATAATCTTTTATTTTAAACAAAAATACAAAAACGGAATTTTTTTATTGTTATTGGGATATCTTCAATTATCAAAGGAATATTTAAGTCTGGACTTATTGGGATATTGGGACTCCCTAAACAAGCCTCCGAAATTGCAAATCCAGTTTTTCGTCAGTATTGACAGTAATATGCATAATCCAAATTTGCAATAAAAATGCCAAGGTTGGCACCAAAAGTAAAATAGGTTAGGTAGTGAAAACAGTATATATATATATTTTTTTTATTTTGGCCTAATTGTGTTGTTTATTTTAGGCAAAACAGGGAAATGCCTAGAAATAAGTAGAGATCAATTGGAGGCATTGAAATCCACCAACATGGAAACAAAAAGAATGGCTGACCATTTCAAATGCTCAACTAAATCAGTTTATAGACGACTGAATAAAGAATGGATTAATAATAAATATAGTACAATAACAGATAAAGCTCTGAAGTCCAAGATTCACGATTGAAGTCTTCTTTCCCGAATTAAGGGTCAAAGGTAGATATATAGATTTTTGCGTATAATTCATTGTCAATTTTTTAATTCTATTGATACTGGCTATGACCTACATTTTACGGTTTAGCCACTCCCGTGCAGTTGGGAAGGATGTTAAAATCCCTTTACGGTTGCTGACCCACATCAACGTAGGGGTGTATGAGGCATCTAAATATGCTAAGCACGATGCATAGAAATATGAAGGATGTGGAGTTAATGTGCATGTGACAACAACATGAACAACGAACACGTGAAGCATGATTTATATAATGATGTGACCTTTGTTGTATGGCTGACAGATTTGGCTATCTTGAAAATGGGTTTTAAAATGTACATCATATCTATTTTAAGATGATAAAAACATAAAAAAGAATCACCTCACCAGTTTTAATTAAATTTGGTCTGAGAACTAATTAAGTAACCAGTGGCTCTGCTCTTTACCCCCCAATGGAATAACAAAAACAATAAAATATCATTCTAAATATAAATGATAATAATAATTTCATTAATATCAAGAAGTTCAACTGACTACTGCAAAGTATTCCCTTATGTAATGACTAATAGCTGTGTTCCGAGAAAGTTCAAGATCAATCAAATCAAGACTGGATGCTAATGTACAAATAACCAAATTGTATCATTTATTTATAGATTGATATTGACACTGAAGAAGGCCATCAGTTGGTCGAAAATTTTGTTGTTTTTATTAATAGCGAGCACAGCTCGCAGCGAGCAATCGATGCTATCCGCGATGAGCTCTACGACAATTGCGTGTCACGTGATCAAAATCTGCTTATTGCTGATATTGATTTTTTTTTTGTCCGGAGGTTGATATCGTCAAAAAACTGTAACAAAGTGAATGGTGAAGGGCACTTAAATTAATTTTAAAGTTGACATCGATAAAAAATAAATGTTATATTTAAAAAAAAAACAACAAAAATGTCATACTATTTTTTTGCAATCCTAAATCGGTCTTTAAAAACTGACAATCATAAGACATTTCATGTGACGTCACCATTACAAAGAAAGAAGTCACATGACCACTGGAATGTAGAGGCACTTTCAGGGTGTTCAGAAGTTACGTCAATAATGAAATGCACATTATATATAAAAATAAAGGACTATATTGTCTGTGCTCGCATTTTGGAAATGCCTACTCCATATTATATTTATTTTATAGTAGAAACATCTCTATATTTGTATCGTCATGTTGGCGATCCGATACCTATTAAGTGTACTGGTTGGTAGCTTCTTTTAGACTATATATATATATAAAGAGAAAAATGAGTTATCTTCCTTTGACGAGAACATTTCAGCATTGTCAAAATTTTGAAAATAAACTATTTTATTAGTTTTCGGATCATCCTGAAAATTTTATTATACTTTACAGCTGTGAAAAATTTCATTCAAATTCTTTGATTTGACGCGTTTCCAAGTTATCATCTGGAAACCTTTAGGGGAAGGAGAGACACTGAATGAAGTGGAGGATATAACATAATACCTCGCCACTTCGTGTGGCAGAGATAAAAGCAAAGTTGGGAAGGGCCCTGTCGAAAAAAATCTAGGAAAAACTTTTTTGCACAAAATTTGAATATGCACATACTCAAATGGTACTGAATCTCTTGGGCTCTACTCCATATAGTTTTTGCGTTTCAGTGTTCACTACAAATTGTGGATGGATGGACAGACAAAGTGAAAATTATGGCATCTTTCCTTGCTTGT
This sequence comes from Limnoperna fortunei, assembly GCA_944474755.1. Taxonomy (NCBI): domain Eukaryota; kingdom Metazoa; phylum Mollusca; class Bivalvia; order Mytilida; family Modiolidae; genus Limnoperna; species Limnoperna fortunei. The sequence continues at coordinate 44,917,823 of OX104118.1, read as the reverse complement.
CGTTCCTAAAAGGTATTAAAAAAAGGCATTAATAAAACATCTAATGATTAATACTCAAACAGGGCAGGACAACTGTTAAAAGATGTTTCAAGGCATTAAGTATCCAGAATTTGATAAGTAGCAAAATTGTCTCTCTCTAACTTTAAATAGAAGATATTGTTCTTAGTGCCTGAAATGGAGAAAACCAATTATGTGGCCACAACCAACATGTTTGCGCCTGTCCCAAGCCAGGAAATTAATGTTTTTTATATTGGTGGGGGGGGGGGTCTTAAACAAAATGCTCCCCTCCTTTCCATGTAAATTTAAATGGAACAGCCCTCCCAAATAAAATATTCCCTTAATTATTTTAATAAATAATACCTTAAACGAATAATCTTGATCGGCTTTTAACGACTCACTGTATACATATGACACATTCATTTGTAGTTTTGGTGTGGTTACATTTAGGGTACTGTAAAAAAACAGAACCCTATTAAATTTAAAACCTGCCCTGGGCTACTAGAATTTTCATCCTTTTTGTTTTGAACAATATGGAAAAACCTCTTCAATTTTAGCACATAGTGGGTCCATACACAATATGAACTTTTCCAATCACTTAAAGAAAATTTAAACCCAAAAACCTTATTTATGCTGTATAATAAACTAGTGTTGTCCCATTGATTGATATATTATATTACTTTTCAATAGTTACGAATAATGGAGTCGCAAAGTGATGGGATAAACTTGTAAGCATGGCTTGATGAGCAAAATAGGGAAATTGTTGTCTGGCCAAAAAATAGTATCGATAATAAATTATTACTATTGATAACTGTGTAACCGTCTCATCCATGTCATCATCCGTTGAACGGATGACTCGGTCTTCATTTTCAGAATTCTGAAAACTAAAAGAAATGTATCATATATAGGTATACAATTAGCTTTATATAATTTTATTGGAATTTGGCCCAAACCCACTAATTTTCGGTTCTTACATTCCTTGTTATTACACTGTTGTGAGCTGTTGTTTGTATAATAAGTCTTCTCCTTTAACATTTTGAACCAGTCCATAACGTTTAATACAATACAAAGCCCAAACTATAGAACGTGCAGATGAATAAACTTGCCTGGATACAATGTTAGTCGCCTGCAGTGGGCTGGATATATTAGACTGTGCAAAATTGTTTGAGGTTTTATCTGACCGCAATACAAATTTGGCTTTTTTCCGCTACATCTAAAAACAGCTATTTGACAGCAAAGGACAAACTTTTTTTTTGCAGGCATGTTACAAAGGATACATATATTAAATCTTGTCTGCCAATTTCCGTCGGTTTTTGAGTTGCCACGTTTGTAATTTTTTTTATATTTTTTGTTGTTAACCTTTGTTCCAATCTTTTGATTTTGCCTTAAATATCATGATTTAACTTGCTTATTCAGCTGGGTAATTTTGCTTTATTTAGTAACAAAATAAACTTTCAACAAAATTTATTGCATATGCGCTATGTATAGAAATAGTAAAATGTTGTGTTCAAATCCAGCACAAACATGACGGATTTCTGTAATTCTACGATAGTATGTAAGTTCAATAACATTTTTGGTCCAATGGTGTTTGGTGGGACAGGCAAGTCAAATTACGTTATCAGACCATCGGCCTATTCCCCCAAAAAAATTGGCCAAGTCTGCCCAGGCCAGTAAAAATTTTGAAAATTAGGCCACATCCAGGTGTATTATCATATTTACAACAGTTACTGAAAATCAAATGAAGTCGGTTTTGCAGAAATTCGTTTTTTGGACTGGCAAGAATTTTCAACTTTAAAATCTTTGAAGACTAATTAGTATTACACTTGCATTACACTATTACCTTATCGGGAAGTTGCCTGTCTGGTTCTGTTTACACCCTCCCGGCATTTATAGCTTTGTTTAAGTCACTGACACTTTCTGGCCTTATGATCTCTAGCTAAGAGTCTGCCGCTTTTTTACATCTAGCCAACTGAAAGTTTACTAGATGTCAAGCGTGATTGGGGTAGGATTCAATTATGGTCTTGTTAATTTGTTCTTTGTTCCATACTTTTTAAGTATACAGTGTCTTCCTTATTTGGAGGAGGACCTAGGTAAAGAAAAATACGATAAGCTACATTTTATGTATAATTATGAACGGTTAAATATTTCCGCATAACAAACGGTATTAGAATTGTGCAACACTTTAGTGCAGTTTTTTTTATGAAATGTTGCATGGCGGTCATGGTTATTAGGTATTTTACCTCGGGTTGGTCTTATTATTGTAAATTTTAACCCAAAAGGAGTAGTTTCAAAGGAATTGCGTCCACAAACTTTATGACGGACCTGACAAAAACAAAAACTTGAAAGATATCTATTATCAAATTACTGTTAACGTTTACTTTAAAGTGTCCGTTCCAAGTCTGGAATATGATGACTATTCCTATTTGACCCAACTGTATTTTTTATTTGTGCTCTTGCATTTGTCACTTTGTGACATCTTTTTCTGATTGCGATTGAGACTTTGTTCTCACGTGTTATTATTTGTATGATTTTCAATGAACTAATAGACCTATTCAACAGGAACAAGCTGCTTTTCCACATTCGTTTATATGGTCTCCCTCTATTGGGTTTTTGACCAGAAATAAAATGTATCTTATAATCTATAAACAAACTAGCTTTCTATTTACATACTTTTACAGTTCACCATTATTGAAGTCAACAAAAATTTTACGTGAACTGCAAATAAAATGGTAGGTGTAAGCATTGAAGCAGTAGTGTTATATTAGGATATATTTTAGTTTTTCACTTTTACAAAGTTGTATGCAAATATATCAATTTCAATGTACATGTAAGATTCCTAAAAGATTTTACTGAACATTCGAATCAGTCGGTCAACCTTTGAAATTTACTTCTTCTGTAAACCAACTTATTTTCACGACTACTTTAGTTCGCGTTTTTATGTCAGAGGGAGATTTTGCGGCTATTTATGTTCACGATTCTTCGTTATAACAATTATATTACAATAAAAATGAGTTTATGCGCGACAATTTATTTTCGCGAATTTCTGTTCCCATATAGCTGGGACAGTGACGTAATTATGACGTCATAAACGCTTTTACATGTTGTTTTGACCACAGGGAGCACTTGCTCTGTTCTCATTTAAGCACTTTATTGATATTAATAATTCGCCGATTTATTCATATTAATAAACGAGTTATTAATATAAATAAAAGAAATATTAATATCAATAAATACGTCTTTTTGCCATCTACTTCCTTTTTACCGAACTCTTGGATTTTTACACATAGTTGACTTGCATGAAAATTTGTGGGAAAGCGGGATAATCACTAGTGAGCATTAGCTCACAGTCCACACTTGTTTTGCAAGCGCTTCAATATTAAACATGTTACCATTGTTTAGTCTACAAAAGGAAAATATTTTAAAAAATACAAGCTAAAGCAACAATCGACGATCGTATATATATATATATATATATATATACAACGTTCCACACAAGAAGCATCTGTTGGACTGAATAACGCAACAAATTAGCTGACCGCTTGTCGACAGAATAGACCTACAGCAGAAAAGATGAGACCGATATTGAATAACATTTACATTTCAGATTAAAAATTTTTGCTCATGGGAACCTGACCCTCTTACCAGGTATACAAATGCATTTTAAATCAGTTGGGCAGATTTAAATTTTATATATTTGTTTCCTCCTTTCAGTATATTGAACCGTTGCATTCAAAAGATTCAAACAGACAAAGATTGTGGTCGCCAAATCTTGTTACCAGCCTTATTAGAGATACTTATAGACAATCCCATTCAAATTCAGAGAAAGAAAAATATGTTGACTCTTCCACATACAGGCAAAGTGCACCCTCTCAGAAGGAAACTGACTCTTACTGCATGTCATGTGTCCGGCCAATCTTCAAAAATAGATGACTTCCAGAAGCGTCTACCACAATACTCGTGTCGTCAAATTGTCAACCAAAAAACAGTATCAAATTTATATCAAATAATGGTTTATGTATTGTGCAGAGAGGGAATTCTTGTCATCTTTGTTTAACAAAGGCTTGGTATACAGTGCTATTAATGCAGCCAGAAGTGCATTGTCGTCATTAGGACTATTTTTTGACAATACTGCATTTGGAAAACACCCTTTGGTTATCAGGTTTTTAAAAGGAGTTTTTAATTTAAGACCTTCTAAGCCGAGATATACATGTATATGGGATGTTGAACATGTTTTGAACTACATGCGTAAATTATCACCTGTAAAATATATGTTAAAGGACTTAATTTTGAAGTTGGTTTGTTTTTCAATTCGATAATTAAATTAAAAGTCGTCCGGGATATAAGGAACCAGTTTTAACTTGTAATGCATATGATCCAGATAGAAGGCTCTGTGTTTTTACTGTTTTAAAAGAATATTTTCTACGTTCTAAAGTATTGAGGGTTAACACAAAGAAACTGTTCATAAGTTATAGAACAAGTGACCAAAAGTACTGTTTCAAGGTGGATTAAAGTGGTCTTTTCTAGGTCTGAAATAGACACTACTCGTTTTATCTCAGTACATTGACAACTGACACAAAACTGTATTGCTGTAGAAGAGATTCTGGAGAAAGCCGGATAGTCTAATGTGAAAACCTTCGCAAAATTGTATGGCAAAAACAGTTGTGACACATAATTATGCAGAAGCTGTATTAAAGTAAGTGTTAGTAACTGTAACCCGTATATTTAAGTTTCTGTTTATATCTTTTTTAATTTATATTAAGAAATTGCTTTTAAATCTCATTTTGTACTGGAAATGAGTATGATTTAATAGAACTCCTAAAATTAAACAACAACTTACTTTGGTTAAAGTTTGAAGTTTGATCAGGATTCTTTGAGTCATATGACTCATTAGAGGTATAAAATGCCATCCACCTCTTTAACAACAACTTGAGTACCCTCCCTTTGCACTTTTGACATTCTGGAAGGTACAATAACATGTGAACAGTTACTTTTTTATACAAGGTTTTTTTCAGACATGTAAAGAGTTGGATTTTCTTTATTATTAAAAAATCTAGATTTAATATCTGATGGTCGTAGCTACAAAGTAATTATTCAATATTCGGCATAGTTTGACAATAAATATTTCAGTCCACATGCATGTCACACAATATTTGACAGCGGGGGACTTTATTGTAATGTTTTCAGCGCTCAACCCACGGTGAAGTACAGAGCATCCCCCCTTTGGCAGATCAGGGGTGACCCTCTCAGGTAATAATACGGAAAGCCTGACCATAGTGTGTGACGTGTTTCGAGAATGGCACGCCTCATGTACGATAAAGTCATCTTATGTAAATTTCGGAAACTTTTGCAATGGCAGTCAACATGTATTTAATGTACCCAACCCCTTTTTACCTTCATTTATTGTTTGTTAACTTGTTCTCGTCCTTAATATAGCTACAATTCTGCTCACTGGACCTAAAGCAAACATACAATCAATCAATTTGTACAGCTAACATTAATTACGAAGTTACACAGCCGTATCAGAATTCTATGCCACTCGGACACAAATTGATTGCACAAAAAATAATACACTTTATTCCAAATACGAAACAATTGATGAAAAAATTAAGAATAGTATGTGTCGGTGCCTTTCACCATTCAAATTGCCTTTAAAACTCAAATGTAGTTGTCGCACTTTACCACGATTTGCACGATTTGTTCATTGTCCATTATTCTTTATTAAGAACATTTATAAAATAGTTGGATGTTTGTTTTACATCCAAGATGCAGTATTTCTGATATCGACATATGAACTGGGACCGTACTGGCATTGTATGAACACCCACTATATTCTGTCAAGCACTGAAAACCCAGCTATACTGACTAAGGTGCATGTTTAATGACAATATTGAATTAAAAATGATTATGATCTTATGGATCATACAATCAATCAATTTGCACAGCTAACATTATTTACGAGGTTTCACAGTCGTATCAGAATTCTATGCCACTCGGACACAAATTGATTGCACAAAACATAATACAATTTATTTGGCTCACAAACCCCCTGTGGACACTCTAGTTCAGACTTTCATTCACAGCAACTGTATCTGCCAGGACACTAAGTTTCGTGCAAATCAGAGCATTAATCAATTGTATCTGCCCTCTTGGATTCAAAATGGCTGCCATAGAAAGTCGACATGTGCATCATATGGTGCGGTATAACATGCTCCACTTATATACCAATTTTTGTTACAATACGTTAACTTTTGGATTTTTTTCAAAATGACCGTCATTTTTTAAAACTTGAAGACAACACTTTAGGTCATGACCTATTTTTGGGTGAAGTTTCATGTGAATCCAATTACGGTCTCCGAGAAAACGGTGGGACACACTTTTGGCGGAAAGCGGAAGAAAAAAAAATTAATCATGATTATGATCTTATGAATTGTAACTGGCTCCAAAACGACCCCCGTGGACACTCGAGTTCACACATACATTTACAGCAAATATAACTACCAGGAAACCAAGCTTCGCGCTAATCGGAGCATTTTTCAATTTCGTCGGGCATCTTGGATTCAAAATAGCCACCATAAAAGGTCAACATGTGCATCATATAGTGCGTTATAACATACTCTACCCGCATTCCCAATTTCATCAAAATCCGTTTACTTCTGGATTTTTATGTATTTTTTTATATTCAAAATGTCCGCAAATTTTAAAACTTTAAGGTATCATTTCAAGTCATTACCTATTTTTGGGTGAAGTTTCATATGGATCCAATTTACGGTCTCTCAGAAAACGGTCAGACAAAACTTAAGCTGAAAGCGGACGAAAAAAAAAATAATTAACGGAGAAAAAACAATATGTCTCCCAAACTTTCGTGTTTTTAGGTATTCTTGTACTTGTACTTGAAATTGTGTTTGTCACTGTTTATCGTAATGCTGTTAAATTCATACTTTTTTATTGCCTCAAAACGTAAAAATACAAGTTCTCGACATCATTACAGGAAGATCGATTTATATGTACAATGCATGTAAAGCAAAAATAAATTAACAAAAAGTGAATTGTTAGAATGGTTTGTTGCCATTGGTGTTCGATATGCATAAGATATTGTTCTTTTCAAAACGCAACTAAAAATTTTAGGGACAAACAAAAGTCCTTCCCGTTTAAATTTATGCGTTTGGTGAGTTGATTCTTCTATCCTAGGAAATATTAGAGAGGATTTTGTAAAATGGGAGGGGAGGCCTTGGACTCACTGTGGTTTTAAATAATAAATATACTGTCTACGAGACGTTAGGATAACATAGGGCACTTTTAAATATATATATTGCTTAGTCTCCATTTTTTATGAAGTATTTTTTATGCCATAAACTATTCTAAAAAAATTAATTGTTTAATAAGTTGCAATGTAATAAATTCCAATATGCAGTGCAATTTCGGGCTACTGAATTTTTTTTCAGTGATTTATTATATATATATAACTACAAGCTTTACAATAGTGCAGAAATGAAGGGAAAAATGAGATAACTAAATACAAATTTTGCACTGACGGTGAAGACTACGAAGCGAATTCGCGAATTGATAAGATGTTGTGTAACTTGACCTGATATACGGCAGTGACTTTGCATACAATTTTTATTTTGTTTATCAATATGATTCTATTTATTGTAAGCTTTGCACAAAATACGAATTGTCGGCTTCAATATTTTGTTATTTTGAAAACGTTTAATATACGTTTATCATGCAAACTGACAAGGTGCACAGTTCATCCTGCTTTGGCTTAAATAGACGTCTCTGTATGTGGTAGTGTGGTAGTTTTTTAACAGATAATGTGCCAGTTTATAAGACATACGTATGAAGGCAAGATCGAGTATACAAAAAGACCTTATCTTGTAGTAACTGATATTATTGGCATTTTGTATTGATGTTCATGCTGTTTAGTTCACATTCTGATCTGACTTTTTTCTGTCTGCTAAATGATTTAACCCCAGTCTAAAAAATGGTTTGTGTTCCCAGAGTGCTGAATAATGATTTCATTTTTGTTTTATTTTGTGGACTTTTTTCTTTTCAGATAGACTTTTATAACATGTATGCATCGTCTATTGTTCTTGTAACTTGTATAATAATACATCTCCAACGAGTCCGTACCATCGGTGTAATGGTTCCTCTCCAGAAGAATTTTTGTTCAATAAATCATTCAAAATCATTTTTCAATTTCTATTCGTAAGCTTTTTGTCTATTTTTATTTGAAATTTAATTTGATAAAACCGTTCTTTAAATATGTCTCCCAAACGAAGTTTTAGGAAATATATTGTTTTATTCCGGATTCTTATTATTTTTCCTTTTTTTCAGTTTTGTTTCTTATTTATTTCTGTTTAATCTTATCCGCACATTTTCTCCGAGATGCAATATCCAATCAATATGAAACTGTAAGAACATGTTTTGCAATCCATTTTTGTAATTTTTAACATTTGTGTCGTTTCAAAATTATCAACGGGCGTCGTTATATACGACATTGCATTAGCTTGGTAAAAAATGTATTTGGGGGTTTTCAATATGCTGAATATTATAGTGGAAATGGGAGTTCGTTTGGGAGACATTTTGAGTTGGCATCCCAACACGGTTATTATTAGTTTTGATTGCATCCCCGTCTTTAGGTTGATGGATATACTGACTGTCCAGCTACAAACTATCGGCTATATACAGAACGATAGCAAGCAAAACAATGAAAATAGCATACAACACAAGACGAGATTGTAATGACAATGAAAGTATTTCGAAAAAGTTAACGCTTACCCAAAACACGGTAAAATACAAAACCTTGTAAAGTCCTACATACCGTATAACAAATATTATCAATGTACGAGTATTAACTTGTCATAATTATGGTACCTTGAACATAATGTGCCTAGAAAACTTGTGACTGGTTCGCGCGTATTAAATCCTACCGCTCTACTTTAAAAGTGTTAAACGATTTCGGTCACATATTGAAAATGTCTATCAAAGACTAAATCTGAACTTTTGGAAAGAATAAAAAAGCTAAATCAAAATATGAACACTGAACTGAACACTTGCATATTGCAAAAAAGCCTGCATAGTGTCTTGACAGATTTTAGCCAATTATCTAGTAAATATTAGATTAAAACCGATAACTGAGAGCAGCATTATATTATTTTCTTTCAACAACAAACTGAATTGGCTTTACAAATAATTGTGCCTTCATTTTGGTCGAAAAATTGAGCATGTACGTTCATGTAATTAAACTGTCGAATCCTCTACCTCATGCATAAAATTTAGATATAAAAAAGATCTGCATCTCAGTTGCCAGAGAAAATTTTTTTATTAGGCATATCATGATTAAAAGAACATATTCACTGGTTATCATGCGATAAACGCCAGAAAATATAGGCGATTATGACTTTGATAAGATTCGCTATAACGTTTTAAAACGGTATTTTCGAATATGAATTTTTGTATAAACGAAACAGGCATTCTTGACATACTGTTATGCTTTTATTTTGTATTTAGTAGGCCGAATTTTACTTTTTTACTGCCGTTATAATCCGACTTCAAGTTAGTTTTGTGATTTGTCGGATTAACGTCAGAATCAGTTCTACTGCTCGTAACATTTGTAGCAAATACAAAATTTTAACTTCGGTATATTTATACAAAATTCAAACATAGTATTCATCATCTTTGCGTCATTAAAGCTTTAGACATTGCGAAACTAACGGTAAACGGTCTTTATTGAAGACATTTCTTTTTGCGTCTTTGAAGATGCACGTGGAAAATTCTATGTTGATCATTTTTCCGTATATGGATAATGTGACCTAATTTTATTATAAACGTGCTAATTTGCATACTATAACAACAATATCTTAGTAAGAATCCAGTAATTTACATATACCACTCAAGATGCAGCACGTCATTCAGTTTCGAGTTTCTCAATGTTTTTCATGTAGTAAACGTAGTTAAAGAGACACGAATGTCAATTAATACACAACGCTCAGCGGGTTATTCAACAACGGCGATAACCATCATCAAGAAAAAATAATGATCGATTTTACACACAAAACGGACAAAAAATGGTGACACTGTCGAAAGATATCAAGATTGACCACGTCTGATTATATACGCAACTTCTTTTGGACATCAAAGTGCCAACAGTGATTTACTATCAATCTGTTACATTACGAGCACTGTACTACTAATGGAGATTTCCGAGCGAAGGTCGGGGGTTTCTCCGCGACCTTCGGCTTCTTCCCCAATAAAAACTGGACGCCATGATATTGCTTAAAGTGGCGTCAAACTACATTCAAACTAAACCATCTTTCCCGTTTGTTAACTTTATTTCGTCATGAATATAGATGAAATACCGCACGCTAAACGTAAAGCAAACATCTAATTAGTCGAAGTATTTTATAGAATTAAATGTACATAAGAAATTTTGTTTTACGCTTGAAATGTGTTTTAGCTTTTTGATTTATTATATGTTAGCCTCAGTTCTAAATCAACATTCATTTCAACTGATACATTTATAAAAACAAACAAATTCAAGTAATTACTTTAATAATCTAAACCTGTATTGCCGATTTGGCATTTAAGTCTCTTAGTCCAAATTTAATTAGCTATTTCCCAGTTAGCATGTGTCGTCTGCAAGTCAATCGCAGCAAAAAGGAAAAGAAAACACAATATGACATAGTTATAACCATTTTTATTTAACGACAATATTTTGACGGAAGTTAATCGTTTTGCTGGGATCATACTGAAAGAGTTTCCAATCCTCAAACCCAATAGCTGCACATCGCGTCCCAGAGTGGCGGATAGGGGAGGCCCTCTCGTTGTGTGGTTGTCAGGTGTTGATACGGCAACACTGACCGCTGACAAGAGTGGATAAAGTGTTTGGAGAATGCCACGCTCATTGAACAATTACCCTTTAAAAATGTAGATAAGAGTAGGCTCGTATCCGGTACAAAAGGCTAAATTGTCCACCTCTACCAATACTTGCAGTGGTATTCGAAATTAGCATTTTGCTCCATTGTTCACAAAGGGATTTATTGTTTAAAACTTGTTCTCGTCCTGATTATAGCTGAAATACTTCTCACAAGCAAACATTCAATTATAAAGTTTTGGTAAAATCAATTCCATTATAAGGAATTTGTATTTGTTTAATACCATTAAGTTGCATAAATGAACATTAGGTTGGCTGACATACTAAAATTATAGAGTATTAGGTAATGGCGTAAAAATTGACGTTCTGTAACAATAAATCTTTCTTTTTTCTAAAATCTATAACAGGAAACATGTTATCCGCTATGTTGCATGGTAAGGCTTTAATATAAGTTATAAACCGCAAAAAAGAGCCTTACTTATATGCTGCCTTAAACCGCGCTGAGCCGCTCTTTGGTTCTAGCGCTAGGAACCCATTCCAGTACCCAAAGCAATTCTACACTAAAAAAGCAAATTAATTGTACACTTTGCACTAAATAGAGAAGATTATCAACAATATTCTTGAAACACTGGTTAATGACCCCCCCCCCCCCCCCAAAATCGTGCACATTAAATCACACATTTTCCCTGATACAGTTCGTAACAAAGAAGTTTTATTCTAGTTGTTACATGTACATATTGTTACGTGTAAACAGTTATACGTGAACTGGAGAAGTTTTGGTAAAAAAATGTCATAATATAAATTAAGAGGAGATGGCGACGCTGAACACAAGTTTATCACAAAAATTTTCTTAGATTATACCAGCCCAACTCTTGATAACTTAATAACATATATTAATAACTGCATACTGAGAAATGAGGCAAATATAATTTAAATTTGAATTCGTACCTTTTCTGTTGCCATGTCAAAATAGAAAAATGCTTTATCCATGAATTACATGTTCTGCTGCAGATCTTTTGCAATTGTTTTATTAAACTTCACGTAATACGATTTCAACTCAGTCTAAAATAGTATTAAAACATGTTCAAGTTGCAGACTTGCCTACCCTTACGATTTTGGCGTAAGGCTCCCGATTTTTAAGGCCATATTACGCCATTACGATTTTTACTATATTCCTTACGATTTTTCAAAAATCCGGATAATTTTTATTTCCGTCCGTCATTTTTGTTGTTTCACTCTGTGTATTATCTTTACATTGCCATTTCCGCTTCCTGTTTCATCTTGTGGTGTGAGAAAATGTCCAAACGGAAACAAGATTTAGATAAAAATGAACACGAAGTAATTAAAAAGAAATTAGAGCAAAAATTTAAAGAGGAATATTCGGAGACCTGGCCAGTGATACAACGGTCTAACAAGAACGTACACCATGCTTATTGCACAGTGTGTAAACAACATTTTTCCATTGCACATGGTGGCAAGGATGACTGCAAAAAGCATGTTGTAACCAAAAAACATAGTGAAATGGCAAAAGTGCAAGCTTCTTCCCATAAAATGTCCAGTTTCTTTGCCCCCAAAAACGAGTTAAATGATGCTGACCAAGCTGTGATGAATGCTGAGACACTCTTCACTGAATTTATAGTGGAACACAATCTTCCAGTTAGTGTTGCAGACCATGCTAGTAAATTATTCCCTAAAATGTTTCCAGATTCAAACATTTCCTCTAAGTACAGTTGTGGTAGAAGCAAAACTGGTGCTTTGTTGAACGAACTTGCAGCCATTAAAAATGAAAACATATCTCAAAATTTAAAAACTAAGCCCTTTTCAATTTCAACAGATGGCAGTTCTGATATTGACTTAAAACAATATCCCATTATAGTAAGGTACTTCAGTGAAAGTGAGGGTAAAGTTATCACCAGTGTTTTGTCAGTGCAAATTTTTGAAGGTAGGGCTACAGGAGAAAATATATTTACTTTGATAGACAATGAAATGCAAAAGTGGTCATTGTCCTACCAAAATGTTTTGTCTCTTGGCTGTGATAATGCCAATGTAATGACAGGTAAAAATAAAGGTATGTATGGCTATTTTCTGAAGAAACAACCCAAACTTTATTGTGCTGGCCATGCCATCTTATCCATTTAGCTGCAGAAAAGGGTGCTGCAAAATTAAATGCTAAAGTTGATGAGCTTTTGATTGATGTTTATCATTACTTAGAGAAGAGTTCTATACGAAAAGAATCACTTAAGTCTTATCAAAACTTGAATGGGAAAGATAAAAAAAATGTTGAAGCATGCATGTACACGTTGGCTCTCACTTGGTATATGTATAACAAGACTTCTAGATCAATGGAAGCCTTTTAGAGAATTTATTGAAAATGAAAACTCAAAATACAAAAAAACTGAAAAAGTTCAAGCTGATGAAACTAAGAAAAAGATTGATAATGTCAAAGGAGATAAAAGCCAAAAACCTGTTGAACAAAGCTCAAGCAGTTCAAGTAACAAGCCTAAATCTTTTAATGATATGTTTGGTGCTCCCCTGAAATGTACAAGCAAAGGGAAAACTTATTTTTGAAAGTGAAAAAATGGCAGTCCCTAGTTCAAGTAAGTTGCCATGACAATAAACAAGGGTCCACCATGTCCATATTAAAAGCTAAGGGGTCATGTGAGAGTAGTCAAAAGCAACCTGAAAGACTTGCTCGAATTTATAAGTGCATGTCCTCAGCTGAGTTTAAGCTAATATGCCTCTTTCTAAAGAATACCATTCCTGTTTTTGATGAGGTAAATTTACTTCTTCAGAAGGATAAACCCCTCATTCACATGCTTCGTTCAATATTAAAAGGTCTCATGAAAAAAACTACTAGTAAGATTTATGAAGCCTATTGCAATGAAGGATAAATCTGTTAAACAAATAAACTTTAAAGATCGTAGTCAACAGAAAAATGATTTAGACTTAGTTCTTGGGTGAGACGTAAGAGACTACATGATAAAAATGCAAGCCGTTTGTCTTCTAAGGTCTTAGAGATTTTTTTCAGATGTTCGTAGTTACTTTGAAACTGCATGTTCTTATATTAAAGACAAATTTCCACTAGAAGAAGAAATACTTAAACATGCAGAAGTGTTCTTGTTGAGTCCCGCGCTGATGCTTCCTTTGTTTCTGTCAAATATTTTACTGATAGGTATCCATCCTTATTTCCCATTGAATGTAACAAAGACCAGTTGGAACTTGAATTTTCTGAATATCAAATTGACGAGGGTATTAATGTTGCTATGAAACAAATTACACCAGAAGATTCAGATAGGGAGGATAGCAAATGGGATTGTATCAGTAAGATTAAAGATATTAATGGAAACTGCAAGTATAAGTGTCTTCCACGTGTTATCTTAGGTATTCTGACAATTCCACACAGCAATGCAGGATGTGAGAGATGCTTTTCTGTAATTAGAAAAAAACATACAGAATTTAGATCTCAAATGGGACCAACAACTGCTGAGTCTATTATGATCCTCAAAGAAACTAATGTTGACTGTTTCAACAGAAAGCATAGTGCTTCCGAGCTCAAAAGACTCAAAGGGGCATATTCCAAATCATTAAATCAGTAACGATATAAAGAAATTTTAAACTGTATTAGTGTACATATGTTAACTTTCCTTAAAATGTTGTGTTCTTTGAAATTTTGTGTTTAAAGCTTGAGGGACAAGTTAAAAATAAACTGCTTAAAACCAAAAGTCAACACATTGAATTTGATGTGTCCATTAGGTTAGTATTTGTTTAAAATTAAAGACAACACAAATATGCAGTTTCTACAATATATATTACAAGCTTTTTAACACTCAATATACACTTTACTATTTTTCACCTCAAATTACTATTTTTGGGGGAGTGCCTTACTATTTTTGCCTGAAAGGGGTAGGCAAGTCTGAAGTTGAGAAATAATGAATTGGCGTTCCTGAAAGAAACAATTCCATTAGAATCGGATTGAATATATAAACGGGAATCTTGCGAGATGATCTTAATTTAAATTGAAGATACTGTGTTAATATGCGAAAGATTTTTTAAAAATATAATTAAATTCTGAAAGTTTTAATAATGGCATGACCTACATGTATAAGCTGCTATTGTTCGGTAAATATTTGTCTTACTCGTTACACTTGTTATACTTGTATCTTTACACTTAGTACAATGCGCACTGTTTATTCTTTTCAAATCGATCTTAAATATTTTTCTCGAGACGCTAATGGCTTAAAGTCAAAACATACGTCTAGTCGGGTGTTAAATAATCATTTAGATTGATGCGGATAATGTGCAAGGTTGTCAAACACGGGCATCAAGTTAGAACGTGTACACATTAAGGCATCTTGCGGTTGAGTTTTTCCCGTTATCTTAATACAGATATATAAAGATGTACTGATTTCAAAATCAGGAAATATAATTTGTCTATTGATATATCATGAGTCAGTATATAGGATATATAACAATATTCCTATATTAAACAAAATAATCCAAGTACTTTTCATTTTCGACTACACATGCGTTTTGATTTATTGATATATTTAATATAAAAAAAAACAAACTTTCAGCTTGAATAAGGATAATATGTCAGTTTGTTGAATGATATATTCCGCGCGATCACGAACGGTCTATAAGTTTGGTTACACCCCGCAGATCAAAATGTTAGGATCTCATTTAAAAGGGATGATCTCTGTCAATTTTCCCTCCTGCACATTTATTGAGACTTTTTCCACTTACGTTTTACTCACATTTAGCGTGCATTTTTACTACCTGCTTGAAAAATCGCAGAAAATACAAAAAACAATAACATTGTGGAATTGTCTACGTGGGTCATAATATTTATGATAGATGCTACCAATGTCTATTAATAAGTATATTGATGTGAAAACTTTTACCTACAATTAAAAAACATTTCGGAAAAGTATCAAACCAATTTGGATGTTTTTGTTTTACTGTAATTTGTAATGAGACACACGAAACGGACCACAAATTTGTTTCCGTAGTGTCAACTTGGACCATACTGGAAGGGTACCCAATAGTAAACCCACAACAGCCCAGCGCGACACCGGGTGTCGGATAGGAAAGACCGTTTGTTTGTTGTGGTATTAGGTCATAATACGGAAAGCCTGGCCGCGGACCGTAGTTGGTGGCGCCTTTGGAGAATGCAATGTTCCTTGTAAGATACGGATCCCTTTTTGTACATTTCCAAAGAGTAGGCTTATTGAAGCCGCTTACAATATGCTTAATTCTTCGCCCATTCCCCATTATTTTCCATTTTTAGTCCAAATATTATTCCCTATGTCACATCCCACCGCTTTCTGTTGGTTTATTGTCTGTTAACTTGTTCTCGTCCTTAATATAGTTGGGATACTGCACTCCGGACGTAAAGTAAACATCCCATCAATCAAACGTAGTCTCAAGCATTAGCATCAGTTTGAACGCGAACACTGTATAACATTCACAATTGTGGTATAAAGTAGATAAGGATCTTAATGACAGCAGATAGTGTCTTCAAACGCTATATCGAGATTAAAAGTGCGTATTTTATCATTGGTCATGCCATGAAAACATACCACCATACGTCATTGTTTATTGCGATACAATTTGTTTTTAACAGTATCATGTGTATATGTACATACATACCATTCAAATAAAAATCTCTTTTGTCGGTATTGGGAATAGCAGGGTCTTTGTGGCAGTCAAAATTTGCTCTATATGTGTCGATTTATTGTATTTTAATTGGTTCTCGTACTTAAGTTCCCTGCTCATTCAGCAATGATCATTTTAAAGGCAGATTCAAGGAAACAAATTTTAAAATCTAATTGATGCAATATAACCAATCTTGCATAGTATTTTAGCAAAAAATATACTGTTGTCGAGTTCATAAAGCACTAAAACCTGAATACACTCAGTTTAAGTCACGTACAAGTGTTATATTTCTTAAGTCTTGATGACTTATGGAAACGTCAAATTTTGATAAATAGCGATAATATCTAGAGTTATAGATAGTTTATGTCTAGAAGGTTAATAAGAAAGCCCTTTAATAATTATACAATATATTAAAAAAATATTTTAAAAATTATTACAAGCTAATCATTTCACTAATTAAATCTTTACATACACACAAAAACAATTAACAAAAATCGAAGATTTGTCCATGGGAAACAGAAACTCCCGCAAAATGAATTCCCAAACAGGAAGTAGTTGTCCGTCAGGTCTGAAAGTCGCTTAGGACATACAACTTTTGATACTGAACCACCCTGCCAAATTTCAAATTGTTCTCATGTACGGTTTCTGAGAAAAGCTTGACGGAAATTCGTACAGACGGGCGGACATTCGTAAAACTTAATCCCGCCGACATGTCGTCACGGGGGGGAGGGGGCATAATTATAACATCGACCAAAAAAGAGCCGAAAGTCGATGGACGATTACAAACATACAGCACTCGAAACCAAATATCAAAACAGAAATTGAGTAACCTGAACCAAGTGAAAATTATGGGTGACTCAGGTGCTCCACACGAGCAATCAGTGCATGCCTTTTATTAGACACGTGTCGAGTTACTCTTTGTTATGTCTAGGAAAAAGTCTAATCAAGGAATAGAAAAGACTACCTATGGCCGATTGTGTTCCCATAACGACGAAATAAGTCATGCTAATGGATATAGTACTTATAAGGGGTAAGAACAAACCCTTCTTTGAGAAGCTCACAAGTCGAGAAATTTTTAATACCGATCACAGAATCTAGTTCCACGTTTAAATTTGGAAGTTTTCAGTATACTAAGACGCATCCTCTTAGCTGAACCTTTTTTTCAAAAATGTAATTTTTAGAATAAAACTATTAATTATACTATTTCTGTACAACGATGAAAATTAAAAACCCGGATCTATGTTTTCAAATAAGTGTTATGTCAAGCAAATCTAGTAACAAAAGCGATGAATCTTAAAGCTAATACTGAGTAACCAGATAAATGTTAATACCTTAGGATCTTAGGTGGACGCTGGCTACTCTGCAACCACTATATTCGCATCTTCATGTGTCGTGCTCAAGGCTGATTTTTTGTTTTTGTAATGTTCATATTTAAATTATATTTACACTCCCGACTTTTCCAATGCTTGTCGAGAGCGATTTCAAACTCCATTACATTTTTGACGCTTATTACATGCTCTTGTAGGTTGTTCCAGATTGCCACGACTCGCTGGTTGAAACTATATTTTCTAGTATTGGTTTTGCATAATTGTTTCTTTTCTGCTAATTATTCTGGTTGTTGAAGGTTGGCCTTCTTAAAATCCATATAGATTGCATCTATTATACCTCCTTTATCAATTATTTTTGTCCATTCGTCCATCACCTTGAGCAGTTGCAATGTCTTCGATCTGCCTGATATAAAGCCGTAGTGCTGTTTGCTAAATAATTTGTTTTTCCTCAAGTGGTCAACAGTTTGTTCGCTTACGAGTTATTCCATTATTTTACAGATTACGCTGGTCAGACTGACTGTCCTATAGTTGCCTGGATCTGATTTTTTTCCTTATAACATAGCCGATATTTTCCCTTGTTTCCAATCCTCGGATAATTTTCCTTCATTGAGGTACATTGTATTAAATCATGGTGAGTGATACGTCAATCACATCGCACAATTCCTTCAATGCCTTTTAGTGGATATCATCTGGTCCTGGTGATTTTGCGGTGGCCAGTCACTTTAGAAGTTTTAGTATTTCTTGTTTGAATTCTCTAGCCATACTCTCGTTCTCTACCATAATCGGTTCAAGTTCTGGAATTTCCCCATCAGACTATTATGTGAATACACTACTAAAGACATTTGCTAAAGTTTCCGCCTTCTCTGCGTCCGATTTCATAATCTAGAAGACCAGTCTTGGGTATCCCTTTTTAGCTCTGCTATACTAGATTTTGTTTTTCGTTTTGAATTTGCATACTACCAAAACTTGTTTCGGTTGGATTTAACCTTTTTGGTATGTCCTTTTCCATGTTCATCTTGGCCTTTTTAACTAATCCCTTTACATGATTTCTGATTTTGGCATACTCTTTACATTCTCATCGTCCCTGGTTTCCATGTATCTCTGCCATTTGCAATCATCTGTGCTTTTTTCTAATTTTCTTGGCTGTTTTCTCATCTATGGGCATGTAGTTGTGTTTTTTACTTTGTTAATAGCTTTTCTCTTGCTAGGTGGAATGCATTGTTCTTTGGCATCTTCAAACTTAGTTTTGAATATCTCAAACTGAAACTACTAAAGTTATCGCTGAAGATTCAGAGAATTGTCTGTAATACAGTATGCTTTACGGTTTAGTAGTACGTCATGTGGGAGGCAATCAATAGCTTTTGAGAGGTCCATTAGGATAGCAGCTACATATAGATTTTCATCAACTGCCTTCTTCCAATCAATTACCGTAAGAAGTAGTGTATTGCAGCCATATTCCGGTATAAAAGCTGACAAGAAAAGGTAAAATAAAGTTTCAAAATACTCTATGATCTGTTGATATAGGGCCATTTAAAAACTTTGATACCAGAGGTGAAATACTCACAGGCCTATAGTCTTATAGATGCCTACTTTTAACTATTTTTCGCATGTAATTGTACTGCATGTGTATTTTTAGCTGATTAAGAAATTCTAATTTAAAAAAGGCGTATTTATTAGATTAGTAAGTACTAGTAATTGGTTTAACCATAGTTTTTAACACTTTAACAGAGATATCGTCCAATCCTGTAGCCCAGTATGGTCCCAGTTTTGCTAATTATTATAATAATATAACCTATGTCTTACCAAAATTTCATAAAAATTGAATTCTACCTGTACTGTAAATACTTTGTAGAAATGTCGAATCGGTCGTTTTTTGCTAATGTAAACGGTGTATCTATCCAATATCATCGCAGCGCAATTACTATGTTCTGTATTAAAAAAATGGGAACACATTCTGCAATCATATCTTTACATTAATAGTACAATTATCAACAAAGAAGTGGTATCAATAATAAAACTAGTAGATGGCGCGGACGACAGATTTGTCTTTGAACTAAACCTTAGCTTATTGGTCTTTTAGTCAGAAATTAATGACGTTTACCAAGTCAGTATACTTACTGCAATCTCGTACATATCTGATCAACTGAGAAATATAGACACCGTATACATAAAAAAACTGGAATATTGCTGTAGGTGAGGAAAATTTGTTATTCTTGTACTGAGATGACCATTAGCGTCATATTTGACGTGCAAGACAAACAATGATGTAGATGAAGCTGTTTTTGTATGGCTTCGTGAATTTCCAGTTTTGGAGGATTTATAACAGATGACACTCAGCAAATTGGGGGTTGTTTATATCAATATATCTACATGTGAAATTAAAGGACGTTACTTCTGCTATATTCTGTTCGTTTAAAAGACGTTAAAGAAATTAAGTTCCATAAGAATACAGGAACATATAAGCAAGGAGTGGTGTACAGTTCGTACTCATTGGAATTCCGATTATCTGCTTGAAAACACGTCGTACTATGTATTCCTCCTTCAGCGTAACTGCAACCACAAGCTACATATTTGTATGCATATAATAATAATAATAACATTAAGACGGGATTTTAGTTAGTGCCCCGCCACATTGTGGCGGACGCCCTATAGTGATCAGTCTGTCCGTCCGTCCGTCCGTCCTAAACTAATCGTGTCCGAGCTGTAACTTGTTTTCTTTTGAGGTAGGCTTTTGATATTTGGAATGTGGGTAGATAATATCAAGGCGATGTGTCGCATACCATGGTTGCTGACCTTTGACCTTAGGTCACATTGCACCCTGAAAGACAAAATCATGTCCGGGCTGTAACTTTTTTATCTTTCGAGGTAGGCTTTTGATATTTGGAATGTGGGTAGAAAATATCAAAGCGATGTGTCGCATACCATGGTTCTTGACCTTGAACTTTGACCTTAGGTCACATTATTCCTTTCTGTATATCAAATTCATGTCCGGGCTGTAACTTTTTTTATCTTTCGAGGTATTCTTTTGATATTTGGAATGTGGGTAGATAATATCAAGGCGGTGTGTCCCATACCATGGTTGATGACCTTTGACCTTGACCTTAAGGTCCGCGGGGCCCACAGACATGTGTACCATCTCACTGATATCTAGTTTGGCAAGTTAGTATTAGGAGTTCAAAAATCAAAGGTTTAGTTTTGGGCTGTGATAACGCCAGTGTAATAATTGGTTGACAAAAAAGTGGTTTGTCTATGCATTTATAAGACAGGAGCACACTGAAATCTACATTTAATTCAAATTGCTGCTTACAAAAAGTATTACCACCTTTCGATAATGTCTTCGTTAACATTTACTATTTTGGATGAGTGCGACAAGAAAAAAAACTCACATCTTTGACAAAGAACAAACAAAGATGGTCAAATATAATGCTTATTAGCACTGATGCAGTCAAGATTGCTATTTAAAAACGTTTAAGAAAAGTAATTGCACAGCATATTACAGAATGTAAACTGCAAATCCCCGACCTTCGGTTTAATTTTAATTTTTAATTCAATTCTTTGATCATAAATTAACCCCAGTTTTACACATAACGTCATTTTATCTGATACATTTATAAAAATAAAAGAAGTAATTTTTAAGTAACCTTAACACGAATTGTTGGTTATATATTTTTAGCCTTTTGGTTCAACTTGAATGAGAGATAAGGCAATGAACATGTGTGGTCTGCAAAACAAAATGAGACAAAACATTTTGTTTTCTTTTCTCAAATGAAAATTTGATTCTTTTTTAATAATTTAAACAAAATTTTTTTAATAGAATCAAAACAACGTTTCATAATAAAGCATTTTTAAATTTTTAGTTTAATTGAATAGTTCATATTAGTAAAAAAATTAATATTTTCGCAATGTTCAGGACGAGTGTTTAATTCATTATCAGTTACGAGGTAATGAAAAAGGTTTCATAAGCGCTCATAATAGTTCTGAAAAGATTAAGGGACAGAACAAAATTTCATTATAATCGGATTAAAAATAGCTAATAATAAATAATTAACTTCTGAATGTTTTACCACGTTTTCAAAAGGTAAGAAGAATAAGCTGCTACTGTTAGTATAGTATTTAATCTAACTCGTCACGCTTGTTATAATTATATATGTATCTCAAAAATTACTATAAAGTACAATTTTTAGTCTTTTCAAATATCAAATAATTTCCGACTTGTTAATGCTTTAAAGACAAAACAAACGTCAAATTTGTTTGTTAAATACTCATTTAGATTTACGCGGATAATGTGCAAGATTATCACACAGGCATCAAGTAAGAACGTGTACACATTAATACATCTTTCGGTAACTCTTGTTATTAAAATGTTGAGTGGATGTTCCCGTTAATTTATTAAAGTGCATTAAACGTTGTCGTACCGATATCAATATCAGAGAATATAATATGTCTCTCTGTAAATAAAACGACGGCTAAAGAATATATGACGATATTCGTATATTGATAAAACAATCCACTAAGTATTTTTCACTCTCAAAAAAATTGATTATTAATTGGATGTCTGTTTTACGTCCAGAGAGCAGTATTTCAGCTATATTCAGGACGGGAACAAGTTAACAAACAATAAATCAACGGAAAATGGGGGTGGGATGGGTCACAGGGAATACAGTTTAGACTGCCACTGGAAAAGTATGGAGTTTTGGGTAGGGGCGGAAAATTTAGCCTTTTGTATCGGCTACAATTAGCCTACACTTTTTTCAAAATCTACAAAAGGGGTCTTTATCGTGCAAGGAGCGTGGCACTCTCCAAACACGTTACCCACTTCGGTCCGCGGTCAGGCTTTCCGTATTATGACCTGAAAACTCCCCAACGAGAGGGTATCCCCTATGTGCCACCCGGGGACGCGATGGGCGTCTCTGTGGGTCGAGCAATGGGAACCATCCCAGTATTGTCCCAGTAAATTAATTGATAATATATATATATTAAGAAGGAACAAACGTTAGGTTTAGTAAGAATGATAACAGATAAGCCCATGTAATTATACATAACACACAATCACGAACGCTATGTAAGTTAGGTTACAACACAGCAGATAGGACAATTAGGCTCAACTGTCCAATAATTGGTTACTGTCGTCTTGAACACGTCAAATTTGATTAATTATTAAACTGTCAATCGTTAAGGTTTTTCATATTTTCACTTTTTTGTGTTTCCTTTTTTTCACCTTCAAACGCAATTGTGGGGAACATTGTGAGATGTGTCACTAAGACTTTTTACAACATGTAAAAGACAGTAAACGAATACCAAGAACCGTTGAAAAATGTTTACGATTCTGTTTATGCTTAAAACTCCCAAAACCGTAGAACATAAATACACTTAGGTCTATTCAAGGACATATTTGCAACAAAATACATTCTGATCACAATTATCAGGTAACTACGAACTTCAAATTTTGCTAACGTTTTCCCTACCAAACAACTTGATTTCTCTCTATTATTAATACATTATAAAGTCAACGGTAGCAGAGCAGTTCATATAGCCAACTTCTAATGAACAATGAGGTGACTGGTTCGAGCTTTAAAATGGACAGGAATAATCTGCACTCCAACCATAACTGACAGTAATTGCCCTGCCAAAGGTCGAAGGCTTTCATCGAGTCCTCCGAATTTCTTCTAAAATCAAAACTGGACGCCCTGATTTAAATAAAAAATATTGCTGAAAGTAGCTTTCAACCCCATACAAACAAACAATAATAAATTGTATTGTCTATGTAATGGTTTAAAATGAAATGTTGTTAATCAATTTATTAAAATACATGTGAAAATGTCCATAAAATATGGATCTAGTAAACAAGAAAAATAAAACAACCGGCTCAATAGAGAAAAACAAATCTACATGTAATATATTAATGTCACTGTCGGAAATGTTTATATAAATATTTATTTAAAACATTCGTTTTATTATGTAAATTTATTACTTGAACATCAAGGTAAAAGTGTACGTACTATGCCACTTTTAAGGTTGGATAAATGTAAATTCAAAGGTCAACAGTTAGATATTGTTCCATCAAAGTTTTAAAGAATAAAATGATATTTTCAATGAGGGTTTTCAAATTGAACTGTTATGATGTCCAAGAGAAGCCGTATTGGATCGAGTAAATCTATAGTGGTCAAAGACAAATTGGACTCGCATTTACTCTTCTGGTTATTAAAAATGTCATTAAATGGGCGTTTTCATACTGGACATGTATTTCTCATTATATCAAGGTAGTGTTGTTAAGTCGGTTATTGTAATGAGAAATGTTACGCTATAGGTAACAATATTTCAATTATTTGCAATGCCTATTTACATATGGGGGCACCTGCAATTAATATTTCATGTGAACAAACCATCTTAATGTCACAGCGAAAACAGTTGCTTGTGTAAGTTGAAATGTTAAACTTCATTATTAACTAATACAAAATATGTGTCGTGCGGCAAAAATAACCGAAAATTGTGGGAGAAAAAAATCAGCACTGAATGAAACTAACAAAATGTCTTCTAACCTTCCTCTGTTTAAACAAAAATCTCAATCCAATTACAGCTAAATTCCAGGCTCTTTTAAATATTTCCCAAAGTATGAAAGATTTTTTTTTTATTTTTAGAACCCTAAAATCAAACAGATGCATCCGTGTGTTTTCGTCTGTATACTATCTTGGGGTAAAGAAAAATTCACGGGGCTGTGTAAACATATTACTGGTTTATTGTAACCATCTATGCAAGCAGTAAGAACGATAACACTGTTTAATTCCCACAATTGAAAGATAAAACATAAGGATAATTACAACAGATGGTACGGTCTTCAGACGTTTTATCAAGATTTTAGTAGCGTACTTCATAATTGCTCATACCATGACCAACACCAGACCGTCAGTATTTCTTTCATTAAAATTCAAAAGCATGTTTCATTTTTTACCATGTTTAACAGTATCATGTTCGTAGTAAATACCAATTTTTCACAACTGTCATGCTTCTATCGGCTTGAATTTTTCTATCGAGATACTTATTAAAAGCATTTCAGTGGAAATCTTCATTTATAGTGTAAAAAGGATCGACTTACTTTTAAAAAGCATTGCCTTGTTTTTTTTTCATCCACCTGACCGATCGTGTCACAATTGTGATGCTTCTATCGGCTTGCTTTTTTTATCGCGATACTTATTAAAGGCCTCGCGATACTTTTGAAAAGCATCGCGCATCGCTATGAAAAAAAACATCATGCATGAAATACAAAAGCATCGCGATACTTGTTGAAAGCATCGCGATACTTTTTAATATTACCAATTGATAATTTTGCTGTATTTTAATTTGTCCAAAGTTCATCACGTGATATTTTTTTGTATTTTGGCAGATTGACGGATTTTTTGCGGATTGCACGATTAATAAAAATGGAACACAAAATTCCCAAAAGTTGTGTGACGTTTCGCAATCAGCTAATAATGTTGATCACGAAAGGGCATCCTTTATTTAGATTTTTTTTTAATTTATATTTATATTTTTTATGTGACAAATTAAAATACAGCAGAATTATCAATTAAATAATATAAAGAACAGTCTTTCTCTAAGTAGACGAAACGCGCGTCTGGCGTAAAGAATTTGTCACCTTGGTAATTTTGATTACATCTTGTTGGAATATTTGAGCAAAGCCAAGTAACAGCACGGCACGTCCGCGGCTGGCGGACATGGGAAGCAACTATTTTGGGTTAAGTTGGAAAAGAGAAAGTTTAAGATCAATATGTTATGACCGGTTTACGTCATTTATTTATATTGACATTCAATGACTAAGGCCATTCGTTGGTCAGTCTTTGTCTAAATTTTTGACAAGAAACACCGTCATTTGTATCGTTGCATAATCTTCTAGACTTGTATATTATTTTTTGTTTATGCTGTATCGTCATGTGTGTCGATCCGACACTTAATAAGCTTGCTGGTTGGTAGACTCTTTAGACTTTTATATAATATTTTGAACTACCTGTATTGTGTTTTTACACGATCCCAGTGAACTTATATTATTCCATCACCGAATGAAAAAATACTTGAAGCATTTAGAGTTTAACGCCACTGATGAGTCTTAAGTAGACGAAACGCGCGTCTGGCGTAAAGAATTTGTCACCTTGGTAATTTTGATTACATCTTGTTGGAATATTTGAGCAAAGCCAAGTAACAGCACGGCACGTCCGCGGCTGGCGGACTTGGGAAGCAACTATTTTGGGTTAAGTTGGAAAAGAGAAAGTTTAAGATCAATATGTTATGACCGGTTTACGTCATTTATTTATATTGACATTCAATGACTAAGGCCATTCGTTGGTCAGTCTTTGTCTAAATTTTTGACAAGAAACACCGTCATTTGTATCGTTGCATAATCTTCTAGACTTCTATATTATTTTTTGTTTATGCTGTATCGTCATGTTTGTCGATCCGATACTTAATAAGCTTGCTGGTTGGAAGACTCTTTAGACTTTTATATAATATTTTGAACTACCTGTATTGTGTTTTTACACGATCCCAGTGGACTTATATTATTCCATCACCGAATGAAAAAATACTTGAAGCATTTAGAGTTTAACGCCACTGATGAGTCTTAAGTAGACGAAACGCGCGTCTGGCGTAAAGAATTTGTCACCTTGGTAATTTTGATTACATCTTGTTGGAATATTTGAGCAAAGCCAAGTAACAGCACGGCACGTCCGCGGCTGGCGGACTTGGGAAGCAACTATTTTGGGTTAAGTTGGAAAAGAGAAAGTTTAAGATCAATATGTTATGACCGGTTTACGTCATTTATTTATATTGACATTCAATGACTAAGGCCATTCGTTGGTCAGTCTTTGTCTAAATTTTTGACAAGAAACGCCGTAATTTGTATCGTTGCATAATCTTCTAGACTTGTATATTATTTTTTGTTTATGCTGTATCGTCATGTTTGTCGATCCGATACTTAATAAGCTTGCTGGTTGGAAGACTCTTTAGACTTTTATATAATATTTTGAACTACCTGTATTGTGTTTTTACACGATCCCAGTGGACTTATATTATTCCATCACCGAATGAAAAAATACTTGAAGCATTTAGAGTTAAACGCCACTGATGAGTCTTAAGTAGACGAAACGCGCGTTTGGCGTAAAGAATTTGTCACCTTGGTAATTTTGATTACATCTTGTTGGAATATTTGAGCAAAGCCAAGTAACAGCACGGCACGTCCGCGGCTGGCGGACTTGGGAAGCAACTATTTTGGGTTAAGTTGGAAAAGAGAAAGTTTAAGATCAATATGTTATGACCGGTTTACGTCATTTATTTATATTGACATTCAATGACTAAGGCCATTCGTTGGTCAGTCTTTGTCTAAATTTTTGACAAGAAACACCGTCATTTGTATCGTTGCATAATCTTCTAGACTTGTATATTATTTTTTGTTTATGCTGTATCGTCATGTTTGTCGATCCGATACTTAATAAGCTTGCTGGTTGGAAGACTCTTTAGACTTTTATATAATATTTTGAACTACCTGTATTGTGTTTTTACACGATCCCAGTGGACTTATATTATTCCATCACCGAATGGAAAAATACTTGAAGCATTTAGAGTTAAACGCCACTGATGAGTCTTAAGTAGACGAAACGCGCGTCTGGCGTAAAGAATTTGTCACCTTGGTAATTTTGATTACATCTTGTTGGAATATTTGAGCAAAGCCAAGTAACAGCACGGCACGTCCGCGGCTGGCGGACTTGGCAAGCAACTATTTTGGGTTAAGTTGGAAAAGAGAAAGTTTAAGATCAATATGTTATGACCGGTTTACGTCATTTATTTATATTGACATTCAATGACTAAGGCCATTCGTTTGTCAGTCTTTGTCTAAATTTTTGACAAGAAACACCGTCATTTGTATCGTTGCATAATCATCTAAACTTGTATATTATTTTTTGTTTATGCTGTATCGTCATGTTTGTCGATCCGATACTTAATAAGCTTGCTGGTTGGAAGACTCTTTAGACTTTTATATAATATTTTGAACTACCTGTATTGTGTTTTTACACGATCCCAGTGGACTTATATTATTCCATCACCGAATGAAAAAATACTTGAAGCATTTAGAGTTAAACGCCACTGATGAGTCTTAAGTAGACGAAACGCGCGTCTGGCGTAAAGAATTTGTCACCTTGGTAATTTTGATTACATCTTGTTGGAATATTTGAGCAAAGCCAAGTAACAGCACGGCACGTCCGCGGCTGGCGGACTTGGGAAACAACTATTTTGGGTTAAGTTGGAAAAGAGAAAGTTTAAGATCAATATGTTATGACCGGTTTACGTCATTTATTTATATTGACATTCAATGACTAAGGCCATTCGTTGGTCAGTCTTTGTCTAAATTTTTGACAAGAAACGCCGTAATTTGTATCGTTGCATAATCTTATAGACTTGTATATTATTTTTTGTTTATGCTGTATCGTCATGTTTGTCGATCCGATACTTAATAAGCTTGCTGGTTGGAAGACTCTTTAGACTTTTATATAATATTTTGAACTACCTGTATTGTGTTTTTACACGATCCCAGTGGACTTATATTATTCCATCACCGAATGAAAAAATACTTGAAGCATTTAGAGTTAAACGCCACTGATGAGTCTTAAGTAGACGAAACGCGCGTCTGGCGTAAAGAATTTGTCACCTTGGTAATTTTGATTACATCTTGTTGGAGTATTTGAGCAAAGCCAAGTAACAGCACGGCACGTCCGCGGCTGGCGGACTTGGGAAGCAACTATTTTGGGTTAAGTTGGAAAAGAGAAAGTTTAAGATCAATATGTTATGACCGGTTTACGTCATTTATTTATATTGACATTCAATGACTAAGGCCATTCGTTGGTCAGTCTTTGTCTAAATTTTTGACAAGAAACACCGTCATTTGTATCGTTGCATAATCTTCTAGACTTGTATATTATTTTTTGTTTATGCTGTATCGTCATGTTTGTCGATCCGATACTTAATAAGCTTGCTGGTTGGAAGACTCTTTAGACTTTTATATAATATTTTGAACTACCTGTATTGTGTTTTTACACGATCCCAGTGGACTTATATTATTCCATCACCGAATGGAAAAATACTTGAAGCATTTAGAGTTAAACGCCACTGATGAGTCTTAAGTAGACGAAACGCGCGTCTGGCGTAAAGAATTTGTCACCTTGGTAATTTTGATTACATCTTGTTGGAATATTTGAGCAAAGCCAAGTAACAGCACGGCACGTCCGCGGCTGGCGGACTTGGGAAGCAACTATTTTGAGTTAAGTTGGAAAAGAGAAAGTTTAAGATCAATATGTTATGACCGGTTTACGTCATTTATTTATATTGACATTCAATGACTAAGGCCATTCGTTTGTCAGTCTTTGTCTAAATTTTTGACAAGAAACACCGTCATTTGTATCGTTGCATAATCTTCTAGACTTGTATATTATTTTTTGTTTATGCTGTATCGTCATGTTTGTCGATCCGATACTTAATAAGCTTGCTGGTTGGAAGACTCTTTAGACTTTTATATAATATTTTGAACTACCTGTATTGTGTTTTTACACGATCCCAGTGGACATATTATTCCATCACCGAATGAAAAAATACTTGAAGCATTTAGAGTTAAACGCCACTGATGAGTCTTAAGTAGACGAAACGCGCGTCTGGCGTAAAGAATTTGTCACCTTGGTAATTTTGATTACATCTTGTTGGAATATTTGAGCAAAGCCAAGTAACAGCACGGCACGTCCGCGGCTGGCGGACTTGGGAAGCAACTATTTTGGGTTAAGTTGGAAAAGAGAAAGTTTAAGATCAATATGTTATGACCGGTTTACGTCATTTATTTATATTGACATTCAATGACTAAGGCCATTCGTTGGTCAGTCTTTGTCTAAATTTTTGACAAGAAACACCGTCATTTGTATCGTTGCATAATCTTCTAGACTTGTATATTATTTTTTGTTTATGCTGTATCGTCATGTTTGTCGATCCGATACTTAATAAGCTTGCTGGTTGGAAGACTCTTTAGACTTTTATATAATATTTTGAACTACCTGTATTGTGTTTTTACACGATCCCAGTGGACTTATATTATTCCATCACCGAATGGAAAAATACTTGAAGCATTTAGAGTTAAACGCCACTGATGAGTCTTAAGTAGACGAAACGCGCGTCTGGCGTAAAGAATTTGTCACCTTGGTAATTTTGATTACATCTTGTTGGAATATTTGAGCAAAGCCAAGTAACAGCACGGCACGTCCGCGGCTGGCGGACTTGGGAAGCAACTATTTTGGGTTAAGTTGGAAAAGAGAAAGTTTAAGATCAATATGTTATGACCGGTTTACGTCATTTATTTATATTGACATTCAATGACTAAGGCCATTCGTTGGTCAGTCTTTGTCTAAATTTTTGACAAGAAACACCGTCATTTGTATCGTTGCATAATCTTCTAGACTTCTATATTATTTTTTGTTTATGCTGTATCGTCATGTTTGTCGATCCGATACTTAATAAGCTTGCTGGTTGGAAGACTCTTTAGACTTTTATATAATATTTTGAACTACCTGTATTGTGTTTTTACACGATCCCAGTGGACTTATATTATTCCATCACCGAATGAAAAAATACTTGAAGCATTTAGAGTTAAACGCCACTGATGAGTCTTAAGTAGACGAAACGCGCGTCTGGCGTAAAGAATTTGTCACCTTGGTAATTTTGATTACATCTTGTTGGAATATTTGAGCAAAGCCAAGTAACAGCACGGCACGCGGCTGGCGGACTTGGGAAGCAACTATTTTGGGTTAAGTTGGAAAAGAGAAAGTTTAAGATCAATATGTTATGACCGGTTTACGTCATTTATTTATATTGACATTCAATGACTAAGGCCATTCGTTGGTCAGTCTTTGTCTAAATTTTTGACAAGAAACACCGTCATTTGTATCGTTGCATAATCTTCTAGACTTGTATATTATTTTTTGTTTATGCTGTATCGTCATGTTTGTCGATCTGATACCTAATAAGCTTGCTGGTTGGTAGACTCTTTAGACTTTTATATTTATATATATATCGACCTTGGATTCCGTCTTCGGTTGATATACATCTCTCAGTCCTTATAAACTTGTATTGACTAAAAGAAAGGCTGTATTTGTTTAAAAGCATCGCGATGCTTTAGGAAAGCATGAAAATACAACATGCATGAAATAAAAAAATCATCGCGTTAGTTGCTGAAAGCATCGCGATACTTAATAAAAGCATCGCGATTCTTTTTACAAGTAACGGGATAGAAAAAAGCAAGCCGCTAGAAACATAACAGTTGTGATTTGAACGACCACTAATAGTTAACATGTAATTCATACTTTAAAAAAGTGTGTAAATTAAAAGTGTTGTTTACCCACAGGTTTTTGTGTCTAAAAAAATATAATAGAAAGAACAAGATTTTGTTTATGTAATATTTCCTCGATTTTTTTCAACTATTATAGATTGAAATATTTAATTTATATTTTTTAGAATTAGAACAGATCTTTTTTATCAAGAAAATAGCAAAGAAAAATTCCTGAACAAGTCATGAAATCCTGCCGATTCCAAACATTCTCTCAGTTAAAAACGAGAATAGATACCTGCTTGTTGTTTGTATTGTTTCTGTCCCAATTTTTACAATAAAATCCTGCTGATTCCAAACATTCTCTCAATTAAAAAAGAAATAGATGCTCGCTGGTGGTTTGTTTCTCTCCCAACTTTTACAATACGCTTGAGCCTCTTCGTACAGAAATCTCGAGGCAGAGGAAGGGTGTTTAACAGAAAGGTTCATGATATCCTGATACTCGAAAATAAATCATTCAACTCGAAAAAAACACAAGTGAGAAATGACAACGGCATAGCTAACGAAAAGACTCGCGACGAAAACAAGCAACAATCACTGACAACATAAAACAAATAAGTAATAAGTTCATAATAACAAAAGAGCATTAATATGTGTTCCGTAAGAGTTGGCATATTCTAATTCTCTAGTTAAAGCCCTCTTGTTATTTGAGGTAAGAAGAAACTAGCAAGTTGCCAAAGAGTATCAGTGAACATTTGCTTGATAGATAAACAATGGCGATTAAATAGCAGCAACCACTGAGGTTCTGATGATATGAAAAAAGCTCTTGTCTATAAAATTTTGCGAAGATTCCATATTTTTAAATAAAAGCACAATCATATAGAAGAAATATTTCTTTTTTTTCTATTGTAACCATGTGAGTGTCGGAGTTCAAGGTTTACAAAAACTTATAATGTACACAAAATAATAATAATAATAATAATAATAATAATAATATTATTATTATTATTATTATTATTATTATTATTATTATTTTATTTTTATTATTTGTATATAAAACACGAATATTGCATATCGAAAACATATAAACCGTTACGCAAAAACAGCTAAACACAATTTAACCTGGAAATTCTATACGCCAAACCACCTGAACACACTTAAACCTGGACGTTTCTGATTTGTAATAAAATTAATGCATGGCCTCAATAATAGACAACACACAGTAAGACAGCGTTTTTCTACTGAGACAATTGCAAAATATGAGGGACACAGCTAATAGAGAAGTAACTCGGACATCCAGAAATTTGTTTATTAATTCCTGTATTATATTGCAAACGTATTGTGGTTGCTATACCTATTAAAAAATAACGACCTGTTATTAATTTTAATCAATTTGTTGATGGGTTTTTTCTTTATTTGGTTCTGCTTGTTAACAATAAAAATGTATGTATCTGTAAAAATTCAAGTTCATGTCACGTGGTTCATGTGCCTTTGAGAAATCAAATTATAAAAAATATGCCGAGATTATATTCCTACATAAAACTTATAAGTAACAAATCTTGATTGCAGATTAACTATGTTAACAGAAAGAGCTCCTATCAACATTGGAGGTCAGGTTTTATTGGCGCTGTAATGATTTGAAGGTCACGACTTTTGTTGATAATCTTCTAAAATGAGGTATTGGTTAACCTAACAGAGGCACAATTTAATAATAAACGTAGGAAGGAACTTCGGAGATTGTTACATGATCAGTCCGTCCGTCTATCTGTTAACTGGTCCTCAACCCATTAAAGCTCCTTCTTAATTGGGGAGTGGTAAAGAAATTCCTGTTTACTTGTTTTGTACGAACCTTTTAATTTTCCGAGTGATCTTAACTTAAATACTTTACATATTTTTAGGTCATATACATATAGTTTTCCGGCAAGTTGGAGACCCAAGACGTCAATCTATTGTTTTGCTCAAACTTTAAGAGATTTCGTTGTAAATGCATCCGTCCACTATAATTTCTAATATTAATATTATTAACGGGTCGCGTATATGGACAGACGTGTTGTATATGTTTACCTCTATCTTAATTTGTAATGGTCCTTTGCCTTTGTTGTTGGGTAGGTTTCATTGCTATTTTAATTTAATCACGTATATTTGTTTTAGTCGTCAAGTTAAAATTACCCACAATTTGAACAAAAGAATGAAATGGCGAAGTATTTATATTGTTCATTTTATTGATATTTAAAATGTTAATATAAATCCGCCAATCATGCCACATGGTTTGTATAAGGTGGCAGGATATGTCCATTTCGCATTTTTGACTTGGATATATTTGAAATGAGATTGGTGTGACGGAAAATTTTGAAGCGAAACTAGTAGTTGATGGTTTGATTGGATGTTTGCACTATTTCAGCTATATACAAGACCAGAACAAGTTAACAAACATAAAATCAATTAGGTATTAGTTCCACTGGAAAAATAAAATGGAATTGATAGGGCGTCTATAAAAGGGGTCTTTATCATTCAATGGACGTAGAACTCTTCAAACACGTTACCCATGCGGTCCGCGGTCAATCTTTTCGTATTGTGATTTGAAAAAGCCCCCAAACGAGATCAAATGCATCCACCGTTCGCCACCTGGGGACGCGCTGGGCAGCTCTGTAGGTCCAGCACTGAAAACCTTAACAGTGTGGTCGCAGCTTATTTATTATGACAAGTCTAGATAAGTTACATTTTAAAATATTGTATATAAGGTGTTCTGTTTTATTCACATAATTATTCAAGGATGGATGGGGTGTCTTCTTAACTTTACACAATTTTAGCTGGCACCGGCGAAGTGTGCAGTACTGGATAGGGATGAAGAATTTAAAGCCTTTGTATTGGCTACAATGAGCCCACTCCTTTTTTTAATATACAAAAGGGTTCTTCGTCGAATTCTCATAACACGTTAGCCACAATATTCCCGTATACGAGAGGTCACCAGCCCTCACTGCAAAGCGCTTGAAAGATTTGTGGGTCGAGCACTTGAAACAGTCATAGTGTAGACCCAGTATTATTTAAGAAGTATATCACTGAATTCGTTTAATTATTGGTCTACAAAAATAAACTGGACCTCTGTTTACAAAAAATAATACTGGAACAGAGATTTAGGTCATCAGTAAGGTGGAACACATGTTCTTGTCCCACGTGTCCTGTCCAATTCGAAATTAAACAGTATTCTCACCAATTATTTCAAAATGTGATAACAATCAGTTGATTGGAACAGATGTTAATTAGCGGAACGATAGCACGTACAACATATTAAATTTGTTAAGACGTGCTACAGCCTTTGTTTATCAGACTTCATATCATTATTTTGTATTAAGCAGTTTCTCTTACCTGTGACGCACAGTTAAAGGTAAACCATCAAAAATCATATTTGTAAAGACGTAAAAAATAAAAGAACGAAAGAATTGTTATTGACGTATGTTTTGCAACATAAAACTGGTAAGGTGAAATATGACCTAATCCTCTCAGATATCTTATTGTTGCACACCTGGAACACATGTCAAATGATTTGCAACATATCTAAATATATGTTCTGTGCAATACCCTGTCCAATGTGTCGGCTTCACTGCTACAGACCTGCGATCATGGTTGTTTAGGATGTATAATTACTCACACTAGTGGCGCCACACTTTTGTAATGTTTGATTGTCTATTCCGGTCTTTTTTAGGGGGCCGGGGAAGGCGGAGTATCCGTACAAACCCCCAACCAATATCTGACACGGTCCTTATTTTTCTCCGACAGTCCGTATTAACCATCTCCTGTTTTTGTTTGTTTCTATGGTCTCATCCCGTAAATACACAAGATACCCTTATAAATCAACAAAGCAAGAATTAAACCAATCAGGCGATTCATTTTTATATTTGAAATTTGAAGAAACAGTACTAATGACTTGGTGGTAATTAATACTAGACCTAATTACAGATAATTATTTCAATATCGCCATATTTTGCTTTGGTTGTTGTCTGTTATTTGCAGTTATCATAAAATCACACCATTAGATTAGAAACGTTTAGTGAAAAGGGGACCACACAAGGGTAATGCAAACTAAATTTGGCTCAAATCCGTAAATTATTCATTAAAAAGTGTTCTGAATTTTTCAACGACAAAATCAGAAAATGTCATTGTTTTGGAAATTTCACATTGTTTCGATTTTAGCTAACAATAGAGTTTTAGTGACTGCTAAATTAGAATGTGAGAAATGTATGGACATTTGGACAGATCTTTCACAAATGAAAAATAATTGCTATGTTTTCGCAAAAATTTTTAATAATACAGAACCTAATGAAATAATTCAGGACTCGCCTTTCCATGATAAATTGATATACTAATTCATGTCGACGCTGTACAGCAATATCGAAATTCATTTCATACATGTAATTTACATGTGTACTATAATGTAAATATCAAATTTGATATCAACATTTATTCTACGTATCTTTTAGTTAATTTAACTGCGTTTTGATCTTTCTTTTGGCATTTAATCCGAGGGCGGAAACAAGAAAATGATAGGAATAAAGGTTTTATCAACAAACAGTAGCGATGGATTTCTTACTGTAATAGATAAGATAGACAAAGTCTAAACTATTTACATATATTCGATACACATAAAGCAGCTGTGATACGGAAAAGATGCAACTTCATGTTCGCGGTATGTTTTTTAACTTATCTGTTAACAATTTATACAGTCATTATATTTGACATTTTAGTTTTTTCATATCGATTCACGAGAAAGCCTTGTTTTTTTTATTTAATGCAACATTTATTTTAAATTTTGTTCCGATTTATAATATATTAAAGTCATTATATATATTATAGTTTAAGCATATTTCAATATAAGGCTACAATGGTACAACGCATAATGCAAAGTCTCGTAGCGTCCTTCTTTAATTGATGTCCATGGATCATGCTTAATCAGCCCCCGAACGTCATATCAGAAAATATAAATTACAGTACAATATTTTTTAGTTTTAATTAATGCAAACGTTATCACTTCGATAGTGATGATGGAGCGAACGTGGAATCAGAACCCCTGACTTGGGTCATGGGCTTACAGCTTAAAAGTATAATGTTTGTTATATTTAACTTTTTTCATCACATTTTGCCGCCTACAGCTAGTGCCGTCCATTGCAAAAGCCATACGCCTGATTATACTAGTTATCTTACATAACTGTCCGTAAATATAAATTTATAGTTACTTGAC
Organism: Limnoperna fortunei; assembly: GCA_944474755.1. Lineage (NCBI taxonomy): Eukaryota > Metazoa > Mollusca > Bivalvia > Mytilida > Modiolidae > Limnoperna > Limnoperna fortunei. Next base: position 44,881,389 of record OX104118.1, on the reverse strand, counting down.
AACTTAAAAGTTAACGGACGGCGCAAGTAAACATTCTAGGGAAATTATTCTATATTCTAAAAAATTTCTGACCTCTCGGATTACACCTCTGGTATAAACGGCGTCAATTGCCATCAAATACCAGGACTTCCGTCTAATCCAAGGACTCTAAATCTTAAAAAGTGTTGCAGCTATTTATGTGTGGCCTTAAATTAAATTGTCGCTGGAATAACAATTATTCGCTTGTTGAGTTATTGTTATTCGATTAATTCTTCTGCTTGATGTTTGCTGATTTCTAGCATAATGATGTGACAGTCAGTACATGTTCCGTTACGATACCTAATTTTCTTCCGGCTTACAAACTAGTGTTCAATATAAAGTAGGAGGGAATGACTGGTTAGAATAATGCACTGATCACATTGCCGTAATAAACATTCACTCTCACCCCGATTACTTATTATAAATCATTGATTTTTATCGTTTTAGTGAACAAAACCATCATCTTTATTTGATACGGTGTTGTTTAATCTCTTTTATTAAGACTTGATTGTTATTACTTGGCTGTAACAGAATTTCTGGAATGCTTAGAATTTGACTCTCTCAAATATGTTATTTAATGTATGGCAGCAAAGATGTAACACAGCGCGATTCTTGTTTGAATAAACATTTATAAAGATTTCTCAAAAACAAACCTTAGACCGTTACAAAATTTTAAGATGTTACAAATGATATCGAGCTTGTAAATGTCAGCAACTTCATAAATTGTTTGTCGATTATTTAATATTTATTCGTGGTGTATATTGGGGGCCTAGGTGGCCAAGTAGTTAAGGTAGTTCGTTTATTATTGATCACGTAAATTATCAACACGTAGGTTGCGGGTTAGAGTCTCACTGCGGGAATGGTGCGCTCGACTCCAATCTTAATTGACAAGGATTGCCAGTTTTGCTACCGAAGGTCGGCGTTTTTTCCGGGTTCATCGGCTTCCTCCCCAATAAAAACTACGCGATGACATAGCTGAAGAAATGCTGAAAGTGGCGTTAAACACCACTCAAACAAACAAACAATTCGTGTGTATTAAAATAGAACCTAAATTATCTGACCTGTGACCTCTAGTATAACACCCTTGATATGCATGGTACAGAATACACAAACAACGTCCACAGGATGCTGCAGGGTACTAAATCCTAAGTCAAGTCGGTCTTATCACGCATGATCCTATGTAGCAAGGGTTACTATAGTGTCCCTTTAAACCTTAGAAATGATGGGGTTTAATTCATGTCACCACGGCAATCACAATTTCCTGCTGTTTACTTCCTCTGCCCCCCCCCCCCCTTTCCGCGTTCATTAATTCACGAAAAGATTCCCTATTATGAAAATTTTCTGGTCCTCAAAGATTGCTGTTGGGACGTTAAACACCAATTGTATTAGTTATCTATACAACAGATGTTACATGCATGTAATGATTAATGTCTCGGGACACTCGATCCGCTTATTCTGAAGTTATTAACATTGCTGAGAAACCGCGTTTTAAATACCTGGCATAAGTATGTCAAAACAATTAAAATGCAGATATAAATTTTCATGTTACGTTGCACCACAGATATTCGTCATTACACTCTCGGTCAGTGGTAATATCTGCAATACACATCCGGCAATTTGAGGGTCTTTATGAAATTAAGATGGATTTTTAAAAGATTAAAAAGTAGCTTGTCTTGTTTGAACTGATTAGTCGCGACCAGAACAATCTGACAAACGAACAGCAAATTTATTGGGGAATTGGGAAAGACGAATGGTTGTTCGGACTCGATATACAACGTCAGGGACAGAGGAATGGACAGGAAGACGTTGTAGTTGTTTGGACTCGAAATATGCAAAACATGATTATTGTTAATTATTGGAGCCGAAAATAGACTTTAGTTAATACATGGAATACATTCATTAGAAAAAAAATTAAAATCTCAATTCTTTCGTACAAACAAAAGTTAATATATTAGTTTCTTTTATAGAAATGTCAGTAAAACAAAGGGGGAATAATCTTAGCTATATGATGTCAAAAATACATAGTAGAGGGTGTGTAATTGTATTATGTATTTTGTTTGTTTGTATGGTGTTTTAACCCCACTTTCAGCAATTTTTCAGCTATATCGTGGCGTCCAGTTTTTATTGGGGGAGGAATCCGGAGTACCCGGAGAGAACCCCCGACCTGTGGTAGGAAAACTGGCATATATTGTGTAAGAAATACCAGTATTTATATGGGTTATATAATTGTGTTGGTGAAATATTGCACTGTAATGACAAGAACTAAAATGGGTTCATGTGTGTAGGCAATACAAAAATAAATGAATAAATATATTGTTTGTTTGTTTGTTTGTTTGATGGTGTTTAACGCCACTTTCAGCAATTTTTCAGCTATATCATGGCGTCCAGTTTTTATTGGGGGAGGAAGCCGGAGTACCCGGAGAAAACCCCCGACCTGCGGTAGGAAAACTGGCAATCCTTGTCAATTAAGATTGGAGTCGAGTACACCCTGCCTGCAGTGAGAATCGAACCCGCAATCTCAGTGTTGACAGACCACGTGATCAATAGTAGACGAACTACCTTGACCACTCGGCCACCGAGGCCCCTGAATAAATATAAATAAATAAATTAATTAAATGTGAATTTATAGAGTACTAATTGGATATATTGTATGCTGAAATCTCTTCTATAATACAATGGAATTAGACCAAATATTTCTGTTCTATTTATTTGTATTCGAATGTAACATGAATAGTTATATTCCTTAAAAACGGCTCATTTTCCCATCAGAACTAAAACGAAAACTACCGGATGTCTTAAAGTAAACAAAACTTTATGTGACGTTATATATACATGTAGTTTTGCATTAGAAATTTATGAAATAATCAGTCTTACTATAATCACGTCTTTCCTACCCTTTTACGAAAATAGAGGTAAGCGACGGTTTTGAAACTCGTGGATTTGTTTTTCTCCGTTTTTCGGTCGTACTGCTTTGAACAAAATCTGTAATATGAGTATAACAAATGTAAGTGAAACTTTTTAGTTTAAATATAAGTAATTATTTTGAGAAATTTAATATTAGCTTCAGCTGGTAGTATTTGTTTCATTAAGTTGTAAGTCTTCCGTGAGAGCCTTTGATTTATCATTTTCATGATAATAGGGACGGTTGAGTTTTAATGAAGCTGTTGAAGAATTTCAATTATACAGCGATAAAAGTGTCTGTTATGTAAAATAGTAAATGATAAACTTATGTAGGTCTTAAATTCTTGTATAATTAAAAAACTCCCCATGGGGTTTGTTTGTCGAGAGATGCAAATACACTATCAAACTATATCTCAGTGTCATCTTCGATAACGCACGAAATTTTCTCAGCAGAAACAAACACATTAAAGAGTCCTAGTTCTGTTTAACGCGCAAATTCAAAGTATCTGATTCGTATGCAACACTCATAATTTGTTTAAAAAATTTTCGTGTGAGTAACAAAAAGGATTGCACATAATTGATACAAACTAACTATATGTAATGATATAAGCTATATACTAATGCAGCACTTTACTCTGGGGCGTCAAGATGATCATAACCTGCAGATCAGCCCTACGGCATTCTGGTGGGTGTTTGTCACGTTGTGACTATAGTTGGTGACCTGTTTGAAGACTTTCAAGTCCATCGTACAATAAAGACCAGTTTTATAAATTTCGAAAGAAAGGTGCGTTGTATTCAATACAATCTTAATATAATTAAATAGATCTTTCACTTCCCACCCCTTGTTGCTATGTCTCTGCGTGTTGTAACAAATGGAGGGGGCTGCAAGTGAGAGATTCAATTTTAATTAGACTGTATTCAGTACTATTTAATACTTTTTGCTTTATTCGTGTTAGTTGAAATATTTAATTTCTATCAAATACAAAAAATAGATATCCTAAACAAATGTGTTCATAAATTCTGCAAAATATTGCATTTCATAACTGATGATTTGAAAGAAAAGATTATATATAGTCAAAAGATTTCAATTATACATCAAAATGGCGAAGTTTAAAGCCTTTCACTCGTATGACGTCTATAGTTTCATTGATAATGGATCTGGATAGAAACAGCGAACGCGGGCATATAACTTGTACACGTCATATCTCAAGATGTAATCCAGTGCACCCTACTTTTACATTTTGTGTGAATGACGAGACATGTTTTTTCGAGCTAAAAAGTACGTCATTACATTTTAAACATTAATTTCAATTATTTGTTAGTAGTTCATGATTAATACTTTATAAAATTAAAAAGGTTTAATAGCAGTAGCGATGATCCTTTTAATTGAACTATCTGTCTTCATCAGATAAGGAAAAATGAAAACCTCTTGACAAGATGAGTTCTGAGGATTTGTTTCGTACCAATTTGTGGTTAATTCCAGGTAATTAAGTTATTTCTAATACTACCTCACAGGAAGTAGGACCAATAGGTTAATGCATACTTGGAGTAACAGATGCATCACAACAGTGGTAAGATCAAATATTAAAATTAATCAACGTACAGCTGAGTACAAAATAACCTCCACTGAGGAGAGTTCACTGCCCCAGAACCATTCCTGTGATCTACCCTAAAACCTTTTCTTACCAGAGTAGTTCCATGGCCGCTATCCCGACAGCTTTAGTTAGAAGTAACAGGGGGTCGCAAAGGCGGATACAGGATTTTCTAAAGGGGTAGAAAGGGTATATCGGAAAAGGAGGGCCACGAAGTGCTCCTCCATCGCCTCGCATAGGTGCATTTACGGCAGAAGCTCTCGAAAAAAGTGGTGCAAAATCCAAGCATCACAATGAATTCATTTAACACAAGGTCTTTATAGTGTTCAGTAACCTGTATTTGGTACAGTAGACAACAGGGATATCATAATAAACGACTTACTACCATTAATGCATTAATTTATGGCGAGGACGAGCGGGTATTACATTTTGCCTTTGGCGCTGGTTGTTACCCTCCCTGTTCTCTTTTTTTTTCCTTTCCTTTTTTTAAAGGTGGGTGTACGCCCCTTACCTCCCCTGGATCCGCCACTGGTAAAAGAAATTTCCTGAAAGTTTGAATCAAACTAATGTGTCTCATAATACTTCAGACTCCGGATGTGCTTTGCAAACGGATGTTATAAAATGGTTGCATTGCATTTTCTATACATTCGGGTGCAAAAATAACTTTTAGCGAAAGCGGTAATGAATATTCGAGAAAGCTGTCCTAGAGCTAGCTTAGAGAAGCTCGCCTTACCGCTCGACGGCAAATTCTGATCAGAACAGCTTGAACTAAAGCAGGTTACAGCGGTTCGTACCTAGAACAGTTGAGCCTCACATCTAGCCCATGCAGCCACGCTTAGTGAATCTACTCTAAAGCTGTTCCATCTTTGATTGCAATAAAATTGCTTAAATTTGTTGAAATATTCTCCCACTACCAATAGATGTTGACTTAAACAGACTGAGATTCTGAACTGCTCGTACTAGAGTTGTTATAATAGCTTAGAACAGCAATTTTATACTCTAATAATGACCAGAGCAGTTCTTTCCAAGGACAGTTTCTGACCAGGTAAACGCTATAGCAGAGCGTCTCTTAATCATGAAGAATACCTCTATGGCCACTTTTTAAAGACCACATTCGTGATACGTTGATGCTGGTCGAGAAGTACTGGTTGGACTGTTGTTTCTAGTTTTATTACTACTATATTAAAAAACACTGAATCGGTTTATTCAAGAAAATGTGTTCATCCTTGCTGACGGCATTTTGTTTCATTGATATCTATGCAGTTTACAAAGAAGAAGAATTTAAGTACAAATGTATACAATGTTAAAAAATAAATAATACGCATCCCCAAATAGCCGACATGTTATTTACGTTGATCAGAAACTTAATAAACCCGCATTAAGTTTGAACTGCAGGATACGTTGTTAAATTAATGCACATGTTTCTTGTATACTAAGTATAAAGCTTTTTGCTTCTTTTTGCGCCACTTAAAAAATAAAACAGATCAATTTCACATGTAACGTTATGTCGAAAAGGTAACAGATGTATCTGGAAAAACAGCAAGTTTTAAGTCTCTTTCGTTTACAACTGTATGAAAAATAATCAATAAACTTATTGAATTTTACCTCAAAGTAATTCAATGTTTACCGATAATGACTAAAGTTAATAAATTTAAGTTCATGTACATAAAGCAACTGACAATCTTCAAAGTGATTAATTACATGGTTTAATAGGTTATCGCAGGTGGTCCTAAAGACAGTACATCTTGTCAATGAAATCTACCGTTAAATTGACGATGTTTGATCAGGGTAAACAAAACGTACTCGTTATTTGGTTAGAAACATGGATTACCGGGCAATATTAATTGAAAAATGTTAAATCTGAAGAACAAACCCCGTCTATATATAGGAAGCACCTTAAATCTAATACTGACAAAAATTAAATTATATCAGAATTTATCTCATTCTGACACGTTGGGAAACACACAGAAGAGGATTTTACGTTTTTAACATTTCAAAGTAACCCAATACACAAAGAATTTTTCGTATTTGGTTACAAGTCTTATCAACTTGTAAAATCTACCTACTAAAGGTGTTACAATCTGTTCTGTGTATTACAGGTGTACGGCGATGAATGAAGATCTTTAAGAATCATCAGTGTTTGGTTACTTTTGAAGGCTTATCTGATAATGACTGTTGACTTCTTTTCTTTTTGTGCAGAAGCATTCAAACGGATACATAAACTGTGTTGCAATCTTTTTTTGACATTTATGTGTTTATCGTGGACATGTGAAAATAAAATTGATATGTGTCAACGCTATTAGTGATTTTGCATTTTTGTGGAATTAAATAAATTTTTAAAATGACTACAAACAGTTCTCGAAATCGGGGAAATAGTGGAAATGACCACAAGGATGCTTGCAAAATTGCAATTATTGGATGCTCTGGTGTAGGAAAAACGGGTAAGTAATAAAATTTACTATTTAAAAGATACATTTTCAATATACAACGACAATGTATATACACACTTGGTATATGTTCCAGGTTGTAAATATGATCCAAAATATTCGTATTATTAGACTTAATAAATTCGAACAAATGATCGTGCAACCCACAACCCCTCACCCAACCCCCATTTTTCACATTTTGCGGCAGGGCAGTTTGGCCTACGTATAAATATGTATACATTTTAGAGTTCTCTCGGTTGGGTATTGTCAGGTCATAATACAGAAAGACTGACTTCGGACCATTGTGTAACGTGTTGGAAGAGTGCCACACTCCATGCACGACGAGACCCACTTTTGTAGATTTAGAAAAAAGTAGGCTCATAGTAGCAACTACAAAAGGCTAAATTATAGGTCCCTACCCCAAAACTCCATATTTTTCAAGTGGCAGTCAAAATTTTGTTCCCGTTGGTTCATCCCTTTCTTATTCCCATCCTGAATATAGCTGAAATATTGCTGACTTGACGTTAAGCAAGCATTCAATCAATCAATCAATCAGTCATTCATTTGACAATGAATTAAATCATACTGTGAATACTAATTGGTATGAATATAACAAATGAATGGGATCTTGATATGTACTTCATACATTAATCGTGAAGATTAATTTTCTCTGATCTACCACTTCATCTGAACATAAAAAAACTGGTAACCTTGCTATACTTTCAAACGTGTTAAACATAGGCTATCGTTTACTTATGCGTTCTTAAAATAATCATTTCAAGGCACTTGAAAAGTGAAATCTTTATAAAGTGACACAATTTAATTAGAACCGTTAAGATGTAAATTGTTTTTGGATTGATACACTTGATACCACCTGATTGAAAATTCCTAAGATTACGAAGAACGAAAGAAAGTGTCGAGAGATCAGTCACTTTGACAGTTCATCGAGATGCACTGGAATATCTACTATTTTGGGATCTAATTAGACAATAATTGATGCAACTCATTCTGATATTTACAATAAAGTTATTCTACGCTTATATTTATAGCATCTAATTTATTCTAACTTGCTATGTGTTACGATATCCGTTATAATACCGCTTGTTGGAGAGTAAATAGTGTGAAATTATATTGCAATGCTTATTACATCACGTTGCAAATACGATTAATTTCTGCAATTGACGTGAGAAATGTTTAAACTAGGCGCAAACTAATCAAAGTCGCAATGTGTCTGAAAATGAAAATTATGAACAGAAAAAATGTTTAATTAAAGGGAAATAAAAAAAAACCGACAATATATACTAATTCCTATATTGAAATAGCAAATTTAAATGTACACACATTGTTAAATAAATGTCGATCTGTATCTAAGCATTGGTATGACCACAAAGGTTCGTGTACGTTCTAAGGCCACATTTCGTGTCTTATTGCATTGGTTTGTAGCTTAAAAGCAAAATCTTGACACTGAATTCTTTGAAGGTCCTATATGCTGATTACACAATTGTTCATTCATTCATTCATTCATTCATTTATTTAATTCCTCAAAATTGAGATACAATGAAATGAAAAAAAATTATACACACATATTGAAATATAACAATATGTATAACAACAATACGAAAGAAAAAATATATATTTACAGTAAATCAAACGAAAAGAATATAATCCTAGAGGTGTTTAAAACACTTCAATAACGGAAAAAATCTTATTGCTACGGAAATAAAGTAAAACCCATTAACAGTATTCAAGTCTGCAATTTTATCAATACAAATAATCAAATAATTCGTACAGGGTGTGCTCGACGTAAACATTAGTTGACTGTTTGTACGAGCTTTCTTGCCAATTGTTGCAATGAATGGTTGGGAGCTTCCACTGGGTATAACGACTTCCTGCCACAACAAGATATCAGTGAGATGGTACCTACGCGCATTCCAAATATCAAAAGCCTACCTCAAAATATAAAAAAAAGTTACAGCCCGGAGTTTTGGACGGACAGACTGATTACTATAGGGCGTCCGCCACAAAGTTGCGGGGCCCTAATAAAAACTGCACGCCATGATATGAAAAATCGCTAAAGGTAGTGTTAGTCATCTGTCAAACAAGCAAGCAAATCCCACAATAAAAACTAGACGCCATGATACTGCTGAACAATGACTGAATGTGGCGTTAAACCCCATTCTAATAAAAAAAACAAACTATTTAAACATAACTCCTTTTTTGCTAGACGTAGTTAATGTATTTTTTCTACAAAAGTGTCACGTGTGGCTCTATAAAATAAATGCTGCAGTCTGAAGCATGACGTCCTTCTTTTCAAAGGTTCTACTTATAAGGTACCTTGTTTACTTTCATATTTTTGAGTTGCAACATTAAAAAAGCTGTAACGATTATATTTTTATATTATTGCTTGTTAGCATAAAATTTAACATTATGTCAATGTTACAGGAAATATAAATATACTTGTAAATTGTCATATTACATTTTCAGCCATAACAGTTCGATATCTTACCAAACGTTTCATTGGAGAATATTGCCCAACGTTAGGTAAGTTGATATTACTGTTAGTTGAAACAAAATAAACAATATATAATCTAGGTCATCAGCTTGTATTGATATTATATTTTTGGAATTCTTTTTATACCGACCGAAATGATAACTTCGTATCTGGGAGACGTGGGTTACATAATGAGGTCGATTTGTGTAATGAATAACGAATGTAAACAAGTGAAAAGAGAACAGATTATACGCACAATAATAACGCAACAACTAAAGGGTGGGAAATCTGGATTCGATATTAAAGAAAAAATTATGTCATAGGTCTTTGAATTTTTTTAAATATGTTTATTTTACTCTCATCGAATAGGTGTAAATAAGAGCCTCAAATCAGGATTCACCGAAAATTAAAAAACGTCCAAACTCAGATCACGAACAACTTTGACAAGCCAATTTCAATTACGTTAAAAATGAGAGCTTGAAATGTGCAGGCCAATTATTAAAAGGAAATAATAAAAAAAAATGGCTTTACACAGTTATAGACTGTTCTATCGAATAATATCTTTATGAATGAAAAGACATACATGTGCGGCGGGGGGGGGGGGGGGGGGGTTCAAAGTATATTGCTTTTTATCACATGTATCAATGGTTGTTAAAAAGCAGTACTTTATTTGTTGAATTTCCATAACACAAAAAGGTGTTTGTTTGTATTACTGGTACAGAAAATGACACTCTTTTTCAATACACATATGTGTTTTAACCTTTACTTATAATAGTTGTGATCACATACTGATTTTTAGGGGGCTTTTGTAACTATGTTTTACATTTTCAAACCGAACTTTTTGTGAAAATCTCTAAATGGATATAAAATTTTTGATATATTTAATAATAATTTCTTTCATTATTAACTCTTAATTTCCATAAAATTAAAAATAATAGCGAAAGTCGTATACCTATAATATTACTTCAATTAATTAATAATATAATTTTCAGTTAAAGTAAAAGTTTTTTAATTTTTTTTTACATCCAGCATATTTCGTTACAAAAGAGAACATCTTTGTCCAATGAAAATTTTTTTGCGCTTATGTTGAAAAATTTGATCGCTAATGCCAAAAGATCCTCTTAAAAGGCATATGGTGCATCTTTAATTGAAGACAATAAAAATGGAATGTAGCTCTACTTCAAATGGACCTATGTTGCCGAGTGGTTCGAGTCATCTACTATTGATCACATGGTCTGTGATCATTGAAGTTGCGGATTGAGCTTACTCCGGGCAAGATGAACTCAACTCCAATCCGGATACTCCGTCTTGCTCTCCAAATAAAATCTAGACGCCATGATGTAGCTTGAAAATATCGTTAAACCTTAAAAAACTAATGAACAATTCAAATAACACACATATCTCAGAATACAGCCAACTAAACAATGAGTACTGCTGCTTTTTTGCCGATCTGATTTTTTCCGCACCATGATAGAAGGATAATACTTGACATAGTTAATCTTCAAATAGAAATGTTAGTCATTTATCATTCAAGTGTAAAAAATCTACAGGAGTAAATTTAAACAACATCATTCAATAAATAAAGATTCTAATCTTAAACAGTTTTAACAACTTTATCAATGTCTGGTGTCAGAAGTGGGATTGTTTTAATTCACCTCGAACTGCAGGTTAGCAAAGGGAGGTGTTCTGTGTTTTGTTTGATGTTGTATACTCAACGTGCTTACATGCTAAGAAAATGTTCTTTGTTGTCTAGAAACTTACTTGGATGATAATGAAATTGACCGGATGTTGATTTTGTGATTAGAAATCAAGGACTACATGTTAACAAATGTTAACATATGCTGGAACAAAATATAATGTATACTTGAATTTAATAAATTCAAAAATATTCATAGCTTGAGAAAATTAAAACGATGTCAGATTAGTTAAACTATATTTTTGTGCACTTCTATGGTCTTCTATTGTCTGAAGTTTTTTTTATCTTATCACTGGTTCCCCCTTTTTGTTGTCGTTGGGCAGAACACATTAAAGATTTAATTTTAATAAGATAGAGCTGTAACTATAAAGTTATATATAAAATTATGTTTAAGAAAATTTTGGTTTTTCGTGCAAAAACGAATGTCAACCCTTCCGCATACCCCAAATTGTCCTTAGAGGGAAAATGTATATAAACTATGTCAGTTGATCTTGTATGGAACAAGGGAATGTGTCTCTATAACACGGAATGTCCCGCTCAGCACATATTTGACGAAAGTTCCATAGTTACACACAGTAATTAATTCGTTTCATGGAGTATACGTGTACAAAATTTATGAGGATCTGACTTGTGGGCTCCTAGAAATCAACACAAATGCAAAGGTAAACCTGAGTATGGACGAACAAACAGACCGAAAAAATGCATGTCTGTGTTTAAAGGGTGCAACTCCCACAACGGATTAAAAAATGACCACATGTTGTACCCTCAATCCATACCAAGTTTTATCAAATTATGTTAAGTAGTTACAGAGGACTTGCGCTGACAAGCTGGTTTTATGGTATATATTGTAGAAATTCTATGTTCTCCCACAACATTCCCAGGATACAAAAAATCGTTGAGATATGCACAACTACATATTGTACACCCAATTTATACCAAGTTTCATAAAAATCTGCTTAGTACCTTCTTAGTAGTTGCGCCGATAAGCTGGTTTGGTGGTATATAACTTTTAATTTTTTTAAAAGTTCGAAGTGGTGTAACGTCCACATAATACAACGGATTAAATAATATTTTTCATAACTACATATTGTGACCTCAATCCGCATAAGTTACATAAAATTCCGTTCGTTAGTTTCATAGAAATTTCAAAATGTGTTACGGACCGACGGAGAATTTTTATATAATCGACTGGTTAAAATAAGCTCATTTGCTGCTCTATCTGAACTTAAGGTAAAATATGGCAGAAATCAGTACATTAACAAAAATGAAATCTAATCGCATTCCAGTTTTATCTATGTTTTGTAATCCACTTTTCAAATCAATTTCAGAACGTATCTATAAATGTTGTTCACAAATCGATGATGAAGATGTTCGTATTGAAATATTAGACACGGCAGGACAGGTAATTATTATATAATGATATATTTTATCGTTATAATTACCAACGTTTAAAGTGCTTATATCCCATTAACCATTTTAACCCCGCCACGTAATGTTTTATGTTGCTGTTGCCAGCCATCAGTTTATGCTTTTGTATGTCTTGAATTTGTACCTTCTGTCCTATTTTCTTTCTTTTTTATAAATTGCTGTGATTTGTTTTTCCGTGAATAGCGTGGTTTGTGTTTTTTATCTTTATTTTATATAGTTACATTGTTTGTTTATTTGTTTCTTTGAATGATGTTTAACGCCACTTTCAGCAATTGTTCAGATATCGTGGCGTCCATTTTTTATTGGGGAGGAATCCAGAGTACCCGGAAGAAAAAATCCGACTTCGATAGGTAAACTGGCATACTCAATGATTGGAGTCGAACACATCGTACCCGCAGTGTGGCTGGACACTGCAATCTCAGTATGGCACGTGATCAATAGTATGTGACTAACTACCTAAACTACTAAGGAACGTAGGCTTTATTATTGACATTGTAGTAATTCGCTATTTAAGGATTCAGATATAGAGCCAATTTATCATGCATTTTGAAAGTGTAGACCTTCCATCTGAAGATTATTTATATTTATTTTTCTTTAAGGGAATGCCAGTTTTCTGTCGAAATGTTATTACATGATTTTTTTGTCAAAGAAGCATTATGTGCAAATTTTATTATCGCACAGCCATTTAAAGTTCTCAGTAAAACACAAACCAACGTCATGTAACAACAAGTACGTCGTATCATGTTTTCCGGTTCAAATTTTATGAACACAGCCATTTTGAAGTTTTTGGTACGAAAAAACTACCAATATGTGGCAAAATTGTTATTCAGGTTCTAATTGTATTGGCGCTCAGGGGCATTTTTGAATTGCAGATAAACAACATTAGTTCAGTTCAATTTTTATGGAAACACAGACATTTTTTAAGCTTTATACATTCACACCTCCAACTATATGCGGTAAACAAATAAATGTTATGTTGTTCAGTTCAAACTTTATGTGTTTACCATGTGCTTGAATTCTACCCAGTGATACTTATGATATAATTCATATTTATAAAGACTTGTTGACCTATTCACGAGGTCATTAACCTCATATATTTGCATGCTTTTTCATTAGGCAACAGATTTTATCGAGTTTGATAACGGGTTGCTTAACTCTTTGTTTGTGTATTGACTTTAAATAATGAATGAACGATGAAAATAACTGTTATGATTGTTGGACTCTTCATAAGCAGATATTTAATTGTTAATAAAATCTCAAAGATCTATGATATTTATAAAAAAAAGGTGTTAAAAGGATAAGCAGTTTATTAGTGTCGCATTATGTTTACTATGAAGTAGCAACAAAAACATTAGGAACATATAACGAGCTAGGTACCAGATGAAATGTAACTAAAATAGAATAAATCTTGCAAGCCAGGGGTAATGTTTTCTACGAAAAAACAACATGTATATTAAAAATATTACATATGTGCCATAAACATAATTTGTTAAGTTGTTGGTGAACGATTTCCACACTTGACACTTGATAAATGTATGGTTTACGTATAATTGCTAAATAAGGTTATGTTTTGATGCATAATCATTTTTCTGTTTTTTGCAGTCACGTGATGCTTGGAAAGATGGATACGCGTGTTGGGCTGACTGTTTTATGTTTGTGTATTCAATAACTGACCGACACAGTTTTGATGAAATTCTAAAACTTAAAAAACATGTAGAGCAAGCTAAACATTCAACGTCTATTATTGGAATTCTAGTTGGGAATAAATGTGATCTTTTACACGACAGACAAGTTCCCGCCAACGAAGCAACCGAATTAGCAGACGAAATCGGTTGCCAATTTTGTGAAGTGTCTGCCGCCGACTGGACAGATGTAGTTTCTATTAATGAATTGTTTAAAAGTTTAGTCAGAGATTTTAGACGGACTCGTGTTGTGAAAGAAGGTCGGCAACGAAAACAGAGTTCTTCGGTGAAATTCAAACAAGCAATTCAAAAAGTTATTTCCGGAAAAACACCTACCAAGAGAACATTAAGCGCATAATGTGATATTGTTGGTTGGATAATTTAAGTGCAATACTGTGTTGAAATGTATTTTTAAATGTACATTCCGTCAATTTCAGAAAAAAAGTCAAATTTTCCAATTAACAGCATAATTAAACCTTGCAATGTTACGTTACTAGACTTTGAAATTACGTAATACATCAACTTGAATGATAACAAATATATCACCTTGTAGCAGAGGTACTTCTTTTGAAGAGGAAATTGAATAATTCGATAAAATTTAATGCTAAAGTTCTTCTTCTAACGAACCGATGCCAAAGTAGCTGCAATCTAAGATATAAATTCGATTTTAACCCCGCACAATTGCCAATAACATGCACCATTTGAGCTATCACGGAGATTTTTGCCCTCTTCAAAAGAGGTTGTGATAGATAATTGCACATTTTATTGATATGTAAGTGGTAAATGTATATAGGACCGAATTACTGCTGAAATCATATTGCACAATGTGTTGATATATTGGAAAATCAAGTATTGATTGCCACATCAACTTGTCAAATAAAGGTAACATTTTCTGTTCGTCTTATCATCAGTTAAGAAAAACCTCAATAACAAATGAATCAGAGCAAAATACTGATAAAACTTTAACATTAGTTCGAGTCCTATTTTGCACATCGCTTTATTATTACGATCACAAAATTCGAACTTTTAACTAACTGCTGTTGATGCTTAAAAATTTATATGCATTTCATTTGTATATCACATATGCATGATGTAATTGCATGCTTTTCAAGGGTTTCATAGGCATGGTTTTGTCAGACTAATGACATTAAAGTTCGATAAGCGAGATCGATTGGACGAATTCAAAGGAAACCATTAGCAAGCCTTACCTAACAGAAATCTCGCAAACACAGCAACGAACAAGTAACACGGATTCACATGAACAAATGAGTTATTATAGATGTTACGGAAGGGTGACAATTTCCTGCTTCAATAGAGACATCAAACTCTGTGTGAAGTCATGAACAATAGGAGTGACCATTAAGTTTTCGAAGAATATCCGTCATTATTATTTGATTAATTTTTGTGCCTTGTTTACTTGCTTGTTTGAATGGGGTTTAACACCTCCTTAAAGCAATCTTCAGCAATAGTATGGCGTCCCATTCGTGTTAGGTGATGAAGCAAGTATACTCGACGATAAACACACTATCTCAGCAAGAAAAAAGGGCTATCATTGTCAATTAAGGGTGGATTTATCAAACCCCTCCCGCAGTAAAGCCCGAACCTGCAACAGTTGCGTTGACTCATATTTGAGTAATAGTATATGACAAGCTACATTACCCTCTCTGCCACAGAGGCCCCGCTATCGTGGGTAGCTACAGATATTTGTACATGGATTTGAATTGGCAAAACGGTTAAGGTAATCACCTACTAGTGAACACATGGCTGTCAAGTCCGGTGTTATGGGTTCGAGGCTTTATGCGGTGGTGTGCTCGACTCTTATCTAACTTTTAAACAACTTTCAGCAATATTTCAGCTATATCGTGGCGTCCCAGTTTCTATCGGCGGAGGAAGACGGAGTACCCGTAGAAGACCTTCGACCTTCAGTAGGAACATTGGCAAACCTTGTTTATTAAGATTGCATGTTGTGATACTCGAACCCGCAACATCAGTATTGACAGACCACGTGATCAATAGTAGACTAAAAAACTTAACTAACTTAACCACTCGGTCAACGAGGACCCTATTGTAATACTGAGCTGAACAGATGACCCGCCGAGTCATCACTGAGCTTGCGAGTTCGAGCATGATTTCGGACAAAGATCTCGACTTAAAACAAATAAATTGACAGAGATTGACAGATTTCCTGTCAAAGTCGGCGGTGTTAAGATTATTGTGCTATTCATATATTTCTCCTCATTATGCTCAACGTCAAAGAAATATAAATGAATTAAAACTGGAATGTCCGGAATGCAGCTAAAATTTTAAATGATGCTTTTGCGTCGTATACAGTTAAACTTGTGTTGTATCAAATGTTCCTTAAAAAGCAACTATATTTATATCAACGCAGAGTTCAAACGAGCTTTGCTTAAAAAATTGACAGGCGGTATACAAATACTTTGACTTGTTGATTCAGACCCAAGAATTAATTGATATGTATAATGAAGATTTCTTGAAACCACTATTAATACATTCTACCAAGTTTGGTTTTCATCTGTCATTATGTTACAGGTGCTCTTTGAAAGAAAAAGAATGTACTGTTAAATGTTTAAAACATCGGTGCCAAGAAATAACGAAACTGGTTTGTTTATTTGAATACATAGCAGTAATATGCGTATTACTGGCCAACACATTTTTTCAGTCTATGAATACTGAACATTATAAGTAAATAATTTGCTATACCGCTACAACTAAGAAAAAGGCGTTGCAATTCCATACAGTTATCTCCCTTAGGATATATAACACTGATTCCCTTGATGACTATTCCAGGGGATCAATTATATAAAAGATAACCGAATTCAATTTCTAGGAAAATTTTTATCGTGCTGTGAAGTCTTTGAAATACATTTTCAGAGCAATAATTTCGGTACATGTTACTAAATTTAACATATATAATTTCATTGACAATAGATCGAGCCTCCATATGACGCTTAGGTTTAAGAGAGTCTTAATTCATTTGGATGACCATTAGTAACTTGATGAAGTGGTCGTGTTTACGTTAACACATGGTTTGCAGTTCACTCTGTCTATAAAAGTAATAATGCTATATTGATGTCCTTGGAGAAAAAAACTTCGTAACGTGTTAATGGTAGATAACTCGTCATTTACTTCAATTGAGAGGCAATTTAATTTTAAGCCTATTATACAACTTACAAGTATTCGTTTTCCTGAAAAGCTAGCCGTCTCTATAGGCTTTATTTTTCTTTGTGGACAAAATTGCGTAGTTTGTAATGTTAAATGGCAAGATGTATTGTTATTATTTACATTAACCTTAATTGTTACATTACATGTTTGAGTTGCTTGAAGTAAGAATCGAACTCATAACATGGGTACATGTATTGTCGACGTCACGACGTTAATCATTAGTAGATAGCCAATAACCTATACCATGGCTCCCTTTGTAAATGTAGGCTGTTTTACTAATGACTCGCAAATATTTTAATGGAAATGATGAACCAACATATTTGTGACAGTAAAATCCATGACTGACTACAGCACATGTTCTTGAACTAAATCTAAAATAAAAACATGAAACATAATTGTTCGTCATTGTACGATGATGTCATGATATCGATTTTAGGCAAGGATATATTCATCGGATTGTAACATACACACGTTTTTAAATTTAGTCTTCATGTCGAACATAAAACAATTATAGTCAATACGTCAAACTTGAAATATTTCGATTTGATAAGAGATAAATCACGACAAGAGCCGCGTTGCGTCTAATAATTGTGTGATAATAATATCATTATCTATAATATTTCTTATATGACTGAAATATTAATCATATTTCAGTCTTATCTCGACATTTCTTGAATGGTTTTCTGCCAAAATAACCAGATAGAATGGAAATCGATTTGATATGAACACGTGATTATGATATAGATTATAATTAGAAATAAAACACATCGGTTAATTATTTCCATCTGAAATCTGATTACTATGTCTATGATAACCCATTAAAATGTAACATGTATAAGATGAAGGAGTGCGAAACAAAGATGCAAACAAGTAAACAATGTAACCTCTTTATTGGGTACGTTTTCAGATTCTGAGTTTCGCAATGATTATTTTGTTCAATAAAATGCGTTACCCCGTCGTTTCATTCTGTAGTTTACTTATTTCATGACGCAGTACCGTAATTATTTTCCAACCAAACTAAACAACGAGAATTGTTTGGGGTTTTTTTTGGTTGTGTGTGCCTGTTTTGTGCGATTTTTTGTTGTTTGAATGGTGTTTCATCAATTTATCAAAGCATGACGTTTTTATACGTCTTTATACTTCAACCATGACGGTCGCAGACGATAGTGAAGAGTGGAAGGGCATTACCGCGGCCGCGCTACCGATGGAAGCAGTAGACGATGCAGGTTGGGATCTGACCCCGGCCGCTGCTCCACCCAATACAGGCATATGATCAATAGTAAATTAACTAACTTAACCTCTTGGCCACCGAGGACCCACAAAGAGAATTATTTTCTAAAGTGGCATTAAACACCATTAAAACACAACAACAAAAACAAATTCTATAACGCAGTACCTTATTTGTTTCACAATCAAATAACCGACCGAACTAATCAATGAGAACTATAGAAGGGTATCCGACCCATAATTGACCACGTGATCATATTTGGTGTCCCGGATGTCCATTGTTTGTCAATGGAGCAGACCTCGGTAATGTTCGGCAAACATCGGAACTACTATTTGAGCAACTAACTTTTTTCCTCAAAACTGTTAACATTGACTCAAAGTAAAACAATATATTTAATGTGTATCATTAATTAGTAATATATTGATTAAAAAAAGATGCATGTCTTGGTCTAAAAATAAATTAAACGGTGACTTCAATTATGGGTCGGATACCTTAATATTACCGGCATATTTTAAAAATTTGTAACCTTTTTTACATGTAATTATCATATGACGGACATCTGGAAGACGTCATTTTTATGTACAACTGAAGACTATATCAGTATAATTTTACAATGCTTTCTAATCAAATCAAACACGATCTTTCAACAGGTGTTAAGCTTCTCTTATTTCGAGCAACTTAATGATAACATAGATAACATGATATGAAAACTATCTCCTGCAAAAGTCTTATTATTTGAAGATATATATCACAGGCCATCAGTTCTTTATTGTGACGAGTACTTGACACCCTCTTCGGCAAAAATTCAAGACTATTTGGCTTAGTTGAGTGTTCTTGTTGAAGGATTTACGGAGATCAACAGGAGATAAGAATATCAAATAATGATATACAACTTACTGTTTGGTTTGAATTATAGAGTCTGTCAGTAAAATACATGCAATAACGCATATATAATTGATAAACATTGTCCAAAAATAAGAATAATTAATAAAAACTAATTTACTTTTACTATTATTAAGTACAAACAAGTAGACAATTTATGATAATTCATATTTATGACAACTCATGATATCCGGAATTTATTTTATGGTGCTGAAATATTCCCATTTTTTTCTATAAACAACAGGAAGAAATGTACATACTTAGGCATCTATCGCGTTTATTCATTTATTCAAAACAAATAAATTGGCTGTTATTCGTACACTACATCAATACATTCGATTAAGTTGAACAATTAATTTACGACGACACACAATAAGATGTTTCAATTACAACTTAAAAAGTGTCCGTTAATCCCTTTACAAGCACTTATCGAAAGTTGAAATACATCACGGAGACTACAGTTTATCATTCTTTTACCACGGGTTCGCCATTTATATTTACCCCGTGATTTTATACAGGTCAAAACAGCTAGAATAAATAAAATCTTAATAAAAATAATACAAATCAGTACTTGTTTTAAAATAAAATTTCGAAAGCTTTCCAATAGTTATTGATGCTGTTCTATCTTTTTATTTATGTTTATTTTTGTTTTACATTCAACGTTTTATGAAAAGGGGTTGTATTTTTATGAAATTAAATTTAGGGGTTACTTCCCTTTCATAGGTTCACGAACAACAATGTCCCATTTAACAACAATGCCCGTTTAAAAAAAAGCTATATGTTAGCTAGAATCTGTTCTGTTTTGTTAAAAATTTATTCAGCAATTTCAAGAAGTGTATCAATGTACTCGAAATACAGCATAGATAGACGGTTACAAAATCAAGATTTTTCAGTGTTTATAAAAATTGATTACTGTTATCCCGTCCGTCCGTCGTCTGCCCGGACCTTTCCGCATTTTAATTCTCCTAAAGATCCCTATTTCCTCATTTCATATTGCTCCAACATGGCCAGTGCTCGCTTCCGATTTGAACGAAAATTTAGAAACCATCGATCTCTTCTTAGTCTTCTTAGATTATATGTTTTATCTTGGCCTAAATCAAGGAAGTGAGGTGTTCTAAGAAGATTCCTATTATATCTTGTTACACATCTTTTATTAAATCTCAGAAATCATGGTCGACGTTGACAATTCTGTCTTCAAAATTACTGAAACTTCAAGTCTACATTTTTGTAACTAGATACAGAAGATGTCTGCTTGGTCATCTGAAAAGATTATTATATCATCTGGCTTATGACGTGGTCATCGTGGGCAATCGTCGTTTCAAAATGTGTGTGATTGATTACCTTTTACTCATTTTGTTAGGTAGGGAGTTTGTATGGGGGTCAATGCAGACTCCTTGTTCTGACTCGTATAAAATCATTTTCTAAAGGATTTGTTAATTGTAAAACTTATGTACATGTCCTTTATACACAGATTTCTCGTTGAGTTCTATTAGAACTGCTAAACTGTCTTCCACCAGGAATGTTTCTGATTGGCTTGAATTTTCAACAGTTTCTTTGTGTTTACAAAGCTAAGGAGATTGTGACTTTACACGATTGATATTTATAGGTCATATATTCATTTCATGCTGGTTAGACTTCAAACGTTGAGGTCGTTGTGATCGAATCCCTATTTTTCAATCGCCACAGACTTCAAACATGGCCATCTTGATGAATCCTGGTTTTTGAGTTGCTAACATTTAAAATTTCATCTAGAAATATAGAGCAAAATTGTTAATAAGTGTTGTTGTAAGATAGTGTATGTTAGTTCATTTTAAAAATGTCTTCATTTCCTGCTGAGACTTCCTAGGCTGCCAGCATATGCAAGTCTTTTATGATTGCTATCTATAACATGAGCGATTGAAGTAGAAATTATTATCCGCTGTCTATCCCTCTATTTACAAATTCTGCAATGCTTTCTGCTTTACTAACAAAGTATCATTCAGCCGATGATTTGCTAATTTAAGTTCAAATATTTTATGATAACACGATATGAAAATGGTTGAAATGTTTTATTTTAGAAAGATAAATGCATGCTAATTTATCGTTTCATATTACCGGTACTCTGATGAGCACTTAGCGTAAGCATAAGAAAAATCAACACGTCTTATATATCTTAACTAATTATAATCAATCTATACCGGCTTGAACAAGAACTAGATAATAGTGTAATAACCCTTAATAACTTCCATGGCATCCACAAGTATACATTGAGAGGTGTTAGAAACCGGTCAATATTTATTGGGATGTTCGGACCGTTACAAAATACGTGTTTATGCTAGCATGTACATGAGACTCCAAGTTTTGTTATTTTCAGCACTGATAGGACAACATGTTTTTTTCGTAACAATTTCTTCAATGAAAAAATTTCGGACGTTTTAATTCAAAACCAACATACTGCAATCGCACAATTTGTTTAACAAACATAAATACTGAATTGTAACCATAAAATTATTCACTAGAATTCACACCCACTTTTTTATGACTCATTTGATGTATATCAGCAACTTTTTTGTATTTTAAGGAGCTAGTATACCCTTTTTTAGCTTTTTTTTTGTTTAAACATAATAATTTGAAATGCACCGCTCCCCCAAATTAATATTGACTGGTGTCCTAAACTACACGTAGACCTATAATTTCGTAAGTTAAAGTAATCCACTCGTCCGTCCGAACTAACCAGATTCTATACTGTATAAAAAACATGGCAGTTAGTTGAATGCAAAATATAATCTTTAAGCTCGGAGAAATATGTAGTACATTATTATGTCTGATTGCATTTGGCTATTAAGAAACAGGAAGACAGTGAACTCTTGCCTTGTTCTGTATGATATTAATACAGTTACATTTATACTGCAACACCATTAAAGATACTTAAATGTGTCTATTGGTCGGGGTTCTCTCCGGGTACTCCGGCTTCCTCCCCCAATAAAACCTAGACGCCACGATATAGCTGAAAAATTGCTGAAAGTTGCGTTAAAACACCATTGAAACAAAAAAAAAAACAATCTATTGAAATTTACATGCTTTAAACGCGGACTGGGGAGAGACCACCAACTGCAACGTGCACTAAATCTCACGGTCGCCGCTTACTCACTTATTACTTTGAAAATATTATTATTTTCTATACCTTTGTTGATTGCAGGATGAGATAAATTGTCTACCATAATATTCACAAAAATGTAAAATACTTGCAATATTCAAACTGTAAGTAATAAACAGGAACTGATTGTGTTATGTAAGCGAATAATATAATAAGAGCTTTTTAATGTAAACAAGTAAACATCTTTGTACCCAATTCACTTTCAAGTCTGTGATTTAATTGAGCACATGGGACTCTGTGTGTGACCCAATGGGTTAAGGTAGTTAATTTTATCTAATAATAGTATTGATTACATGCCTGTAAACCTGAGGTTGCGGGTTCAAGTCTAACTGCGAGCAGGGCGTGCTCGACTCCAATCTTAATTGCAGAAATTAACAGTTTTGCTACCTATGGTTGGTGGGTTTCGACGGATGCTCCGGCTTTCTCCCCCAATAAAAACTAGACGCCACGATAATGCTGGAAATTTTCTGAAAGTGACGTTAAACACCATTTAAACTAACAAAACTAAATTGCGTATGGGATCCTGAAACATTCCGTTAAAGTTGTGTTTTTGGTCTTATTTATAGGATATAGCCGGATACTTCAAAATATTCAGACGATACAATTCTGAGAAATACCAAGTGGTTTACATTCTGAACACTTAAAACAGCTGATCCAAAAAAAATCATTATAAGCATGTACAAGAATTCGCTTTAAAGCCTTCAAATTAGTCCCCTCTGGTCCAGGGACAAACCCGACAGTTTTCATTACGTACAAACTACACTATCAAACGGTGCCGTTTCAATCTATTATTTATAACAAAACAAAAATACCGTTTTTTTTTCAGAAATAACAAAAGTATATAACCAAATCATAAAAAAAAATAAAATCTCAAAAATAATACAGTATATTAAATTTGTCATATCTTTTTGCTAACAATCATTGGAAACCACAACAACCATATGTGCGCTTTTCTCAATGACGAAATGTGCTGGTGCGTTTAATTTTGTGTGGTATTTTACTAAGAGTTATTTCCCTTTCATCAATTTTTTTTTCTGCTTATGTAAAAATTCTTAAATCCTATATGCAAGACGACTATTAATTACTGTCCTAAAATCGTAACGTTTAGAATAATTACTTGTTAATTTTTTTATCGTGTTTCGACATTGCTTCGTTGACAACCGGTAATGGAATCAATATAGTTATACGTTTAATACATTTAAACAATACATAGTTACATAACATTGATTATATGTTTAAATAGACAATATTGATATTAACAACATAAAATTTTCCTTTGATTTAAAAAAAAACACACGTTAACATTAAAAATCACTATCAGTCACAGTGCCAGTCAAATGTACTAAAACGTGTAACACATGTTATTTTAGTTTTACTGTTTTCGACGCTATTTGGCCCAGAATTAATCGCTAGAACTTACTAATCTTTTGCTTAAATACATTTTTACATATTTTAATTGATAGATCTATAGCCAACTTTTCTAAAGTTGACAAATTGACATACATGTAGGAGAAAAAACATAGAGTGACTTATTTGAAGTTTTAAGACACGTTCAGCAATTTTTCAATTGTATACTGGAGTATAATGGGGTGGTGTGCATAATTACAACATACAACATTTAGCAGAGAAATTAGCTCTCTTATCGTTTCAATCCAGGCTCAAACTCGCCAATACATTGAACTAGTTTCCCCTTACTGGCGATACGTATACGTGCTTACAAGTACGAACTTATTAACATGAAACTAAAGAACACTTCTATCTGTCATGGCATATACACAGTTCGCAAGTACTAGTAATGTGTACTGGTTTCCATTGGTAACTGTAGTTTATCCGGTATCTTTTCAAACAATCTAGAAATTGAATGATTTTTTTAACATTATATCGGCAATTTTATAGCGCCATACTAGTGGCAGAACTGTCGGTCTGAAATGTGTTGAACTTCAAATAGATATACACCGGTAAATATCTTGACAACATCATAGATAAATTGCAATATATACCTTACATATAACATCATATATTTTACCTCATAAAAATTTCCAAAAAGAAATCGTAATAACATGGGAAAAATATATACTTTCAAAATTTCAAATGAAAGAGGGACTATCAAAGTTTTTCAAGTCTTCGCGCCATTTTCAGTTTATTAAAATGAGTGATAATAACTGATTTATAAAAAATGGAAGTTATCTCTATTTACATACCAAATAAAGAAGATGAACCTCATTTTCTACTATAATGTCAAAATAACAAAGATCTATGTATATTTCTTTTTCATGATATCGCTAAAAAGAATACTACCGGTATATCATTCTGATACAAATAGTTCCGATCTATGCCAATTTAAACAACAGTGCCAATATTGAACTTATTTTTCTTTAATTGGTTTCTTGTTTGTTTATAACTTTTATTTGTCACATATATATTTATATGCTTACTAGTATATGACATTATTATCAAATTGTCACATTTGCCGGGTACGTTCGACCCTACGTGAACGATTAGCATCGTTCAATTATACTCAGCCAACGAAAAGAGGCAATATCTTTTCCGTCAATATGTTTCGGTTATTTTACACTTCGTTTAACTGTTTTTTCCATCTGTTTTTTTTTATTATTAGCTGTTTATTTTCTGAACTGTAATGATGAAAAACCCACGTTTGTAACAGTCAGAACACCGTTTAATGTTTTACTGATTTTTTCTGGTAATTCACTTTATTTATTTATTTATTTATTTATTTATTTAAGCACACACTAAACCATATTGGTTATAGCTTTACAAACAATGTAATAAAACATAAACATGTACAGAAAAAAAAAACAAAAAAAACAAAAACAAAAAACATAAAGACATGGGATAACTAAATTGTTCAATACAACTAAAATATTTATGACGGGACTCCTTCTCTCAGTTATAATGACTGTTTAATAAAGGAAGTAACAGTCTTAATTTCTTCAGTTGTACTTGGGTTCAGAATTTGTGTAAGTATTTCAGTTTTATTTAGTTTATTAAAATCATTAATGTTACTACAATTTTGCAAAAATACAGTTCTAATATTAGAATTAATTTTACACTCAAGTAAGAAGTGTGACTCATCTTCAAGGGTGTTACATATAACACATAATCTTTGATCTCTTGGGATTTTTCTATATCGACCAAGTTCAATCATTAGTTTGTGGTCACTTAATCTAAGTTTAGACAAAAGGGTTCTTAATTGTTTATTATGATATGACAGATAGTATTCCATTACATTTACATTTTGTTTTAAAAATTTATACAAATAGTTTTTATTATTTTGATTTAAATTATTTAGTTTATTTAATATAATTTCTTTATAAAAAAAACTCTAAATTTTCTTTTACTATTTTTTTTAAGCTGTTTAACTTCTTTTATGGTTTGACAATTATTTAAAATGTCAGTATCTAATTTTGTTTCTGACATAATTTTTATGGCATATGTGAACCAAGAATAGACCCCCTTTTGGTCTAGAGTTTTACTTAAATTGAATGCCTCTTTTAGGGGAGGGTTAATATTTTCAGTATTTAGTCTGAGTAAATACATAATGGATTGAGTTTTAATAAAAGTTTCAATTGGCAATCTACCGAGTTCTTCTCTGACGACTAAATTTGTACAAGTTCTTTTTACCCCTAGAGTACTTTTGCAAAATCCCTTTATTCATACCCTTTTTCAAATGTCTCAATTGAATCTTACTCTGTAAGTGAGAATACCGAACAAAAGGAAACTATAAAAAAAGACAATCCACGAAACCGGCAAACCAACCAAGTAATTGACCTGATTTCAAAAGAAATTATGGATTAACCAGATATTAAGACATGGCAAACCTCCAACTTCCATTACTGTATTACATGTATAAGATTTGCTGTTGATGAAAATGTTGGGTATCAACAATACCAATAGTCAGTAATAGATGTATCCAGTAGTCATCTCATCACAATCACTATGTACGTCACATAATAGTTACTATGGAAAACGTTTCTCTCCCTGATAATTAATTAACTTTGTTCACAAGAAAATTGTAGTTATCGGTTGTCATCAGTTTAACTTTATTGTTATCTGTCATGGGGAAACGTCAAATTGTTAACCTGCTCATGGACCCCGCTTGCCCTCCCCTCGCTCAATGAAAAATAGAAACTATCTGCAATTGTCTACAGTGTTTGTCAATCTTTGCGATTGTAGTCTGCTTTTTCATACACATTGCCTTTGTAAGCTATTTCCCCTTTTATCTTCCAAAGCACTGACGCAGAATATATATTGCTTCCTTGTCCTGAGTTAAAACTGAAAAAATATAACTTTTTGACTTCTAGTATTCTATTACCAGTTTAGGGTGTATTCTTGGAAAACATGAGGTTTTCCGAAGCCTGTCATCAATCGCCGTCATGGATTATTAACCAGACAAAATTAATAGTCTGTGCATTAAGTAAAACTTAGCCAATTGGGTTTGTTTGTTTGTTTGTTTAATGGTGTTTAACCCTCTTGGTGCATCAGCTAGTTTTCATTTTTTTATAATATTTTTGTAAAATTTGTGACGAAAAATGAAGATAACACCGTTTATCAATAAAATCTACAGAAAACAGTGGAATTTAACTGTATCATAGAAAAGAGAAAGTTTTGAATCAAAATACCCATTAAGTTGTTTATATATGTGACGTTACAATGCTGTGACGTAACGTCATAATTGATTTTCCCGGAAAGTTAGGGCACCTGTTATCCAATTATTTAATTTCATGCACCTTTTTTACAACTGGCAAATATTAAGGTGTTAAAAGAACTCAAAACATGCATTGCTTGTTATTTGAAATTAGTACTCATTCTGACGAAAAATTCTTTTCAAAAATTCTTTCGGTGAATACATACCGGTATACTATTCCATATTAGAGCATCATTCTTTTTCATGGACTTTTTTTTTTCGTGTGTGACTGTTTCAAACTTTTGGACCATGACCAATTTAAACTGAACTAATTTAGACTATGGCGTTAAAAAACCTTAATTTGAATCGGATATTTGTTTCTTCCTTTTTTCATGTGCTTCAATGTACTAGTATGCATATTGTATTATGAAAAAAACTATTTATAGGATAATAATGAGATATGGAATAAGAGTATGCGACACAACTTATATATGTGAACGGCAATTGAAAAATCCAACCAGCAGCCTTCAACGTGACCAATCGCACTTTTACAATTTATTCAATTTATAAAAGTGCTATTTAAGGTTCATTGCTTTATCTTCTCCGTTTGGCATTAATGTTCCGACCATTTTTTAACCTCAGGATATATAGAAATAAGAAAATAAAATGAAAGTGAAATAAAAAAAGTTTTACTTTATTTCTTTATAGAAAAATTATTCCTCAATCCGTACTATGAGGCTGCGCAAATGACCCAGGAAGCAATCTCCGACGCAAACTCCAACTTTACAATGTTTGCACCAAGTCCGAACTTTCCTTCCGCATATGATACATTTTCTTCTTTTCCCTCCATCCACCCTATAAATAATGTGACGGGCCTCTCCACCTCTGTTTACATTCGGATTCCTTCGAATAACAGGCTGGGCTAGAAAATCTCCGATTAATCGAAGAATGATTTGGTACTGAAACTGAAGATGTGTCTTTTTCCGGCGTAGTAAAAATGATCTCTGGTGGCATATATAAGCATTCACTGTTAAAAGAAAAAACACAATTTCGTGTATTGTGCGCGGCCTTTTTTTCATTTCGCCGAAAATGACTACGTTCGACAATATGCAAATATTAATAGTATTTAATCTTTGTTCAAAGTTTGAAAGCTGTATCTTTTATACGTTTTGCATGAGTAACAAATTACAAAATCATTCCATGACGAACGAACGGACAAAGTTACTAACTATAAAGGGCAGACGGAGTCGAGTGGACACTAAACCTACTTTTACTACTGATACAATGTAACGCTGTTTCATAACAAGACATTAAAAACATAAAGTATAGGCGATATACAATGAATAATGGATATAAAATAAAACTTGGTGGTCAAATACACAACAAGCATAACACAGATTGATATTTTCAGGCCTTTTAAAAATAGTTTTTCTTTTAATCCTCTAAAACGCAATGCTAAATGAACTAAAGATCGGTCAAAATTTAAACCATATAAAATAGACGCGTGAATAAATTGAAGAATGCTGAGAAAATGAAAACACGTTTAGTTTTAATTTTCTCAGATGAATGTTAACAATCAAACGAGGGATTACAATTATGAAATAAAAACTGACAAAATTATATATATAAATTCTAAGTTAAGTACATACCACAAGCTGTTAGTAGCAGGTTAAAAAGGACATTTTTCCAAAGCTTCACAGATCTAAAATCAGGCTCATACACTGATAACAGCATGTCCCCAATGTCGACTCCGCCCATGGTTTTGTTGTAGGTATGGACTACACCTGGCGCGACTTTTTCTTTTCCTTTTGAGTTTGAAGCAGTCTCCATCCTGAAATATTATTTTAAATAAACTTTCAAATAATCTCTTAAATCAATTTATAAAATATTCAAGTTCTACTGTATATTTTCAAGAATACACATTATTACTGCCGGTACCTTAACCCCTTTTAATAGGAGATATTTTAAAATCAGTTTTTGTAAATTGTGGGGCTTTTGCCTTTCCTTGTTGATACCGAAAAAATCATTTCTATAATGTAGCATTGTTCGAAAAAATGTTGGTAACATTGCAGTTACACGTACCTGCAATGGTCAGAGGAGGTAATAAACTGCACCTGTCTTCGGTCAGACCAATGGACTGCTAGGACATCTCTTTGTTTTTTTGTTTGCCGTCACTGTGCCTTTAGGTGTCTTCAAATTCTTAAAAACTGGCTGGCATCCCTCGGCGATGGTCAAGGACCGTGCCGGTAAAATAGGTATCCCTGTCTAATAGGTCATGACATAGTTTTGGAGAACTAAACAAGCTGTCGGTAGTAACGTGGTGAAACTTGTTATAATGGGCCTCGACCAGACTTGTTACAACTGCATATCCGATTCCATGTGGATAGTTTCCATTTCCTCTGCCTTGGTACACCTTTACCTGCTCGGTATAGCCGGTATCAGACTCACTAAGAACCCACAGCTTAGCACCCCAATGATGATTCTTTTTCTTTGATACATACTGAATCAAGTTGTGTCTACCCTTGAAGCCAACTATTCTTTCATCAACACAGATATCTCTCGCTAGCCTAAAATATAAAAACAGGTTCGCGCTACATATAAACAAATAACTTGTTTATTATTTGTTTATTAGTGCAACTAAAGACTGGTACAGTCATGACATACAGTACAAATCAATGACAATGACATACACATATATTAATAACAAACAACAATTTTTAAAAATGTTACTCTGTGACAACAATGTAGAATTTAATCAAATAATTTTATCGAATACCAAATATTGTAGATGATTTTGTAATTAATGTCATAGATTTTACTACGTTAGTCAAAAATATTTACGACACAGTCATAAAACATTATGATCTTCATTTGATTAATTTAAAGCAACGCAAACATGTACTTTTAAATAAATGGGGCTTAACTCATGTTCCGTACTATATTAATTAAAAGAAAAGAAATAAAATCTATAAAT